>JAJOZX010000428.1:0-427500 GCA_023014485.1 Bathynomus jamesi | reverse complement strand
ATATTTTTTTCTGTGGGAAAAATTATGTACATAACACTAGGCAACAAAGATTTTGTTACAGAAGACCAAATAGGTGCTCCTAGATAATTTCGGTATGCTGATTTCAAATCTATAATTAGATTTTTTCTATCACATCTAGATTTTGTGTAAAATGCAAATCACTTTTAGTAAAATTTTCTACCACGTCCAGATTTTGGTTTTAATCGGCTTAATGCCAGTAATATGAAACTTGCTTTTCAAGGTTAAAGCAATTTTTTTGGCCAACTATATACAAATTCGAACAATTTTGATAAATAAAATTTATCCCGAGTTGGCAACACTGAGTCAAGAGCATAGTAACAGGCAACGGCCCAACAGTCAGTCGCTACGTGACAGTCAAGCAGAACGGTTGTTGAAGCTCTCTGCTGATGAGCAAGTGACAGGTTGTGGTGACTTGTGTGTTTTTATAGCATTTGTTTTGTACTACGGTGTGTATTTCTTTTTATTTTGCACATCGTAATAATTACTTTCTACGTTATTTCAGATATTGTATGTTAATTCAAAATGGCATCAAATAGACGTGCTTGTGTAAATCACCCAGACAACTTCTGCTTTGTCTGTGGACAATATACACCTAAGCCACAACGTAGAAACATAACAACAAAGATTAAACTTGCCTACAAGTGTTATTTTGACTGTAAGTTAGGAGACCAACAGAGGGACTGGGCACCACATATTTGCTGTGCACAGTGCAATGCAATGTTAATAGCTTGGATGAATGGTAAAAGAAAAGCTATGCCGTTCTCAGTCCCCATGGTTTGGCGTGAGCCAAAAAATCACTTCAATGATTGTTATTTTTGTTTGACAAAGATTGCTGGTTTCACAAAGAAAAACAAATCAAAGATCACGTACCCAAACTGCGAATCAGCAATGAAACCAGTACCACATGATGAAACAAATCCACCACCAGTTCCACCAGCAACGATAACAGACAGCAGTTCATCTGAAGATTCTGCTAGTGATATAGAAACAGGGAAAGATGGCATATATGTTCCAGATGCAAATATTTCCCCACATTTGTTAAGTCAAGCGGAGTTAAAAGATTTAGTGCGCGATTTGGAATTACCAAAAGAAAAGGCAGAGTTGCTTGGTTCAAGACTTCAAGAATTTAACCTTCTCCAACCAAACACCAAAGTTTCCCATTTCTGCCATCGCCATTTGCAGTTTTCATCATTTTACTTACAGGAAGAAAACGTTTGTTTCTGCCATGATATCAGTGGTCTGATGCAAGGGATTGGCTGTCGCTATGATCCAAAAGAATGGAGACTGTTCATTGACTCTAGTAAAGCTAGCCTTAAAGCTGTATTACTGCACAACGGCAATGAAAAACCTTCAATACCTGTAGCACATGCCACTGGCCTTAATGAGACTTATGAATCGATGAAACTGCTGCTAAGACTCATCAAATATAAGGACCACACATGGAATATTTGTGGCGACCTTAAAGTTGTATCATTACTTCTTGGGTTACAGTTGGGCTACACAAAGCATATGTGCTTTTTGTGTCTATGGAACAGCAGAGATGACAAGAACCACTACAAAAAACATGATTGGCCATCTAGAACTGAACATGTTGTTGGTAAATACAATGTGAAACACCCAGCACTTATTGACCCTCAGAAAGTACATCTTCCACCACTTCACATTAAACTTGGCCTTATGAAAAATTTCGTGAAGGGTATGGATCATCAAGGTAGTGGTTTCCAATATTTAAAGGATAAATTCAAAGGAATATTGACAGATGCTAAGCTAGAAGCTGGAGTTTTCACTGGACCACAGATCCGCAGTGTCATCCACGACTCATCGTTTCCATCTAACCTAAATGAGAATGAACTAGGAGCATGGACATCTTTCGTTGAAGTTGTCAAAAATTTTCTTGGAAACCACAAAGCTGAAAACCACCGTAAACTCGTAGAAAACATGCTTAAATCTTATGAAATAATGGGATGCAGAATGTCTTTGAAAATTCATTTTTTACATTCTCATCTTGACTTCTTCCCGGCCAACCTTGGGGCTGTAAGTGACGAGCATGGTGAGCGCTTCCACCAACAGATCTCAGTTATGGAAAACAGATACCAAGGTAATTTCAACCCAAATATGATGGGAGATTATTGTTGGTTCCTGCAGAAGGAGAGCTCGTCATCCTACAAGCGACAAAGGAAGAGGACACCCAAAGTTTCACTTAAGAACAGGAATTTGCCTTTCAGTAGTAACAACAAAATACTAACGCGCTTTGGGTGGATGGTTGGGCGCAGGGGTGGTAACTCCGCCAGCGGAATTCCGCTGTCTGTCTAAGCCAGAATAAAGGAGAAAGACATCCCTGTTCACTAATTATTTAAGTATGCCTAACATAAAACGTGGCACGGAAAAGTAGCTTAGACGGCTTTCGTAATAGAAGCGGGTGAGAAAAAAATGAAAAATAGGGGTTTTCGGTTACACAAAATCTGGACGTGATAGAGAAATTTTGATATCAGATCTGAAATCAGCATCAGCGCTTTAGTAGGAATCAGTAGTTCACGTGTCTGTAACAAAAAAAAAGTTGAAATTTGTTGCCTAGTGTAATGAAATAGGTAAAAGGGAAAAACGTAAATCGTACAATCTATAAACTAATTTTTATTGACTAGTGTAGGTAAAAATAGAATTACGTAATGGATGATGTATAGACCTGTGGTCTAGTGTGTATTTTTGTGTACTAGGTATAAAGTGTGTAGCTGATAATTTCGAGAGAGATTAGCTGAGAGGATTGTTAAATTAACTGAATAAATGCATGAGCGAGAATTTGTATATAGTAAGCAAAAATGATTAAGATTAAATAGCATAGTTTGCACTTACGTAATGAAATAGTTTTATTGTGATATTCAATGATTTTAGCATAAGGTTTGTATATATATATATATATATATATATATATATAGTGCGCATACATGCATTTTTATTGACTGTTGTAGGTACAAATCGAATTACGTAGTGGATGATGTATAGACCTGTGGTCAAATGTGTAGGGATTTGGAACGTTTTTGAATTAACAAAGTTTAAAGATAATGTATAATAATTTAAGATGGGTTTAGGGTTATAAAATCTTTTAAGTTTAAGTCAGTTATTGTTATTATTATTATCATTATTATTATTATTATTATACGTAGTGGATGATGTATAGACCTGTGGTCAAATGTGTAGGGATTTGGAAGGGTTTGAATTAACAAAGTTTAAAGATAATGTATAATAATTTAAGATGGGTTTAGGGTTATAAAATCTTTTAAGTTTAAGTCAGTTATTGTTATTATTATTATCATTATTATTATTATTATAAAATCCTTTAAGCTCAAGGTCAATTATTATAAAATCTAATTACAGGTAAATTTTTCATTAAAAATTTTTATATAATAAAAAAAAAATATTAAAAAGGTTTAATAATTTTTGCCTGTTAAGTAGAAAAATTATACTCTTTCGTTGAATGTTGATAGAATTTGAATTATTTGATATTTTGGTCTGAAAACTTGTTTGCATATGATAAATAGATGTTTTATTGTGTAGAAGTTTTATTAAAAATTAAATGACTGAAATTTAGGGTATGTACGGTCATACGGGTAAATTTCCCGATCGTACAGAGCAGGATAAATTAGGTACATGATCGATTAATTGTTACGCTATTTCTGTCATATAATCAAAATAATTATAAAACTCGTTAAAAACTTTGTAAAAACGGTTTTGGTCGACACTGGGTTCAACTGGGATGGGTGTTAGAATAAAAATAAAATACAAAAACAAAGTTTGGAGTACTACATTCGGGGAATTGAGTGACTAAGCGGGGGATTAAGTCTGAAATTGACAATAAGTCTTTCGTGAGCACTTTGCTTTTTTTTTTTTTTAAAGATTGCTTGTCACACTACTTAGAACAAAAATTTAAAAAGTTGAACAAACGGAGGGACGGCATGTTCCTCATATACATTATAATAATTACCAAAATCGTTACAAACAATTGTAAAAACTGTTTTGGTCACAAACAATGAAATGTCATTTTACCTATATATTTATATACGTAACAATGCATGAAACGGGAAAGACAAATCGGTGAATTTCCGTCTTACAAACAAAGAAAAAGGTTAAACTAAAGACGCAAATCGGTCAATTCAGGTTGAATTTAATTCTCTTTTACAACACAAAAAAAAGGTTGAATTAAATTCTTAACTTACATTTTCTTAAATTAAATTCTCTTAAATTACAAAGAAAAAGTTGAATTCAATTGACTGCATTGAAAACTAACTTGGGACTTGAAATAAAAATGACTTGGGACTTGAAATAAAAATGACTTGGGACTCGAAATAAAAATGACTTGGGACTTAAAAACTAACTTTTTTTCAAAACTTACTTTTTTTTCAAAACTAACTTTTTCAAAACTAACTTTTTCAAATTAACTTTTTCAAAATTAACTTTTTCAAAATTAACTTTTTCAAAACTAACTTTTTCAAAATTAACTTTTTCAAATTAACTTTTTCAAAACTAACTTTTTCAAAATAACTTTTGTAATCTCTGGGGCGGTTGTCTCTCTTGGATGCAACCTATTGACTTGACCTCTTATCAAGTATTTCTATAAATCTCTGGGGCGGTTGCCCGTCTTGGCGCAACCTTCTGACTTGACCTCTTATCAAGTATTCTGAAACTTAAACTGTCTTGCACTTGAACTGCTATCAAGTGAAGATTAACTGATAACGGAAAATGACTGCACTTGATCTTTATCAAGTGGAGACTATTAACCTCTGGGGTTTGGTTGACCCTCTTGGTGCAACCTTCTGACTTCAAAAAATGACTTCAAAAATGACTTCAAAAATGACTTCAAAAAATGACTTCAAAAAAATGACTTCAAAATTACTTCAAGTATCTTTATAAATCTCTGGGGTTTGGTTGTCCCTTTTGGTTACAACCAACTGAAACTGTCTGAAAACTGAAAATGGAACTTGAAACTGCTTCAAGTAGCTCTATAACTCTATATACTCTCTCTAAACTCTCTCTAAACTCTCTCTCTCTTAATTTGCAAGTCAATTCAATTCAGTAATTGAAAAAAATTTGCAAACAAAAATATAAAATGTAAACAACATTTCACTCTGGTATTATTATGTTTGGTACAAAAAATAAAATTATTCTATACTGAATATAACAGTGAAAATAACTCTTTGAAATTAACTCTCTTTGAAATTAACTCTCTTTGAAATTAACTCTCTTTGAAATTAACTCTCTTACTTTTAACTTCTCTTACATTTAACTTCTCTGTCATTTAACTTCTCTTACATTTAACTTCTCTTACATTTAACTCTGTGTTACAATTAACTCTCTGTTAAAATTACTGTTTCAATAAAAAAAAGTGTATCACTGGTGTCTGAAGTGTTCACTGTGTTTTGTGTTAAATTCTGGTTTGATACTCATTATTACTGTTAATAATAGTGACTTTTCAAATGTTTATAAATACTTAAAAAAAAAAAACTGTACTTAACAAAATTTCTATGGGGAAAATCTTGAGACGTGTCTGAAGACGTCTTGTTGGCTACTTCTTCTTGGATGAAAACTAGGCGTGGAGAACTTGGAGTCGTGACCCACGGTTCAAGGGTGATGTTACGAACTAGAAGTCGTGACACGCCGGTCAAATGGTTTTATCCTGATGCGGTAATTTCTATCTTGGCCAAAGAGTGGCCTCTTCTTAAAATCTTCTTTTATCCTGATGCAGGGTAATTCTATCTTGGCCAAAGAGTGGCCTCTTCTTAAAATCTTCTTGTTAAAGTAATCTTCTTCTTAAAATAATCTTGTTATCCTGTTATCCTGGTAAAGGGTCTGGAAGACTGGAAGAATCCTGGAGTCGTGAAGATCCTGGTTAAAGGGTCCAGTCTTGTTATCTTCCTTCTTCTATGTGTTTATCCTGGCAGGGTCGCCAGCTGTTAACCCCCCCCTTTATGGCCCTGAGTCGGTTCGGAATCGACGGGGGTTCTAGTTAGGAGGCAAGCAACGGATGTTTCTTCTTTATGCTTTTCTATAATTCTTTTCGGTCGCCTTAAATGGTGGGTCGCCACTCTGTTAAACCCTTGGCTACAGACTCGCCAGACTGTTATGCCAACATCTTCTATGGTGCTTGGTTGTCTCTTTCTCTCGCTTATGAGTCGAGAATTATTACTTCTTCTCTTGCTATAATACTCTGATCCTTTCTCGTATACTAAAATTATCGACTTTTCTTTTATAACTTGTCGACTTGACTAAGTTCTGAAGAGAGCACGGCTCGAAGGAAAAGATAAAAACTTTCTCTTACATTTAGTTTACTTCTAAAAATGTACAGTTAGTTCTCTGAATTTACAAGGGTAGAGGTTCGACCTCTTTCGACCATGGCTCAGGCCGGAATCTAAAAAGTTAAGTTAAGGAGGCAAGGGGCCTCTGCCCCCTAATGAGGTGCTAATATGAAGAAGTGCAATGAAGAAGAGCCTTAAATGAAGTGGTGTCTAATTTTAACAAGTACATGTATAATATAGCCTAAATGTTTTGGGGAGACAGTCGAAGGTTAAGTTTCCCCCCTTTTTTTAAACACATCAGATGTTTTTGAATGATTGCAAATAAGAATTTAAAAAAAAAAAATAAAAACTAATTTGTATTTTTCGCCGAGTCTATATTTATGAAGGCGATATCATTTCGTAATAGTACACAAGTACAAATTAAGTACATGACTGAGTACGTATTAATTTTGGTTCATTACAATTACGATTACAATTACCAATTAATTCATATTCACTTGTTGTTTAATTACACTTCCATTTTGAAGTACATTCTTACATGATAAATTAAATCATTACATTTAATTACAGTTTCAATGAAGTACATTACAAGTTATTGTTAATTACAGTTTCATTAAAGTACATTACGTTATTAAATTAAAGTATTACAGTTAACTACAATTAAACAGTTACTATAACTTTGTTTTGTTTTTACAGTGTTTCTTATTAATAGACAATTAAGATGTTAAATATAATACAACGTACATGGCACTTACGAGATAATTTATTTACGAAATAATATGCTATAATATGTTATGAATTTGAAATCAGAGCGAACGGAGGTATTTTATCTTTGAGGCGCTCGACTCTGTCGTCGTGAGCGGAATTCGATCTTACTAAGCATTTTTTTGAGTTCACCTCGGGAGGTCATATAATTAAAAATAAAAATGAAAAAAATAATACGAGAACGTTTTTTCGCGTTCTCGAACGAACGCCCAAAGTTTCGTGCGTCACAAATTGACACGAGTAAACATACACTGATAAGTTGATAGGGCATAAGTAGACAATAGGTAGATGAATGAATAAGTAATAAAATTAATAAAGGATAGCGGTCAAGAAAGAACATGAATGTAAGAATGAGTATGGTTGAATAATAAGTTTATACTACATGACATATAAATAATGACTTCTATAGAGTGTTTCGTCCTTAGCATGTTAAAGAATTTTCATACATTGGATACTAGATATATGATGAAGGGAAAATGTGACGTCATAGTTATTGAATTTTTACGTATAGTACAAATCATTATTAGGAAGATTTACAAGAACAAATTAGAGACACAGAGTGGGAAACGTAAAGAGAATAAAGTTATTTTATGACGTCATAGTGTATGTCATTATTAGAAAGATGAATTAGAAAAATACAGGAATGAATAAAGACGTACAAATCGAAATTCTATCCAAAACTCGCTTATGCGATTTTTGGTTTCTTATGTAAAAATGGACATTCGAACATAAAACTACACGAACATAAGTATTGCATGAAGACAATGAATTCATATAATGATGGTGTAGGAATTGTTCATTGTTCAGTTTTTACATATATATATATATATATATATATATATATATTACTAAAGTAAAGCATGCTTACATTTCCCCGTTATTGGATAATCGATGACTTGGATTCGGAACTGAACGAGGCTGTACAAACGCGTCAAGTAAATTTTGATCGACGTCCAAATCTTGATTGCTTGTGGTCCCCAACGTTTCCTAGAAATATTGGATGAAGGAACAATATAGTACTGTGACGCGGAAAACTACATATATGGTATAGTAATATAATTAACACAGAATATTCTTTGTTGGCGATATTATTTGGCTATATCGCTTGCTGCTTCTCGAAACTACTAGAAAAACTCTTGTTACCCCGATTAAATGATCTCCTATGGACATCTCCTAATCAATTTGGCATTAAAAGGTCCCACTCAACTGACCTGTGTGTCTATGTACTTAAAGAAACAATATCTAAATACATTGACAGTAATTCAACTATTTATAGCTGTTTCCTAGATATAAGTAAGGCATATTATAGGGTGAACCACAATATTTTATTTGCAAAACTAGAAGACAGGAAGATTCCCATATACATATTAAATTTATTGAAATTTTGGTATTCCCACCAATCTTTCACTGTTAGGTGGGGCAATGTACTATCCAAGTGTTTTGGCGCCTCTTGCGGGTTGAAACAAGGTTCCTTGCTCTCCCATATGCTGTTTAATGTGTATATTTACGGATGAATTGCTTCACTTAATGAGGCAACAGTGTGCTGTTGTATAGATAACACAAGGATAAATAACTTAGTTTACGCCGATGATATGTTGTTAATGAGTCCCTCTGTTAAAGGTCTGGATCGGCTACTAAAAGGCTGCGAAGTGTATTAGCAGAAACATGATAATCTTTTTAATGTTACAAAAACTAAGGTATACAGTTTCATCCTAAAAGCTGTAATCAGCTAGCTGATATAATGTTTAAAATGAATGGTGAAGTAATTGAGGAAGTACAAGAGTTTAAGTATTTGGATCAAACTTTTACCAGCTCCTTGAGTGATGAGTCGGTTATAAGAAAAGAATCTCGAAGTCTGTGTGCTAAAGCGAATATGGCCATAAGGAACTCTCGATTCTGTACAAGTGAAGCTAAAGACACTCTTTTTCGCACCTTCTGCAGTAATATATACGGATAGCAATGTGGGTGAATTATAAAAAAGGATCTGGCAGAACCCTAAATTTGCTGTACAACAGGTCTTTTAGACTCTTACATATATTAACTCCGAGATGCATAGCTTCACAAATGTTTGCTACCCGCAATGCCCCGAGCTTCCCGGAGGTAACAAGACGGGCTCAGCACAGTCTAATGCAAAGAATTAAAAATCAACCAACGCGATCATCCAAGCTATCCATGAGTCCTGCCATTTACCCTCTAAGCTATAGACTTCTTGGTACGAAAACGTCTGTCTGTAGCTCCCCTTAACTTCGACATTACAGATTATTTCTAATCAATTGTATATATTTCTATCCTTAGTATATGAACTGTCATTGTATTAATAATATTTGTCATATGGACTATAGCCTGCCAATAAACCCTTTCATTTTCATTTACAATTCTTATTTTTATCTTTTCAGCACTAGTGCCGAAAATTAAAACTGTTCTAAACGTATGCCCACATTGTTCATCATGTCTCGTTCTCTTATCTACGACTGGTTATATACTGTATATAGATTTTAAAAAATGGAAGAGTATCATGCAGAAATTTTTCAAAAGATAAAATTTATTTTATTGCTTTATATAGTTAATTTGCAAATTCTTAGCGAATATTCTTAATTACATTGTCCCGAACATACAGATTGATCAGGCGCTGGAGGTTGACACCGTAATAATTTAGCTGCAGAAAATATCTGCAGCTTATTTAAAACGTTAGATGAGAAACTAAGTCGGTTTATTGTAAATAGTTGCAAATTAACATTCAATGTGATGTGGGTTAGAACATTACAAGTTTTTAAATGCTCTAAAATTGAATCCGTTTCTAAACTCCGAGCGACTCTTTGTTGACGAGAGACTAAAATTTTTATGTATCACGGCACAGTAGTATTATGTAATAACCAAATTAGTAGTCTAAATATAGACCAATATTTTTGTAGGCGATCAGAGAGCAATTCCCTCCTTCACCAAGTCCCGCAAATGAGGCGGGATGCTGCAGAGGGGTCGACCGCAGGTCGATCCTGAACCGTCGTTCAAACTCAACAAAAGTAAACAAAAGTAAGTAAGTAAGATATATATATATATATATATATATATATATATATATATATTATATTCGTAAACCAGTAAGGATTCGAACATCTAGATTGAATCTCACTCAAAGCCTATCCTTAAAAAAATAATGATTATCAGTTAACATGCTAAAAAGTTTAAAAATACTCACAAACTGGTAAAGAAGTAGGTAGTGTTAACAAACTTTCCTCTGTGAAGGTTGCATGGAGAATGAGGTCTATGATTAGAGTATGGACTTAAATAGCTGCATCTCACTGTGTTGCAATGCATAAATAGTTGCCGTATTTCGCCATAATTTCAATTCGTTGTGTATTTCATTATGTAATTTGGCTAATGCATACCAGCAGATTTCATAGTTTGTTAATGAGAAAAACAAATGTTTTTTATATCTGTAACCTTGTACCTTTGCAACGATAAAAATTAAGGGATCTTCCTTCAATGTACAGATAAATATAACCAGCAACTTATATTCCAGCGTATTGAAACGTATTATAACGCATTATAATATTAACCAGTGAAACTAATTGCTTACAAGTAATGTTTTAAAATTATAAAATGATCCTAAAAAATGTATTTAATTTGTGGCTATCCCTCTCATTAAGCAAAATTCCGTTTTCTGTATTGTAATGTGCGTAGAAAACGACTTTTGCAGCATTTAGTGTAACACTATTATAAAATGAGACTGATGATCCTATAATCATTGATCAATTTTCAATCTTGCATGTTTCAATAATTTTAAAATAAACGTGTACTTATAGAGATATTATATTTCGTATTTTCGTCTACACATTCTGCATTATAAAAATGCTTCTGTTTTAAATTCACCTATAAAGAAATTCGTGTTATAAATAAATGAAAAATTAAATTAGGTATTCGTCAAAAATAGTGAAAGATTTTGCCAAAACCAAGAATGATGAGCCAAATTCATATAGCCTCGGAAAATGCCAGGCGTACCCCGTATGCGACGCGCAGGGGCCTCGCCTGACCCCCGCGAGAAATGGACGAGGGCTGCCGAGTCGAGGACGGGCTCGGGTAAAGAAGCTAGTCCGAGTGGTTAGAGTTGGGACGTTGAATGTAGGCTCTATGACTGGGAGAGGAAGGGAGGTGGCGGATTTGATGGAGAGACGGTGTGTGGGAGTATTGTGTGTGCAGGAGACGAGGTGGAGAGGAAATAAAGCAAGGGAGCTGGGAGGGGGATATAAGTTGCTTTATAGTGGAACGAATGAACAGGGTAGAAACGGTGTTGGTATAGTGCTGTCAGAAGTGCTGAAGGATAGCCTGGTGAGTGTGAGTAGAAGGAGCGATAGAGTTATGAGTGTTAAGCTGGGCCTTGACGAGATGACGGTGAACATCGTGAGTGCGTATGCCCCCCAAGCTGGCTGTGAAGGTGTAGAAAAGGAAGTGTTTTGGAATCAGTTGGATCAAGAATTGGTGCGATACCAGAGGGGGAAAAAGTGATCTTGGGTGGAGACCTGAATGGCCATGTGGGAAGAAGTAGAGAGGTGATTGAGAGGGTGCATGGTGGTTGGGGCGTGGGAGAGAGAAATGAAGAAGGGAAAGGGTGGTGGATTTCGCGATGGCGTTTGATCTAGCGATAGTCAACACCTTCTTCCAGAAAAAAGATAACCAGTTTGTGACCTATAGGAGCGGAGGAAGAGAAAGCCAGATAGACTTTCTAATGTGCAGGAGATCCCATTTAGAAGAAGTTAAGAACTGCAAAGTCATAAACGGGGAAAGCGTGGCGGCGCAACATAGAATCCTGGTGATGGATTGGTCGTTTAAGAGTGGTAGGAAAAGAAGGCAAGAACAGGTGACACCTAGGATAAAGTGGTGGGGACTGAAGAAAGAAGACCAGAAAAGGAAATTTGAGGAGAAGGTTTTGGAAGAAGTAAGGTCGTTGGAGAGTGTACAAGAATGGTGGGAGGAGAACAGCCGGGTGATATTGAGAGTTGGTGAGGAAGTACTGGGCAAAACATCAGGTAGAAGACCCCCTGAAGATAAAGAGACGTGGTGGTGGAATGAAGAGGTTCAGGAGGTGATTAAAAGGAAGAAAGATGCTAAAAAGAAGTGGGACACATCTGGTAGACAAGAGGATAGAGAAAGCTATAGGCAGGCGAAAAAGAAGGCGAAGAAGGGAGTGGCAAGAGCCAAGGCGCAGGCGATGGATGAAGTATATAAAGAGTTGGAGACACCGGCGGGAGAGAGAAAGATCCTTAGAATAGCGAAGGCTAGGGATAAGGCGAGTAAAGATTTTACTCAAATTAAACAGGTAAAGGATGGGCAGGGAGTGGTCTTAAAGGATCAGGATAAAATCATGGATAGATGGAAGAGTTATTTTGAACATCTGTTAAATGAGGAAAACCCAAGGGTTATTTTTGAAGATGGTGTCCCAAATCAAGGGTTAACTTCAGGAGTGAGTAGGGAGGAGGTGAAGGTGGCGTTGAAAGGAATGAAGAAGGGGAAGGCATTGGGACCGGATGGGATACCAGTGGAGGCGTGGAATTGTTTGGGAGATGAGGGCATAGATCTATTGTGGGATCTGATGCAGAAGATATATGAACAAGAGGAAATGCCGGAGGAGTGGGGGGATAGTACACTCGTACCTATCTACAAAGAGAAGGGGGACATCCAGGATTGTGGAAATTATAGGGGAATAAAGCTTATGTCACACACGATGAAGGTTTGGGAAAGGATTATAGAGAAAAGGTTAAGAGAAGAGACAACAGTGGGGGAAGAGCAGTTGGGTTTTATGCCAGGTAGGGGAACAACTGATGCGATTTTTGCACTGAGGCAATTGATGGAGAAACACCGGGAGCGACAAAAGGGACTGCACATGGTTTTCATCGACCTAGAGAAAGCATATGATAGAGTGCCACGCCAGGAGGTTTGGAGGTGTATGAGAGAGAAAGGTGTGCCGGAGAAGTACGTTAGGTTGGTGCAAATTATGTATGAAGGAGCAAGGACCCAGGTTAGGAGTAGTGTAGGTGTAACGGAATGGTTCCCTGTGAGGGTTGGTCTACATCAGGGATCTTCTTTGAGCCCGTACCTTTTTGTTTTGATTATGGATGTGTTGGCCCAGGGGATAAAAGATCAATCCCCTTGGTGTATGCTCTTTGCAGACGATATTGTTCTGTGCAGCAACAGGAGAGAAGTAGTAGAAAGAAAATTGGAGGAATGGAGGAGGGCTTTTGAAGACAGAGGGTTGAAAATCAGCAGAAAGAAAACGGAGTACCTGAGGTTCTACGAAAATCAAGACTCAGAAATTAGTTTAGAGGGAGCGAGGTTAAAGAGAGTAAGTAAGTTTACGTACTTGGGATCGACAGTGGCTGAGGACGGTGAGCTGGACACAGAAATAACACAGAGTGCAATCTGGTTGGAAAAATTGGAAGAAAGTTTCAGGGGTGTTGTATGACCGAAGGATAGGCGCAAGGGTTAAGGGAAAAGTGTATAAGACTGTGGTAAGACCGGCTATGATGTATGGGGCTGAGTCTTGGGCTATAAAGAAAGATCATGAGAAAAGACTAGATGTAACGGAGATGAGAATGCTGAGATGGATGTGCGGAGTGACAAGGTTGGATAGAGTAAGGAATGAAAGGATAAGGGGCACAACAAAGGTTGGAGAAATCTCGAGGAAGATACAAGAAAGTAGACTGAAATGGTATGGACATGTGATGAGAGGGGACGAAGATTATGTGGGTAAGAGAACGATGAATATGGAGGTGTATGGCAGGAGAAAGAGAGGCAGACCGAAGCGAAGGTGGATGGAGAAGGTGAGGGACGATTTGAGGGAGAATGGTTTGTCGGAGGAAGAAGCCCAGGACCGGGCTGTGTGGAGGAGGCTGGTCAGAAACGCCGACCCCGCATAGAGGCGGGAACGGGCGAAGAGAAAGAAGAAGATCCTCCAATGTTACATGTTAAAGCGCTTTGAAATTAAATTTACATTTGAAACATTATAAAAGGAGGCATGTTTGCAGCTATCTCTGAATGTGGATGCATAATAATGA
Organism: Bathynomus jamesi; assembly: GCA_023014485.1. Taxonomy (NCBI): domain Eukaryota; kingdom Metazoa; phylum Arthropoda; class Malacostraca; order Isopoda; family Cirolanidae; genus Bathynomus; species Bathynomus jamesi. The sequence goes on along the minus strand of JAJOZX010000428.1, from coordinate 413,378 downwards.
CTGGTAGATGGTTTTGTTGTTCGAAATAATTTATCACCTGTATAGTAATTTTTGCACGCTGGTTCCGAAAATAATATTAGTTTTCGACAGTACGTACAGAATTTCACAAAATGTCATATTTCATATTACACATGTAAGTAGTTTTCATTAAAAGTGAGTCAATTTAGTTTTTATTAAAAACTAACGAGATATCATTGAAGGTGAGACGTCAGCATGACGACTGCTTACTGCTGGTTGTTGAAATGGGGTGCTACAGAATTATTACATAAAAGAAAAGGAGCAGCGCGTCGGTCCACAAGAAAACTCAGGCTAAGTAAAGATGGATATGTAGTTGGCTTAAATAGCATTCTTTCTTTTTAAAGTTGTTTGCATTTGTAATTAGCATAGCTAAATGAAATAGATACCTAATGTAAATTGAAATAAATAATATTTATTTACTGTATGTAGCTGCGTTTCCCTTCCAGTTTGCAGAAAGTCCTTACGTGATAGGAAAATGCATGCCTTATTCGAAATCAGAGTATTTGATTTATATAAAATCATCTATTAGTAAGAAAACTGCTCTTACAAATTTCTCATTCGCAGACCTATGTAGTTTATAGCCAAAAGTTGGTAACAATAATAATTAACTACTTATCGTTACAGTTAAATTACTAGAAAAAATTGCATACGTTTTAAATTTGATTATTATTAATTACCTAGCCTGGAAAATCTGGCAAGATTGTGAGCTGCGTAGCCTATTATAATTAACGTAAAAAATTATGGAAATACTGTACATTGAATCAGTAAACTTATCATATATACAGCATATATTTACGGTATATATATCTGTGCCTTTCATTCATTTCACGTGCTTAATTGTGAAGTTTATATATATATATATATATATACGATAAACAAATAATATTGTTTAAGATGGTAATTGAAGCTAAATAATAAATAATATGTCTGTCGGTTAAACACTTAATTGTAAGTTTAACTGCATAATGTAGTTTAATAATATTTGTCATTTGGACTATAGTCTGCGAATAAGCCTTTTCAATTCATTCCATTCCGCTTCATTTTACATTAGTGTAGAATAAACGAATTTTAATTAGAAAAACAAAAGTTACCCCTAAAATTGAAAATAAAATGTTTTATTTTAATTTTATTTAATTTTTTCATTTAACTTCATATAATACAAATATTAAACAAAGCAATTGTTAATGAATTAAAACGTGATTAATCTGAGTTTGTATTTTGTGATGTTCGCAATTGCTAACATAGGAAATCGGTAATACATTTGAAGAGATAATATGGTATTGGATTATAATAATATATACACTTCTTGTATGTTTTGAGGTTGATGCATAATTTTGTGACCTCCAGTAAACCCTTTTTCAGATATTTATTTTAAGTTTTTATTGCTATTGTCAGAATGTTTGCTCCCACTGCAGATGAAATTAACGGGGACCGCGAACACGTCGGAACGCTGTGTAAAAAGTACTCGAATATTTGTTTTTCTGTTTTTGTCTGTTTTTGTTCGTCTCATGAAAGACCAAGAAGGTGGATTTTTTTTCTCGTGAAAGAAGGTTATGATGAACTCTTCTTTTTTTCAAGGAGGAAGGCGATGGTGAATCCTTTCTTAATTTTTTTTCTTTTTTGAAGGGAGCTGAAGACGGTGGAGACGAATCCTTTTTTTAAATTTAATTTTTCAAAATTTAATTTTAATTTTTTTTTTTGTTAATTTAATTAAAAAAATTTTTTGTAAATTTAATTTTTAATTTTTTTTTTCAAGAAGGATGGGTCCCGCAGGGGCCCCTCAAGGGCCAAATGCCATTCATTAAGGACGGTGAGACCCCCATAAACGGGTTAGGAACTTAAGTAAGGGGGCCCCTCATAACGAACCTCGTCCGAAATCCGCCCATACTACTCTATTCAATTAGGCTTCAAAATGAAGTATAGCACTGCTTAAAATTGGTGCTAGTTTCTTGTACTGAAGTACTAACTGCATTAATTCTTGTCAGTATATCCTTTAGTTTCTTCAAGTTTTTGGCTGCTGGTTTTGCCTCTCGGTTCAAGATCTCATCTTGTAAAAGGTTATCCAAACATTGTATTATTTCTTTATATCCATTGTGTAACACTTCAGTAGCTTCGAAACGCGCTGTAAAACGTGTAAATGATAAGAATTTTAAGAATTTTTCTCTTGAAATGGATTGATGCAATTTTTGCCGTCTTCGAGTTGAATTACGGAAAAAGTTATAAAGATTTTACACACGAATGAAAAAACTGTGCACGCTTCGGAAGCTTTCGTAGCTGTTTCGCTTGATAAATTTAGGCTGTGCATAGTGCATGGTGTGTATACAGTCTGCGTAGACACATCTCTATTAAACTTTTACGCTCCATCATACTGTATATGCCAATAAATTTGCTGCATTACCATAAGTTTGGCCAACACACTGATATTTCAATATCTCGCTTTCTCAGTTTTTCCAGAACAGTTTCCGCCAAATACATTCCAATGTGCCTTTCTTCTAAGGTGATGTAACCCAAAAATATCAATGCTGGCTCACCATCTTCAGTACAGTATTGAATTACTAAGCAAAGTTTGTCTTCATATCCGAAAAGAACTAAGGGGTTCCAAAAAACCTTAGCCCCCCCCATTTGCAGCTTACATGTTTACTTATATCGAAATAGTTTTAGTGATTATAAAAATATATAAAATTCTTTATTGCAGGTATTAAAATTACTCTGGCTGATAAAATTATAATATAATGGCTTCTCAATTAATTGGTGAGTCGGAGAGGCAACGTGTGATAGATCGCATACGAGCAATAACATTTCGGGAAGCTCGTGATGCTGGAGCCACCTTTATAACACGTTCATGGGTTGCCAAAAAGTTGCGAAGAAGTGAGGACTTCGTCAAAAGAAATTGGAATAAAACTTTGGATGAATGTGAAATGGATACAACCAAATCTGGGCGCCCAAATTTGCCACTTTCTCAGGAAACAAAGGACATCATTGAAAGCGGTACGCGTAAGCGGAAAAATAGCTGTGCTAATCTTTCTAGAGAGATCGAAGTGTTGAGAGGAAATATCGTTAGTGGTAAGATCATTCGACTGTACCGTCATAGTCAAGGTTTAAAGCCTTGGCATGAACTTCCAAAGCCAAGAAAAACTCAACTTAACATCGATGACAGAATGTGGTTTGCCCATTATCTTGAAGATTGGGATGTGAATGATTTCATGCATTTAGCTGTCTCCGATGAATTTTTTGTTTACGTAACACGTCGGCCTAACTACCAAAATGATCGAGTGTGGGCCACAACACGAGATGAAATCGATGACAATGAACTTTATCGCGAATTATTAAAAAGTCCAGACTGTGTTGGTGTGTTTGTTTTGTTCACTGCAAAGAAGCTCATGTGGGTGCTGAAGCCAAATGGTCAGAGTTGGGATGGACAGTATTTTCGTGATATTATTCTATCCCAGCATGTCATCCCTTTTCTAAGAAACCCAAACAATGTTATGGATGTCGATCAGGTCACACTTCTGCACGATAAGGCCCCCTCCTTTAAGGCATTAGCCACTCAAGAGTTGTTGCGGAACCATGAGATCGATTTCTTTGGAAATGAAGAATGGCCAGGAAATTCTCCCGACCTGAACGTCTGTGAACACATTGGATCAGTTATAAAGGACAAGGTTGAATGTCTCTTGTTTCAAGAACCTGCAGCAAATCGATTTTCGAAGGATACAATGACGCAACACATTGAAACTGTTTTAGCAAATTTGCGTAACGATCAAGATCTATTCACGTCACTTTTGGCAAGCTACCCAAAGCGAATTCAGGCTGTCTTGGAAGCCAATGGCGGGAACGCAAGTTTTAATTGTTTCTCATTAAATGCAGGATTAAATTCTCTTGTGTAAGGTATGTTTAGTTTTACTGTACCTCTAATGGTTTAGGCCAGGGGTTCCCAAACTTTTACACCAAGAACCCCTAAATATTAATATAGTTAATATAGTTATAGTTAATATAGTTAATATAGTTAATATAGTTAATATAGTTAATGTTACTATTTTTCCAAAAGCTTAGAGACCCCCTGGAAGCTTCCTACAGACCACTTTGGGAATCCCTGGTTTAGGCCATGGGGGGGGGGGGGCTAAGGTTTATTGGAGCCCCGTATAACAATCAGTGGATCACTGGAGCCCTCAGGATCACTCGAGCCCTCATTGTAAGCATAAACCGTAAACATTCTCTCAATAAACTTTGGAAGAATGATATTATCAATGAACAAACATATAAAAGTTATTGTAACACTAAATTCTCTCATAAAAACCGCAAAAATGGACCATTATTATTTTAAAATTACCGAATAAAAAATGTAATCCTAAAGGATTATGGAATACTTTAAAGGTCGTAGTCAACGCCAAAAAAAGGAAAGACAAATCCCGTAACTTCTTAACACAGGATGCAATTCCCTACAATGATCCGAAAGACATGGCCAATTTATTAAACAATTTCTTTTCGAAAACAGGAAGCAATCCGGCAGCTGCCATTCCAGAATCAGACAGTAACTACCAACAATATATACCACAACACACACCAAACACATTCTTCTTTGAACCAATTCTGTTTCTGGATAATATTGATGTGCTGATTTCAAAAATCACCTTAGATTTTGTTCATCACATCAGGTTTTCGTGCAATGTGCAATGCAATATGCCTATGTTGGGTGATCCATGAAGGGCACTTATCAAAATTGATGATTTTTGAGACCTGTTAACAGCTGTTTTGCTGTTAAAATTTTATCTGTGGAATACGCAAATCTGTGCATTAAATCTAAAGGTCATGTACAACATATTAAAATCTTGGGTATCTGTGATTTCCCCAGGTGTGAGCGTGAAGTCATGATCATGGATTCATTTTTTGCTTATTTAAACACTTTTAATCACTTTATGTGTCAATATTACCATTGTATATTAAAGTTCACTCCCTGCACAATTGCTTACTTTTCCATGCTGATTCTGAGTATGTAAAAACTTATTTTTTTAAAAGAAAAAAAATTGGGCATAACCCTGCCAAAATGCGATATCTCCGTATTTGATTGCTCGAAAACCTGACGTGATAGGCAAAAACTAAGGTGATTTTTTAAATCAGCAAACCAAAGTTACCTAAAAACAGGTGTTAGAATTAAATCAGCAAAATTGGTGTTGGGCAGTGTAATTAAGTCTAATTCCAGTAAAAATATATAAACTAATATCAGATGATATGAAAACCCCACCCACAAGATTTATGAATGAGTCATTGGTACAAGGTGTATTCCCTGATCACCTGAAGAGAGCCAGGGTTGTCCAGTATTCAAATCAGGTAGCCCTAGCAAAATGTATGAGTGCAATGCAATTGCAAAAATTGATCAATGGTGCAGAGGAAATGTTGCAAGTTGTTATACAACAAGGGGGAGGGGGAATGCTGCAAGTTGTTATTCAACAAGGGGGAGGGGAATGTTGCAAGTTGTTATGCAACAAGGGGAGGGGAATGTTGCAAGAGCAACAAGGGGTACGCAACTTGGAGGCGGAGTTATCCCCAAGAGAAAGAGAGACGAGAAGGAGAGAAAGGAGGAGGAGGTGTTCGCTCAGCGAGAGCCAAACGCATATGAGCACTTCAGCCATGCCGCCGCTCTCTTATAGGGCTCCTAATCAGCCAGTGCCTCCGGGCGTCAGCCAGTTGGCTTAATCAGCCAGTGACTCCGGGCATCAGCCAGTTAGCTTAATTAGCCAGTGCCTCCGCACATCACTTGACACTGTGTACATGTACGTCGCGCGACCGCGTTAAACGGTGGCGGGGTCGAGCCCCGACCCGGGCTTCGTTACCTAGGGTGCCATAATGATACCCGTACGTCTAAGGTGGGTGTAAAACAAATCGTATGGAAAAAATAAAAATAAATAAATAAATAAATGAACAATTCGGACGGAATAAATAAATCCAGGGTGCCCTAATGACCCCGTAGGTCTAAGGTGGGTGTAAAACAAATCGTACGGAAAAAAGTTTATCTAAAAATCATGATTGATATTCAGGCTGCCCTAATGCTCCCCGTAGGTCTAAGGTGGGCATAAAACATCGAACAATTCGTACGGAAAAAGTTCATCTAAAAATCATGATTGATATCCAGGGTGCCCTAATGATCCCCGTAGGTCTAAGGTGGGGTGTAAAACAATTCGTACGGAAAAATAAATAAATAAATAAATAAATGAACAATTCGTGCCAGATTGCGCTATATAACTTATATTCTGGCTTAATCAGCCGGAGCCATGCATTTGCAAGATGTTGCAATGCAATGTAGCAAGATGTTACAAGGTAGTGTTGCAAATGTTGCAAATGTTGCAATTTGTTATGCAACAAAGGGTAGCTTATTCAACCAGTGCCTCCGGGTATCAGTTGACACTGTGTACATGTGCGTCACGCGTTGGCACAGTGTACACACTGTTTATGTGCGTTAAACGGTGGCGGGTTCGACCGGGACCCGGCCTTCCGCGGTACCCTAATGATTCCCCGTAGGTCTAAGGTGGGGCATAAAACATCGAACAATTCGGACAGAAAGCAGAGGCGTGCATATATATGCAAATTTACGGAAAAAAGTTCATCTAAAAATCGTGTAAGCACTTCCATGTTTTAAAGGTCTAAGGCGGGTCACACACACACACACACACACAACAATTCGTCTTTGAAAAGTTCTTGCCAGAGAACAATTCGTACGGGGTGTTAACACTTTGAACAAAATGGAAGGAAAAGAATGCCAGACCACGTTATACTAACATACGATTATCTCTCTTTCTCTCTCTCCCCCTCCCTCCAACCCTCCCCCCTGATGGACAAAGCTAATATCTTTCCACAACAAAAATTTGAATACATGTGATAAAAGGCCTTCTAATGTGAAAGATGACAAATATAACTGTATATATATATATATATATATATATATATATATATATATATATATATATATGACCGATACTATCACCTCCCGAAGTATTGACCTTTCCTCCTGAAACACGCTGTATATATATATATATATATATATATATATATATATATACAGTTATATTTGTCATCTTTCACATTTAAAGATAAAGTTTGAAACAGATGTTTCTGCTTCTTTAATCACATGATGGGTCATTTCAGTTCGCGCGATATCGCATTCAATGGTCATTGGTCAGTACATCACAACTCATTGTTTTTATCTATTCCTTTCTGCTCAAATATCATCCTTCATTCGCATTTAAAGATAAAATTTTAAAACATCTGTTTCTTCAACAACAGAAATTTGAATACATGTAATAAAAGGTCTTCCATTCTGAACGTATCTCATATATATAATATATATATATATATATATATATATATCAGGGGCGGCTTCTTAATGAATGCAAGGCATGCACTGCATGCGTAAATAATATGCTCAATGAATTTAAAATTATTATTTAAGTTAAAAAAATAAAGTTAAAATTATTATTAATATTATTAATATAATATTGGTTCTATCCTCGGTTACTACATAACTCATAAGAATACCATAAAAGACAAAATACAGCTTATCTAATATGTACTACACTGTAATGCATGTGACTGCATGCGTAAGTAAAATTACCACGAGCCGCCACTGAAATATATATATATATATACACGCACACACACATATTGTTTATTTATCAGCAAACCGCACAAGATTCGAGATTAGGCATGCGTATATATAGCTCACAGAAAGGTAAAAGTTGTAAACATCTGTTTCTGTTACTTTAATCACTGGGTGGGTCATTTCAGTTTGCGCCATTATCTATTCCTTTCTGCTCAAATATCATTCGGCGTTCGCGTTTAAAGATAATTTTAAAACAGATGTTTCTCAAATCTGAAACCCCTATTTGCTCTAAGTTTTCCAAGGTTTGCGCCATGATAAGCATTTAAGATTATATTATTACAGAAATATAAAATTGTGTCAAGATAAGCATTTCTCGCAGAGAGATAAGTTTCAAAACATCTCTCCACGAATCAGAGCAGATGGCACGCCCAGATTTCACGGGGAAACCAATCACAACCCTGTGGGGCGGTTCCCAGGACCTCGGATTGGTTACTATGCAGGCCTACGCGCCAAGTCCCGTCCAAAATTCACCGCAAGCCAATAGGATGCTAGGATTGTGCTTTGTGAGACTGGTCTGGCACAAGCCCCCTTATAAAGGGAGCGTATCGACTGAGAGATTCAGTTTCTTACATTTACCGATAGGGCTTTATATGCCATGAACCAATTACCGTCGCACAATTCCCCCGATCTGATTGGGGTTGAAGACTTTTACGCTCAAGCAGCGCTACACCTCTTCAATGCTATAGATCGGGGTGACCTATTATCTACCCAGAGTGTCGCGGAAAATTGTAGTGAAATGCAAGGCCCCCCTCAATGAAGAGGATCCCGAGATGTGAGTAACCCTAAGTGTCATAATAATTGTTTTGAAAAAAAGTTTGCATTGTTTCTCGTTTATAATTAGTAATCTAGCTTCATTCGGTGCTAACCGTAAAAGATCGCAATAAACGAGTTTTCAAAATTAATTTCCATTCTCTGATATATATATATATATATATATATATATATATATATATATATATATACATATATATATATATATAGAGTATGTTTTTACATTTCTTGTGGAATCTTAAACAATAAGATAGGCTAGGTTAGGCTACGTTAGGTTATATTATGTACTTGTTTTAAATATATATCTCGTAAACGCTGATGAGTAACCCCTAAGTGTCATAATATTTGTTTTGAAAAATAGTTTGTATTGTTTCTCGTTTATAATTCGTAATCTAAATTCCTTTTGTTCTGAATATTTCTACAACCTAAAAATTATCCCCATTGTTTTTAAATATTCTGTTTCCATCGCGATTATATCATCATTTGTATATATTGTTGCATAAGAACGTGCGACATTTGCAAAATCTTGCAACATCGCATTGCAACATATTGGAACATCCTGCAACTTCTTGCAATGTACTGCAACATTTTCACCATTGCATTGCAACAATATATATACACAGTATATATATATATATATATATATATTTTAGTTACTAGTCACTTACTTTACACACATTTTGGATTCCTTTTCCCACAACTAAACTAAACCTATATTAAACTTAGAAATATTTGTAGAAAAGTTGCATTTTACTACCATTTATATTAATGTGATTTATATTATTATTATTTTCACTATGACTGAAGGGGTTAAATTACCAAACTGCAATAAACGCGTTTTCAAAAATGTTTAATTATTGTATATTTCCCATCTATATATATATGGTGTGTTTTTATTTGTACATTTCTTGTGGGGGTTTTAGAAATATTAAAACTTTTAATAATTATCTGTAATTAAATTTGTGACATTTCTCTTGACGTTCTCGGGCTATATATAATGTTTCAACCGGTCTTAACTTATAAAAGCCCACAATAAGATCGTTTTGAAAAACATGTTTAATTATTGTCTGTTTCCCCATATATATATATATATATATATATATATATATATATATATATATATATATATATATGGTGGACACAAAACGAATTATCTGCATCCAATTTCGTGACATTTGTTTTACTTATCGTTACAGGGGCGAATCCGAGCTAGGGCGTGTTATAGCTACCTTTGATGAAAGGCGGATAAATGAAATGGCTGCTTTTCCGCCCAGCCAACCCAGTGACCTGAATACAGATGTCGAGGTATTGGCACACATTCGGGTCAGCGAGTGCCAGGTCGTAGAGGAGATAATGTAAGTATTTATGAGGTTAAGAAAAAACGTAATATATTTTCATTTATTAAATAGTAGAAAACATGTACTAAACGGTAACAGCATCCGTTACATAAGTCTTAATGGCTAAAGTTACAAATGTATATACAGCTTTACACAATATAGATATACACCTTTACACATTACAGGGTGTGTCAACATATGGGAACCTTTTTTTTATCTGTTTGCATACATTTTTATCGTTCATATTTGTGCCGCATAAATCGAATAATTTTAAAAAATTCATAAAACTCTTCCCACGTGACATGTGAATGAGAAATAAAATGCAATACAACCCTCGTTTCAGGATAATATCCCTGAAAACGATATGGGGACCAAATAATCTCAGGCACATGTAATTGCGCGATAAACTTCACAACCACAGAATCATTCCATGGCAGAAATCTGAGTGAGTCAAAATAGTACATTTTTCCATAGTTTAAAAATAGATTGCAAACCAATGAATCCCCTCACCCCAACAATGTCGGTGTTAACGATAATCCTGTACCAGTTTCTCCTACTCGGCACCTTCAATATTTCATTCTTCGCATACACACCGATAAATTTTGAACGTGTGAAACGGTCACTTTTCATCACTCTCTGAATTGTATTCGCATCCATTTTAAAAATCAGTGACGACGTTCCTGAAACGATCAATCTCTATTAGTGCCTGTGACTCGAGATACACGAGTGCACTTATAGGCGCGTCTATAGGTTTGGCAAACTCCAACCTGACTGAGATGTTCCCACTTTGTTGTGGGGTTAAATGGGTATCTGTGCCTGCAGACAGGTCAGGCGTAATATCAAATGAATAAATGTTAAATTCTTTAACAAATTCTTTCTGCGTTACGCCAATACCAAGTCCATCACAGGCGCCTCTATTATGAGCCAGACTACTATATGCTCTCGCGCAGAGGGGGAACACAGCGTCTGACGAGTAGTCCGTATTCATTGCTCCACCCAGAGCCATGCCATTTACATATAGAGTAATATTTTTAAGGCCGAAATTCTTGAATTTAAAGGCATTCTTTTTATATTTTCCATTCGTCGAGGCGTGGTCTTGCATTCCAATTAATATCCTTTTAGGTAGGGCTCCAAGAGCTGCTTCGATGCCAGCCCTGCGGGGTTCGTATACAGTTTGATCTGTACCCTGTTAATTGGATATTTTACTGTGGCGTGTATTAAGTCTTTCTCAATTCCTAATTGCTTTGGGGAACTTAATTTCACTCGGCGTATACGCAAATACGTTTCCATGATGTGTATCACAACGGGTTTCGCGCCTTCTTCTTGATCAGTCCCTAGATTTATGCAGATCTCAGGATTCGTGCGGGTAAGCTTCAACTTCATATCAGCCCCGTTCATAAGCAACTTCTCCTGGAATGTAAAATCTGTATGCAGGCGCCAAAAACATTCATATATCTTTTTTTTAGAATTTTTAAATTTATCCTATATTCATTTTCCTCTTTAGTGTGGTAATACCCCTCTCCGGAAGGCGCGTCGTGTCATCAACCGAGACGTTGTCATACGTGAAGTCTTCGGGCACAGCGAGGCGGCACAGCTTCTTTGCCATCTCGTGCTTCACAGTGTCTTCCACTTTGTCACTGCAGAGGGCGAAAACGACGGTCTGAGGCCTCAGATACCACAAGTGCCGCCTGATCACTGCCAGTGAAGCCTCTGCAATCTCGCGATCCACAGCCCTGTACTGCAGAAGACGCTGGTACAACACAAGGTCATTCAGCGGGGCATCAGCTGCGACAGGAGCCGCCAGCCAGGCAGGTGCGTAGAGGAGTGCAGTAAATAGTATCACTCTCTGAAGTTTCTGTACCAGCTCGTCGTCGAACTCCAGCTGACCGCTGAACATCAGGAGCTTCGTGTAGTAGATGATCTGAAACGAATACGCACTGTGATGTATAAATACCGATACCACTCCATATAATTTGTTTAATGGTAAATTATTTATCTTATTTTTTTCTGGTAGGGACTTCAAATGGCTGTTTGCAGAAGGCAATACAATATTTAACTTCTAATTCAAAATACCAACCTTGGCCATCCACCTCGCATGATGGTAGGCTCCTGGGCGCATGAAGTGTGTGCCACGACGTGGCTGGGCCCCGAGTACCAGGAGTGTAATCTCCGCCACTTCTCGGTAGTCTTCTCTGACAAGACCAGAAGCGGTGCCGAGGAACTTGACTGCCTCATCTCGGAGCTCCATCAGCCACGTCACCTCCGCCAAATGCTCGATCTCCAGCTCGCGATAAGTCGAGAGGTCGAGTTTGTCCCACCTGAAAGGGGAGTTATGAAAATATTGCATGAAAACGACTGAAGTTTCCCTTTTCGACTGCTATTAACATCATTAGTAGAAGGACGCTGATATCTCAATTGCTCTGAAGGCAAAAAATCATTGGAGAAAACAAATGCGCCTTTGACTTGAAATTCACCTTCTCCTCAGATACTGGAACAAAGGTTCAGTTGGTGCTGTGGTTCTTCCAAACGCGGTGATGACCACTGCCCCCACGATGAACTCCATAACGTGATGGCGACAGCCCAGCTGGAAGAGCGGTTTACCAAGCATGTTCTCCAGCCGGACCACCGCACCCTGCACCCTCCCCGTATTGGAGGAAGTTGTGTCGAAGCACAGTCCAATCACGTTGTTCTCGCATCCCCAGTCTTTGAGAGCACGAAAGGTCGCCTGGGCCTGGGACGGACCGGTGCCGTCAGCAACAGTCGGAACGGCCAGCAACTTTCCTTCTGTGCATTGGGGAGCTCCGGAGATGAGAATCGCCTGGCGGTGCTCCAATGATCCAAGAGAGTCCTGAAACGTATGTCATACATCCCAATCCATTATCGTCCACTGGAACATGTTAATTCACTGTCGTCCACGGTGAGGGCAAAACTGACCTTGATTACTTTACCGTCCCAGTGGACGACAGCATGCCTCGGAGATACGAAGGATTTCTGCACAGCTGTCGACACTTCACAACGATGTGCCACTCTTCCACGGCGAGACGTGTCCTTCGAGATACTGAATTTGTCCAGGTCTGCGGGCGGATCTGCCGAACGTAGGACTGCCGCCACGACACTTGCCACCTATGTGCGAAATTGAAAGGAAATTGACAAGGATGCGTATGATTTTTATGTGACAAAATAATCACTAAATTTTCCGTCGTTACGTCTATTATATCTTTGTCAAGGAAAGATCACTACTGATATATATACACCTGGACATCCGGGACATCCGGAAGCGATCAGCCACTTCAATAACAGCCGTGCATTGAGGATGCGGTGAGGAAGGCTGATTGATACAGTTGATTCTCTCGGCTGTCGGTATGGTGGTTCTAGCTGTGATTCGGAGTTGCTCGATGATCTGCTTTCTATAGATTCATCGTCGCTCTCAGCTTCGGTTCCTAATTTCGTTTTTGAGGTGCCTGGCTCATCACGAGATTGTTGTCTTGAGAGTTGCCGTTTTCTCTTGACAACGAACACGTTATCATTCCCACTCATTTTTGCCTGGCGCAGGCCCCGTTGATCCTCATAAAATTTAATATCTTCTTGTTTGTTTTGTCTGAGAGCAGTCGACTTTTCTGTATCTCTTCAATAGCATCGGGAGCTCCGATGTCCCAGAGCTTGTTCAGATTTTCTGAAAACTTCTCCCTGCCTTTTCCCGCGTCACTGTCTCTCATCTTGCTCTTCTGCAGCGAGCGCCACTCTTCCCACAGTAACTCCAGTTTTCTTTCGCAGTTACGCCTCGTGATCGTCTTTATACGTGCCATGTTCCAAAATGCCAGAACATTGGCCACCGTGTCTTTTACGGCGGCCTTCCTGTCAGTAGTTTTCCTGCTTGGCATAGAAGAAGTCCTGGAGAACTTGATGGGTGGTTGGCAATTTGGCACCACCGATCGAGGAAGATGGCTGACCAATTAAGAAGACGTCCGTGGCTGACCTTAGAGAAGGTGGTGCTGTTGTTGCTGCTTTCTCTTTTCCAGAATAAGTAACTTTCAGAGTCTTCCCACTCCTGGTTGTTAACAGTTTATCCATTGTACTAAAGTCTAGACTTATCAAACAAGAATCAATTGACACAGTTGATCTGTAAAAAGCAAACTGTGATTAGTAAAAATATTGGTCATAGACATAGCGAGTGTGTGTAATTGGGATTTTAGGATGCGCCAGCTACTGATGCTATGATTACGTCCATAACGGGGGACAAATACGGTATTTTAAATTTTGCATGTTATTTCTAGGTGAGTGTAACTTCTAAACCACTTGTCCGATCAACTTGGTAAGTATCTGAGAGGATTTCTTTCACTGAGAGGATTCAGAAAATATGGTCATTTGATGATTTATCTTTATTCAGTAAAAAATTGTCAATTTGGCCAAATTTCCAAAATTGAAATTTTCAAGGTCGATGCGCGACCCCTAAATATTGATCGAGTTTGGTAAAAATGGTGTCAGTGTGCTTCCACTAAACCAAAACATGGGAAAAACTTTGACAAGCTATAAATTTTTTAAAAAAGTAAAAAGTGATCCACCCTAAATTGTGCATGCAACTCGGGTCAAAAAAGTAAGGGCCTGAGCTGGGTATCACGAATTCTATAGGGGCACTGGGTGAACTAATTGTGTTTAACGGGTTAATTGTAATAAAGTCACTGCTCAATAGAGACCTGGGTGGGGGGCATATCAAAGAGGGCCAGTTCCAATTTACAGCATTGTGAACTACACGGATGGATGAAACGTGCCATGAAGAGTCAGAAACAGTGCCACCTCCCTCGACGAGTATTAGTCAACCTATGATTCGTGAGAGTAGCGTCCTCAGCTTATATAAGTTAAAAAATGATCAGTCATAGGTTTCATACGCTTAAAGCACTTCTTTTTTATTTCCTTTTACGTTTAACGCCACGTGATGGTAACCCCTTCTTCCTGGCAGATCTCTTCTTTCTGCCACGTGTTGGTAACCCCTTATTCCTGGCATTTCTCTTCTTCCCGCCACCACGCATCTTTCTCTTTGCATCTTTGATGATCTCATCCCGTGTACGTTTTAATTGTTTTTGTAGAGCTTCCTTAGGATTAGTGCCCCCAATATGACTTCTGCCCCCTCTTCAACAGTGGGACAGCGGTGCGTAGTATGGGTGAAAAAATGGACCCAAGTCCACTTCCACGCTGATACCTCACTCCTCGGAATACTGTGAACGGCCTTCGAGTCATTATAAACGACGAAAGTGTAGGTTTCACTGTTAAGCTCCCATCACCGAATTGGAAATTTGTCCCCTCAATCGTCTTTATATATACCGAGATGTTGGTGAATAGATTAGTCGCAACATTCACATAATGGGGCTTGTCATATGTAATGCTCAAACTTTTCCCTCTATGGTTGGGGATGTGTGCAATGCGCAGCAGACGTGCCTGGGTGTCCCCAACAAATTGGTGCTCTACAATATTGCTGTAAATATAGCACATGTCTGGGGGAGGAGAGCCTTCAACCAATTTTTCTATCTTCAATTGATACATTAAGCTGGACAAGTCATGCTGTGCCTCGTGAAAGGTATCTCTTTGGAAGGCTGCGCTATATCGGTCCTCAATCACAATTGTGAACAGCTCTTTATCTTTAATATTTCGACTAAGCGTTGACTTTAACTTCAATGTGTATGCGGGCGTGTCTATGTTTACGACTTCAAAAAGTAAATCGTTTGTCAAGTACGGCTTTTCAAGACTCTTGTTTAAGCCCATCACAATGTCCATGGCTGTATCATAATGGCCGATTCGTAGCGATACATTTATGCTATAGTACTGTTCCTCACCGCACATGGTTGAACGTACAGTATCGTCTAAGATTATGCCTAATTTTTCGCATTCATCTGTTCTTCTAAAGATCATAAATATAATTTGTTCCTTTTCAAGAGATAAAAATTTGGTGACTAACTGGAGTTCACATAACCCCATCTCATACGAATCACGCGCCAATTCAATGGGTCCGTGGAGTTCTGTAACAAAGTTGGCGAGGGTGTTGTTAGGGTGTACAGACAGGGACGAGGAGGACGGAAGTGTGACGTAGAAATAGTCAGGCGCCATGTTGCATACTAATTAAGCTTCATTATTGCATCAGCTTTTATATAGGTGTTGAAGCTTTCTGGGTAACCCAGCCATTTCACCAGGTACATTTTTCTCTTTCCTGAGCCTTTGCTTCCTATAATTTTCTCAATTTTAAACACATTTTTTCCTAAATTAAATGCCACTTTCTGCAACTCCTCCCCATTCAAATCTTCAACGTAATACATCATTATCTCACCCTTAGGCCTCATAGCCCTAACTTTAAAAATGTCACGTGTCCATCCTTGCTCAAATCCCTTCATGAATTTATTCCCCGAACGCGACAGCCTTACATAATCATTGATTTTGAAACGCGCAGATTGTGGAGGTGGCGTTCCATCTCTTCTCACCTCTGGACGCATACCTCTTTTTAAAATCTCGTTAGGTATTGTACCGATCGTGCGATGGTGTGAATGGTTGTAGGATGAAGCCAATGACGCGAGAACGTTTATATGTATATATGTATGTGTTTTTATGTGTAAAATAGCGGTGCATGCGCTCCTTTATGGTACGTTGAACTCTTTCAGCTAAAGATGCCTTATATATAGAATTGGTAGTGTAATACCTGATATTAAACTCTGCCAGCATGTTCTGAAAAGTGCGTCCTATAAATTCTTTTCCCATATCCGTAAAAAAATAGCCAGGAATCCTGTTTTCTTTCAACATCAACGTTTTGGTCGCTTTAGCAACTGTTTCAGGCGATTTATTTTTCAGGTGAATTAACCACAGGTATCTAGAGAATACATCTATTATGAATAGGATGTAACAGTAGCCATCGTTATACACTGAATATCTTTGCATGTCTGTTAAATCTGCCTGCCAAATAGAGTCAATCGAAGCAGCTGATGTCTTGGCTATTTTAAACCTTTTTCTCACCGGTTTATGAAGTGTATAAGCATCCTGTTTCCGCAAAAGTCTCTCAACATCTTTTTTCCTTACACCGTAAACACCTCTGTACAGTCTATTAACGCCGCCATAGGATGCGAGGTTAGAAATGTCATAATAGCGTTTACTTAATATGTTAGCCATTTGCATATTTTAGAGGCACGTGGATAAGGCTGGCCTTTTGTTCTTTTCTTTCTACTCTTCAGAGACACTGCTACTGTTGGGGGCGATGGTGTACTCAGTTGTGACATACGTAACTTGATCCAAGTATTTTATCCTATTCAGATTACCTATCAATGTTTTGGGTACATTTATTTGTTGTAGTCTTGCTTTAATATGCTTCCATCCTTAATATGCTTCCATCCTTCAACAGTGACCTTTCCTGTATCGTTCCACTGTATGATGGGATCCCCACTCAATAAATTATAAAGACTCAACCCTTTATTCCTCGATATGTTGTGTTCCGTTGTTCTTTGGCTGGCCAGTTTCTGTGTCGCTATGCTCAGCACTACTTGAGCTATGCCTCACGGGGTACTCTGTAGGTTATTTATAATCTTCGTACTCATGAAGAAATTTCCGCAAAGCCTCTTGATACAAGCTCCTTTTCTCATCAGGTGACTTTTTACTGTTTGATAGGGCAAGCAATTCGTTTTCCATTCTTTTAAGCCTACTTTTACGGGGTTCTAGAACAGTTTCTGAAGTCTTTGAACTTTGTGATGAAGCATACACCTCGTGCGGAATCACAACCACCTTCTTCATTATATTAATCTAGTAAGTAAAGGCCCCAAAACTGAAAATAAAATGGGCAGGAATGATCCTCCTCTTTGCACAATAATGCGCTTTTTCTTACCCACAGTTTGACTTTTATGAGCGAGCGTTCGTATTATGTTCTTGTAACGACGTAAGCGAGTCTTCTGGGAGGGTTTCATTGGTATATTACTGTACATTTTATAACTTTAAGACAGATTTCACAGATGCATTTTAAAAGTCAGTCGATATTTTTAACAAACATCTGTTGCAGCGTCCGGGGCAAGCATTGATAGATTTTTATTAATTCACGGTATTTCTTTAGCCTATTTGTCATTCTGGAATATACTGTACACCGTTTCAGGTTCGCTTGGAAATATATTCGTTCTTAAAAGCACCCTAAACGTGTTTCGCGGGTGAAGGTCACAGGGCAAATACCCATAACGCTGGTTTGTGGCCTCTTTATAAACTCCAAAACTCCTTACGCTGATTCGGGAACATTTGATTGGCTAATACCCCAATTTGTGATACATCTCTACGTTGCGCGAATAAGACTAGATAATGCGTATTTAGCGACACATCGCGCATGTATCTATTTTTGAAAAATGGATTCTGGTTGATGAAGAACATGCTTTTGTTAAGGTGGTGGGAGAATACTGTAAATGTCTCGGCAAACGTTTTATCCATCTCCAACATGAGATCGTCAATTACAATGACTGTATGTTCATTTCCCTTTAACGAATTAACGTCATAGACCCCCTTGTGGAACAAAACATCATCTTGGTACTCGTTGAACACTGATTGATACGTCGAATAGCACCATATAACTTTATGCACAAATTTTGAGAATATCTCATCCTTATCTTTAATGTTTTTAAGCATAAACACAGTTTTACCACATCCTGTAGGTCCAGATATAATATATGTGGATGGGCTCGTGAACCTGAATTTTTCGACAGATTCCATTTCTAACACGTCACACCCCTAAGTGGGTCATTTACAAAATATTACAAATATTGAGTGCTGCTCCTTATATTTTGTTTTCTTCTTCCACAGAACCGTGAATGATGATGTACAGCACCCCATCATCGATACCACGGACGACCCCGCTGACCGTCCAGCTACAGAGTGATCCCCCGCCGACGAACCCCGACCAGCGACACCTGTAGCATGCGATAGTTCAAAGCGGAGGCATGATGAAGAACCCTCCACGTCAGGTATAAAGCGCTCCAGGATTGTTCCGGTTGTTAGACCGCAATAATAGAACCCCAACCCTCATCGTCTTACGCCACAAGTCCCACAATAGCGCCTTCCGCAAATATATCCCCTTATTCATCCTCCACAGTAGCTCCCCAGCCTTGAATAGATATCGGTATATAGTCAGGGTTGATCCTAGATCCATGTATAGTAATGGTGTTGAACACGGCCTCCGGCGAAAAGTTGAACGTATTGTAGAGTTTGCCCTTCAGAACCGCGACGAGCTTGAAGTCAGGACGAGGCTATCCTTCGGATTCGGTTCAGATGACGGTGATGTAGATGATTTTTGGGTAGTAATACCATTCAGACGTTTGGCGGCTGAAGATGTGGAGTATACATTAAGACGTATAATGCAGGCCTCTCAAAGTAGTATAGCCTTCAATATGGACAACTTCACGGTAAATATAAATATTGAACGTGTACTCCGTGTTGCGGGTCATAGTGCCACACCTTATACTCTTAACTTCAATTCTCAGGCTATTTTTAGACGGCATATAAACGTCGATCGTGGTTGCGGCTTTATAGCAGTAGTCTTAGCTCGTATGTTTACTGTACTAAATACACAGACCCCAAGAATTTCGCTGCCTACGGTAGTGGAGCGTGCCCGTAAACTAGCTGTAGACTGTAAACTCAAGTTTGACTGTAATATGGGTCCTGAAGAGCTGAGAAGGGTAGAGCAGGAAATGAATGTTCGTATAGTTGTATTTGGACTGGATGATCGCCGTAGAACTGTGTATGTTTTTAAAAGCTGTGTGAGAGATCGTACAAGATCCCTACTTATTTTAGGACTGTCAGGGACAACATATCTACCCATCCGAAATATAAGATGCCTTTACGCGAGTTATGATAAAAATCGAAAATATGGACGACATCATGATTTGTGTAAGGGGTGTATCGAGTTTGCAGATGATATAGTGAAACATTGTAAAGAATGTCACATGGTATGTGAACAGTGTAAAAGCTCCAAATGTGAAAGCCTTGTAGTTGAAGCTGAGAAGAGGAATTGTAATGTGTGTAGACGCACATTTTTCAATATAACTGTTTTGAGCTCCATAAATCAATTGCACGTGCAGGAAAATGAGAATCTGTGAATGTGGTATGTTTCACATGATGGATAATGGGAAAATTCACATAAATGTGATGAAATTCACTGTCTACATGCCATGAGAAATATAAGGCGGTTGGAGTAAAGCATGTATGTTATATGAAAGATAAGCCTAAAACAACCCTTGTATAACTGTGTACTACGATATAGAAACATACACGAACGCTGAAACCAAAGAGGTTATTCCACATTTACTTGTGAGCCAGACTATCTGTGATGAGTGTATGGAGATCGAGTGTGATGAGTGTCACAAATGTGGAAACGGACAAACGTTTTTAAAACGAATGCTCACGATAGCCCTGTGAAACTCTTTGTGTCCTATATTGTCAAGTTAGCGGACAAAAAAAAAATGACTGTGTATATTCTCGCCCATAACGGGGCAAATTTGACACACAGTTCCTTTATAAGGAGTTGCTTGAGCACGAGTCATCTGAGATATTTACAGGTGATCCCTTGAAAAGAGGCAACAAATAATACAGATGCAAATAAGAGGTAATGTACAGTTTAAAGACACTTTATTATTCACACCTTGTAAATTAGCAAAGCTACCCAAGGTGATGGGCGTAGCCGCTGAAGTTTCAAAAGGATATTTCCCTTACACATTCCTCACTAGCGAAACTTTAAATTACGTAGGACTACCGCCACCCAAACATTACTTTAACTATGATTGTATGAGCACAGATGAACGTGAAGATTTTGACCGATACTACAACAGTTTTAATGAATGTATTCCTTATAATATAGCTGATGAATGTGAGCGTTATTGCGTGAATGATATGCGCGTGCTTAGAGTATGTTCCCAGGCCTTTAGAAGGATGTACATATGTCGTTTCAAATGCGATCCGTTGCAAGTCGCAACCACCATCGCCTCATTATGTTTTACGGTGTTCAAGAATAACTTCATGCCTAAAGACACCTTAGCCATTATCCACAGAAACAACCCCCGCAGTTATGGGCACAAGGCTATTTACTGGCTCATACACCTACAGCCGCAGACAGGTGTATACATAAAGCATGCCCGCAACACGGGTGAAGTACCCATTAAGGTTAATGGTCGTGTTTTTTGGGTTGATGGTCTAAGTGAAAACCGTGCCACAGGTGAGAAGACTGTGTACTCCTTCAATTGTTGCTGGTGGCATGGATGCCCCCGTACTGAGTGTGGAATCGTAGGAGATATCCACGGTAGATCTCCTGCCGACTGTCTTGCGTGGACGCCCACCCTCGATCAATTTATAGGCTCCCACTTCCCTCACAAAGTCTTGTGGGAGCATGAGTATGATGCACTGTTGCTGGCAGATGGACAGTGCCGTGAAGAAATAAACACGATCAAACGTTCAATGGTGTTCGATTCTCTAAAATGCGGTGATAGCTTGTTCGGAGGGCGTACAAATCCATTCAAGCTATACTTTCCGCCTACGGAGGGTGTGAAGCTCCATTACTACGACTTCTGTTCTTTATACCCCTACGTGATGAAGAACAACCCGTACCCCGTAGGTGCACCTGAAAAAATGGTGGGTCCCGCCATACCAACCATCGAGGAGTTTTCGGCCAACTTGAATGAGCGCTACTTTGGATTCTCTTTCGTAGATGTGCTCCCCCTCGCGATTTATGGATGCCGATCTTACCCGTCGTTATAGATCACAAGCTCATGTTTCCCCTGTGCGTGAAGTGTGCAGAAGAGAACAATGGTGATTGTGGCCATACACCCCACCAGCGTAAGATCAGAGGTGTATACACAAGCCCTGAACTGAGCCTAGCCGTTCGCCATGGGTATAGAATAATGAAGATACATGAGGTGTGGAGGTTTCAGAAGCTCCCCAACCTTTTCACACCATATATAAACGCTTTTTTGAAGGATAAGGTTGAGGCGTCAGGATATCCGCGAGGGGTTGATACCGAAGATGAAAAAACGTTTTATATTCAGCATTACCGTGACCGTGAAGGTATAAAGCGTGATCCTATCCAAATTGTAAAGAACCCTGGCAAGCGCTTTAGTGAAAAGTTGTGCCTAAACAGTCTTTGGGGAAAACTTGCACAGAATACTGGCAAAGGGAAAGTTCATTTGGCACAAAGTTATAGTGAAGTCTTGGATTATGCCAACGCACCCGATAAAGAGGTCATGGAGATTGTGAATGTAGGTAATACTTACATAATAAAGTACAACAATACCGAATTGTCCACAGATACCTCACGGGTTGCAAACATTCCTGTAGCCAGCTTCACAACAGCCTACGCACGCATCAAACTTTGGGGCCTATTGCATTCCCTTGGGCGACGGGTATTGTATGCCGATACAGATAGCATGATATTCACAGCGATGAGGGGTGAATACATGCCCACTATTGGGGAGTTCCTCGGAGAGCTAACTGACGAGATCAAGGATGAGTATGGGGACAGCGTATACGCCGACTCGTTTGTGTCAACAGGGCCAAAAACCTATGGGGTACGGGTGAGGATAGGGGATGATACGCGGTATATCGTGAAGGCTAAGGGTATCACGCTTAACCATGCGAATCGGCTGGTCGTTAACTTTGATTCGCTGAAGGAGTTAGTGTGCTTGGAAGATGATGAGGGTGACCGCGCGCCCCAACTGACTGTAGGCACCCACAATTTTCGTGCACAGAAGCTGGGGGGGTGAAGGAGCTTAGGGGTACAAAGGTGTGCCGTAACACCTATAGGAAACGCTACCAGGTGCCTGGTACTTATGATACCGTGCCCTTTGGATACCGTAATCTTTGATATGTCTCTTGTTAACTTATTATTACACGTATTTGTAAATATATATACACCCTAAATATTTCGTTTATTAGATAAATCGTGTTTCAACTAGCGTTTCACTTTCTCCTTTGCATGCGTGTATGTGTACTGTCAAAAGTTAAGCCACGCCCACTGTAAGACCGTCAACGTGAGTCATGCCGCAACCTGAGCAGACCTCTATCCCTGCATACTCAGTTGACCTCTGTACACCCTTGAGCTCAGACGTGTATTCTCTCGCATAGAAGAAAAATAGTAATGGCTCCTTTAATATTGCGTGTTCAACATTTATGAAGTGGTATTCTGCAAAGTGCATAGATGTGGTGGGTACTGAAAAACTCCCTATTCCCCCTTCCTTTGCGTCTTTTAAAGCTGCATTGAACCGTGCGAAGGGCCATGATGTTGAAATACTCTACGAGTATTCTGGCGAGGGGGTTGTTGGATTTCGCAGTACAGACGATGTATTGAAATATGTTATAGACCTAAGCTTTATAAAGGCTCACATATATCGCGCAGTAGAAAAAGCATGTTCAGAAGATAACCAGGAGTTATGGATAGTGAGTCTTGTGGATGAGTGGTGTGACAAGCGGTATTATATCATGTTACACCTTACCGACTACTCGTACCCTCCTGCTGAAAATGTAAATCTTGTCATCATGGACAATCTTAAGTATTTTTACCACTACATTAATATATATCATGATGAGGGTTGTAATGAGGTTGTGGCTAATGGGTTGTGTGAGTTTTTAACAGATTT
Organism: Bathynomus jamesi; assembly: GCA_023014485.1. Classification (NCBI taxonomy): domain Eukaryota; kingdom Metazoa; phylum Arthropoda; class Malacostraca; order Isopoda; family Cirolanidae; genus Bathynomus; species Bathynomus jamesi. The sequence continues at coordinate 389,979 of JAJOZX010000428.1, read as the reverse complement.
TAAAGATGAGTATCGCTTGTTAAACAAAAAGGATAAATATGAGCATATGTTTCTCTAATAGCGCGCCGGTTTGTGAAGATGTTTAGTTTGTGAAAATGGTGAGTGATAAAACATTAAATTCGTTTCGGAAAATTCTGTTTGTCCAAGAGTGTTCGGACAAGCCTGTACACGCTTTAGCAGTGTGACGCTATCCTGTGCCGCCCACCCGTGTACCTCACGGAGCATACGAGTTCGAACAAACCCATACACATATCTTCAGCGTGACTCACCCTGCCCCGTCGAGCCGATCCTGCCTCCTGTGGCTCACGCGGTGCATACGAATTCGAACAAACCCATACACGTATCTTCAGCGTGACTCACCCCGCCCCATCGAGCCGATCCTGCCTGCCTCCTATGGCTCATAGTCATCTCAGAGCTTGCACCGAGTGGACGTGCCATAGTCATCTCAGAGCTTGAACCAAGTGGACGTGCGAATACGATGGAACTCCCTTTGAGAAGCATTCTCAACGCCTCGTACGACGTCTCCGTGACGAAGTCATTGCGCGTGTTCAGGCGTGAGACCGGCACCATTAAATATGTGCTTGAAACGATCTGCAGGCAAGCAAGCAAACGTAACGTTATTTATTTAAGTGTTGAGGAGATGAATAGAATCTTTGTGATAGTTGAGAGGTGGGCAGAGGACCGCTATAGAATACCTGTTGGCGTAGGTACAATAAGAGAGATGATTAGTGACGCCTCCTCATATACCATTGTTTGCACATTGTGTATAAATAACGAACAACCATGCATTGATATACGACTGATGTGGAAGAACACAGCTGATAATGACGTTCTTGTCGCTACACGAAACCGTTTCATCCTCGATAGAATGTTTGAAATCGTCGGATTCCGTAAGCTGAAGCCTATATTAGACGGTCGTGTTACGGATATAATTTATTTTGACACGGTTCTTGAACACGCATACACCGCCCTGCTCGACGGATTTATTGAATGTAGGAATGAACAGGGGGAGAATGGTCTAGATCTGGATGCGTATTTAAAAGGTTTAGATTCTTCGAAATATCCTTAACTTTGGTACAAAGCACTTGAGCGGTACAGAGCTGAGCTCGCCTACACTGTTCACCATGAAGAGTTGTACCTTTATATTGTGGATAGGTGTCGTTACGACTTGGAATATTATTTCCAATACCGCTATGCAGAGTGAAGAAGAGCTCACGATTGAAAAGCTCGGGACGGTAAGAAAAAACCCCGATTGGAAAGGCATGTTTATAAACTTGTATTTAATAATAATGTTGTGGTTAACGCTGACTTCTTTGTGCGTGCTTCTGATTGTGTTCTAGTCGTGTTTAAAGATAACTTACCTGCCGAGTGTAAAGTGGGCGAAAAAATAGTATTGAATGATATGAAAACCATTTATATCGAGTATAGACCTCCGTATCAGTTAAACGGTGAAGTGATGCTTGGACGGTTTTACCACGTCGTACAAAGTAACGGCGAGGTGGATGTAGACTCTATTACGTGTGAGTTTAGCGTTTTGCACCGTAGAACATAAAGGAAATATATTTAAATTGTGTATATATATATATATATATATATATATATATATATATATATATATATATATATATTGGGTAGGTTGATTTTGGAACTGTGATCTTGGACTAGTCTAGATAGAAAGGTATTAATGTATAAAAAACGTTGCACCAACTCATATTTGTGAAAATGATTGTATTTTTTGAGGATTGTTAATTATTTTTAAGTTGTAAAATTGCCGAATTTTACGCGTAAAATCACGCGCGCGGCATTCGCACATGTAAACAAACAAAATATCGGACTTATTTCATCAAAATAATCAATTAAAATTCGGCTTTTTTAACAAAACGATGCTTGAAACTTATTGTAAATGCATTATAGATGTTTATTAGTGTATTATTTTGTATTTTTTAATGATATTTACCTATAAAATGTGTATTAAATTAAGTTATTTTATGATGCGTTCATTTAATTGTGTTTATTTTCAGATATTTCATAAAAATGGGTAAAAAACGGAAGTCTGCATATTAATTCGAAGTGATAGTGCCCAAAAATTCAGTGGCCAGCCTTCCCCTTTGGATAAAACAGAGCCTCATACCCTCCGCCAAGTTATTCAGTACAGTTATTTCCTCCAAAACAGCCACCCGGACTTGAAAGACTATGATATTGCTAAAATGATAGCAAAGGATGTGATTGAGATCTGGCAGGCAGTGAACCCACGGCTGCCCCTGTATGAGGAATATTATGTAGTGAAATTGGTGGATAAAGTGTGCTTCAAGAAAGCAAAAGAGATAAAGAGGAAATCTCTTTCTACAGTCCAGGAGCAGAATCTGGAGGAAAAGCTGGATAAACTTTTTGGCATTTCTGCTTGCACCTGTAAGCTACCTGTTCGTCCCTGTGATGACAATGCTGTGAAGTGCAAGAAAGAAAATTGTCAAACACAGCACATAATCTGCACTTGTCCTCCCAGTAAGAAGGTAATGCTATTATTTTTTTAACTTTTAACTGGCCTAACTTAGTGCGATTATGTGCCTTTTAAATGAAGGAAATTCAATACTTGTAATTGAAAAATATCCGCATTTTCCTCCTGTAATCTTCCCTCCCCCCCCCTGGTAATAGAAATTAATAATCAATTTTTTTTCAGGATTTTATCTCTTATTTTAGATCCGCTATTTAATATACTTTAATATTTCAGGTTCCAGTAGAAGAGAGGGAATACTTGAGAGATCAGAGGGCCAAAATAGGACCCAAGGGCTCTTTCCAGCTGGGATCTGTGGATGAAGCTGCTGTGAAGAGAGACCAGAGGGCTGCAGCTGAAGCAGGAAGATTACAGAGCCAGATTCAACAGCAACAGGAAGTGAATTTGGCCACTTTTGCCTCCACACCTCCACAATCAGCAGCTGTACATTTTCAACATGATCCAGAGGATCAAGCAGCAGTCTGAAGAAATCCAGGGTGTTGCTTTCAAAAACCTGAAGTACAATGCTTTTGCCTTGCTGCCCGAGAATGTGCTGAACTCCATGATGAAGTCTGATGACTTGGAAGTGAGAGAAGCTGCTTCAAGAAAATTCTGTCCATCAGGTAAGCATTTATTAATTTTTTTAAATGTGAAAAATTTTTTTGATTATGGGGATTTATTTAATAAAAAAAGGCCCGAGTTCTATAAATCCCCATAATCGATTTTTTTTTCACATTTTCTTATCCCAATTCTCCCCTTCCCCTCTGATAATGGAAATAATCTTACCTTCTTTCTGAAAAAAATTCGATTATGGGGATTTATAGAACTCGTTTTTTTTTTTTAATTTAAGTTTAATTTAAATCAGCAATTCTGAGACTAATAGGGATTAAATCTTAAACTGGAATAAAAAATAAATCACAGCCATCAACATTGAAGCTACTCACTGGTCAGAACTAATCAACCTTTCTCAAAGTGGCATCTGTGAACCTGCTCTCACAGAAGACTTTTCTGACCAGGAGCTTCAAGAAGCATTGCTGAATGGCACCAAGCTGGAGCTGCCTGATCTGCCTTCACATTCTCAGAGTGTTGAAAGGGCCGTGAAGCTGACAGCTGAAGCTTCCCATACTGTTTATGGACTCGAATCAAGGCACAAACACATTCTGGCCAAAGCCCTAAGCCGCCAGATGAGGCTTTCCTTTGCTTCTAAGGGCTCTTACAGTGAAAATTATGATGATCTTGGGATCTAAATGTGTCTATTTGACTCTGTACATGTTTCTTTTTACTTTTTTTTAATAAAATTGTAACTTTTTTCAGGATTTTTTTATGAAAATACCATGATTTTTTTGGCCGAAAATTACGAAAATGCGGTATTTTTCGGTACGATTTTTTGACGATTTTTGAAACGGTTTCCTCAAAAAACGGTTAAAGCTAGGGATCTGAAATATTTTGTCAGTTATTATCATATTAAGCCCTGACTATCTCGACTAGTCCAAAGTCGATATCTAAAAAAATGCGCAAAATCAACCTACCTTAATATATATCCTGTACTAATATGCATTTGATTATGTTTCGTATATTTTCAATATGCAGTATATAATATAACTATATATTTTTCCTGTACTAATATGCAATTGATTATACGTTTCGTATATTTTCAATATATTTAATATAACTATATTTTCCTATACTAATATTTTGAGGATACTATGACTTGTATATTTCTGATTATATATATTTAATATAACTGTATATTTTTCCTCTACTAATATATTGATAATGCACCGTTTTGTATATTTTTGATTATATATTTTCTATTCATGATGCTATTATTATTTTTGACCATATATATATACCCATTGTATATTTATATCCAATAATTCATGTAAATAAACAGAATGATGTATTGCGTTTTATTTATTCCTTTTTGTTTGTACACGGCATTTAATTATATAATTTGCTTGGTTTCTAAAGCGGATTTCTAAAGCTGAATATTTGTTTTAATTAACTGCTATTTGTCAACTCGACCTTCTAAGCCAAATGGATCTTAAAGTCAGGATGTATGTTTTAAATAAAAAATAGTGCAAACTGGCCCCTCTACCAGATACATGTGTGTGTGTGTGTGTGTGTGTGTGTGTGTGTGTGTGTGTGTATGCTGATAGGGGTTTCATGGGCGCACAGTCGATGAGTGTATGTACGCTTTTAATTCATTCGGAGGTTATATACAGCCTATTTATGCCTCTAAGAAGCCTTCTAAGCCAATTGGCGGAATAATATATGGTTCAATTAAATAAATAGCGAATCTGGCAACTCAACCTTCTAAGCCAATTGGCGGAATAATATATGGTTTAATTAAGTAAATAGCGAATTTGGCAACTCAGCCTTCTAAGCCAACTGGCGGAAGAATATATGCTTTAATTAAATAAATAGTGAATCTGGCAACTCAGCCTTCTAATCCGACTGGCGGAAGAATATAGGCTTTAATTAAATAATAGCGAATCTGGCAACTCGGCCTTCTAAGCCAACTGGCGGAAGAATATAGCTTTAATTAAATAAATGACGAATCTGGCAACTCAGCTTTTTAAGCCAACTGGCTGATTAGGGGCGGCATGGCTGATATGCGCTTTGCTCTCGCCGAGCGAGCACCTCCTCCTTCTTTCGCTCCTTCTCCTCTTTCTTTCTCTTGGGGGATAACTCCGCCTCCAAGTTGCATCCCCCTTGTTGCATAACAGCGTGCAACATCCCCTTCCCTTGTTGCATAACAACTTGCAACGTTCCCTTTCCCCATTTTGGGGTGCCTTGCAACAAGGGGTGGGGGGTTGGCACCAAGGGGGGTGGGGGAGGGTGCCTTGGCCCTCTTGCAACATTGATCAATTTTTGCAATTGCATTGCACTCATGCATTTTGCAGTCATACTACTAACCCTGATTCTCCATCCAATTACCGACAAAGCTCCGTCTTACCTACTCTGAGTAAAGTATTTGAAAGAATCGTATACAACAGTCTAATCAAATTCTTAACTAAATACGACATCCTCACAAAAACACAATCTGGGTTCAGAGAAGGCCACACCACAGAAAATGCCATTAACATGCTATTTGAAAATATCTATAAAAACCTAACCTACAAAAAACACACAATCTTAGTTTTCCTTGGCCTGTCGAAAGCCTTTGATTCGCTTTCACATAATATCTTTTGCCGGTATTTGCGTGAGGATATTGATAGATTGGAAAGTGTTCAGCGACGCGCCACGAAACTAATTCCGTCACTACGCAACAAGTCTTACGAAGATAGGATTAAAGAGTTAGAATTGCATTCACTCGAAACTAGGAGATTAAGGGTGAGCTTATTGAAGTTTTTAAAATCGTTAATAAAATCGATAACGTAAATTTTGACAAATTGTTCATTTTCAATAATAGCAATACTCATAATAGCGAATTTAAATTACGTGGCAACATTTCATTACTAGTATCACTAAAAACATTTTACGTTTAAAGTAACTGATAAGTGGAATAATCTTCCCGCGTCCATCGTGAACTCTACCAGCGTTAATATGCTTAAAAAACGTTTAGATAGGCATTTTAAAGATATTAACGTTGTTTAAAATAATAAAACAATTAGCAACAGGATCTCTGGGAGTAATGGTCGAGGTTTGAGTCTGATGACGATTAATGCCAGCTTGTGACATGCCATAGTTTGATATGCCAGCAATAAAATTATATTAAAAAAAAGTTAGACTAACACGAACTTAGATGTGCCTCGAAGCGTAAACTAACCCACTTTTTGTTATATTCTTCATGTTTTTTTTTGTTCTTTTCTTATCATCTCTTTACTTGCATATCTGTAGTTTGCATGGTATGACAGTGTTTCTTTGAGTTAAGACTGTGTTTGCATGGTTCGTAAGCGTTCTTATTTTACTTCTTTTCATCTTTCACCCCTTTCCTATTCTCTTCGACTATTTTTCCGACTTGTCGGCAGTGGCCGGCGGATGATGATGGTGAGTCTTTCTCTCTCTTTTTCTGAATGAATGTTAGCCCACAAATGATAAGTTTTGCTACTTACTTAACCCCTTATTCTATTCTTTTAACCCCTTACTCTCTCCTTTCTCTCGGGCTAACCTTAGAGTGGATCTTAGGGTCTTTGTTAGCCTTAGCTTCTGTAGATCTGAAGATCTTACTAGACAAATTAAACACATATGGCATAAGGAGAAATACTGTATGAAAAATTGGTTTAAGTAATATCTCTCTAATCGTCATCAGTATGTTAAAGTAAATGACATTTCATCAGAATATGCTATATTGGAAAATGGGGTTCCACAAGGATCAGTCCTCGGACCCTTACTCTTCTTAATACATGTAAATAATTTTTATCGATCAACATTAGACTGTATTCAATATACAGATGATACAACACTCACTTTTACACATCACGATATCAATTACCTAATGAACGAAGTGAACAGGCAATTAAATCATGTCTATAAATGGATGTATGCAAATAAGCTTTTACTAAACTTGACCAAATCATTATACAGTATATGATCGTAACTAAAAAAACTACAATCGTACACACCCCATTAATAATTGGAAACACTCCTCTTGCAAAAGTAAAATAAAAAATATCTAGATTTCTCCACATAATGTTTAAACTGAAAAAAAAAGCAATTCCCCAAAATGCCCTCCACACACTGTATTACTCATTTATCCATCCACATTTGCAATATGGAATGACAGCATGGGGTAGTGCAAAGAATTATATACTGTATCAGCTAGAAGCAATCCATAAAAAATGTTTATGAACTCTCTCAGACAATGATGACATACGATCTCATATCTCTCCAATGTTCAGAAACTTAAATATTCTAAAACTAAATGACCTGTATAAACTTACTGTCGGTATCAGCATATACAAAGTTGCTAACAATAGAAACTATACTTCGTCCATCCCCAGGGCGATTACCCCACATCAGATCAACCATAATCATGATACAAGGCTTCCCAATGATTTCATACATAAACCAAATTATTCCATGCAACTTGCAGGAAATGCTCTCTCCTACAAAGGAGCAGATATCTGGAACGCTATACCCATAACATCAGATAAGCACCATAACTAAAATCGTTTCGCAACTCACTGAAGAAACACTTTATAAACTCCTACTAATGTATGTGTGTGTATATATGCAGTGCTTAACTTGTAAAAAAAAGTGGTGGAACGCTAGTGAGTCGGAGGTAGAGGCTGCGAAGCAGCCGACCGAGCCCGCACAGGGGGTGAGGCGCAACGCCGTGGCCCGTAGGGGCACGGTGCACGGAGCGGGGAGGTTGCAGGAAGTAGTACCCGCCGCCTCCTGTTGGGAGACTTCGGGTGGTCTCCCCCAAGAAAATTTTCTATCAGAGTGCTTCTGAGATGCTATTTCGTGGTGCTGTTTCATTTGACAAACCTCATCCAATGTTTTCATACACTTACTAGAAACCTCCGACATTTCTCCTTTTATTTCAAAAGGTTGCTATGCCTCTAAAAACTCTAGAAAATGCAAAGTATCGTAATGAATAATGAAAAAATATTTCCCTGTAGGGTTACTTATCAATGATGTTATTAAGTACACCTAGGCCTCCTACTATAAGAGAGGCATGCTGCCGTGATTGTTTAGCGTGCTCACGCTCCGACTATTAGTCGGTAAATATTTTCAGAGACAATCGGTACAAGAAATATTTTATACAAAAAGAAATGGCAGGCCAAATATAAGTGCCGGAACGCCGTTCCGGCACGAATTAACCAGTGTGTATATATATATTAACCAGTGTATATTAACCAGTGTGTGTGTGTGTGTGTATATACATATATATATATATATATATATATGATGAATAAAACCACGAAGGAAAGGAAACACAAAAAGGTGCTCAAGCGCTTTCGTCTAATGACATCCTCAGGAACACTGAAGTACATAAAAGGTTACGGCCTATATATAGGTTACAGAAAGAAAAAAAAAATAAATAACATACATACACACAAACATATATATATATATATATATATATACACGGTGAACCAAAAGTAGGTGGACAGTAGGTTGAATACGGTTTGTGTTATATTATATTATAACTATGGTGTTCATTATACAACTATGGTGTTTGTGTTTTATTATATTAAATATTATAACTAAATTTATTTAAATTTTATTTTGTATATTATACAAAAAAATTAAATATGTATTCTCAAAATAAACGTTATCATTTACTGTCCACCTACATTTGGTTCACCCTATATATACATATCTACACACATACATATATATATATATGCAATAAACGGAGAAGTACAAATAAATAAAAATAAAAAATAAGAGGATTAACAAAGAGGCATACAGATTTGTAAGGAAAAATATCGATTTTTAGCACAAGATCAAATGAATTATAAAAATACAAATTTATACTGGAAATCTGCCCGGGTTTTAACACTTTGCCTTTTAGAGTCAAGTTTCGATATATATAAAAATAAAATGAAGATTAAAAGTTAATAAAGTAGCATACAAGTTTACCAAAGATTTAGCGTCCTACCCTTTTTATCTAAATTTGTTTTGAAGGAATTCAAAACAACAGGATCGAGTTGAAAAAGACCTTTGCTTATGTTGAAGTTATTTGAAAGTTGGATAATGGCAGACTCAAGAATATTTCTATTAACAATGTTGCTAGAATGAAATAAAACTGAAGCATTATTCCAATCAATACAGTGGGATAACTCTGACAAATGGACAAAAAGAGCACTGGACAACTGTCCTGTTCTAACGGAATATTGATGCTGTTTTATAAGTGTGTGCAAATCCTTTCCCGTCTGACCTATGTAAAAGGAATCACATTGTTTACACCCAATTTTATAGATAATGCCTGAATTATTGGTAGGGCTATTTTTTACTATGATATTTTTCACAATATTGTTATATGAAAATACTACATTAATATCCAAAAGTTTAAGTATATTAGCAATGCCTAAAAAGCCCGGGGAAAATGGAAGTACTAAAATATTTTTTGACAAAGTACGAGTGTTATTATTGACACGATAGAAAGTTCGTTTTGCCTTGTTGAGACAAGATTCCATAAACGCAGATGGGTAACACAGATCACTTCCAATACCGTTGATTTTTTCCAATTCGGCATCGATGTATTCCGGACTGGCGATCCTAAGGGCGCGGAGAAACATTAATGAAAAAATGGCCTTCTTAGTGGGGGTGTCATGTCCCGAGTAAAAGTGTACGTAGGACAAATTGTTTGTTGTTTTCCGATAAATACTAAACTTAAAACCTGGGCTTTCCCTATGTACACGCACATCAAAAATGGGATTGAATTGTCTTGTTCCACTTCTAAAGTAAACTTAATGGAGGGGACTTGATCATTTAACTGAAGGAGGAAGTTATCCAGGTCACGATTCATGGGCCAGATACACAAAATATCGTCGACGTACCGCAACCAAGGGATGCCAACCCCCAGGATTCTCGGAATGTAAGTAATTTCGAAAAACTCCATATAAATATTGGAGAGGAGGGGCGATAAGGGGTTGCCCATGGCCATCCCAAACACTTGTTGATCAGTTAAATGATCAAGTCCCCTTCATTAAGTTTACTTTAGAAGTGGAACAAGACAATTCAATCCCATTTTTGGATGTGCGTGTACATAGGGAAAGCCCAGGTTTTAAGTTTAGTATCTATCGGAAAACAACAAACAATTTGTCCTACGTACACTTTTACTCGGGACATGACACCCCCACTAAGAAGGCCATTTTTTCATCAATGTTTCTCCGCGCCCTTAGGATCGCCAGTCCGGAATACATCGATGCCGAATTGGAAAAAATCAACGGTATTGGAAGTGATCTGTGTTACCCATCTGCGTTTATGGAATCTTGTCTCAACAAGGCCAAACGAACTTTCTATCATGTCAATAATAACACTCGTACTTTGTCAAAAAATATTTTAGTACTTCCATTTTTCCCGGGCTTTTTAGGCATTGCTAATATACTTAAACTTTTGGATATTTATGTAGTATTTTCATATAACAATATTGTGAAAAATATCATAGTAAAAAATAGCCCTACCAATAATTCAGGCATTATCTATAAAATTGGGTGTAAACAATGTGATTCCTTTTACATAGGTCAGACGGGAAAGGATTTGCACACACGTATAAAACAGCATCAATATTCCGTTAGAACAGGACAGTTGTCCAGTGCTCTTTTTGTCCATTTGTCAGTCAGAGTTATCCCACTGTATTGATTGGAAAAATGCTTCAGTTTTATTTCATTCTAGCAACATTGTTAATAGAAATATTCTTGAGTCTGCCATTATCCAACTTTCAAATAAGTTCCTTCAAAACAAATTTAGATAAAAAGGGTAGACGCTGAATCTTTGGTAAACTTGTATGCTACTTTATTAACTTTTAATCTTCATTTTATTTTTATATATATCGAAACTTGACTCTAAAAGGCAGTGTTAAAACCCGGGCAGATTTCCAGTATAAATTTGTATTTTTATAATTCATTTGATCTTGTGCTAAAAATCGATATTTTTCCTTACAAATCTGTATGCCTCTTTGTTAATCCTCTTATTTTTAATTTTTAATTTATTTTTACTTCTCCGTTTATTGCATATATATATATATATATATATATATATATATATATATATATATATATATGTGTGTAGATATGTATGTATATTTATATATACTGTATATATATATGTTTGTGTGTATGTATGTTATTTATTTTTTTTTCTTTCTGTAACCTATATATAGGCCGTAACCTTTTATGTACTTCAGTGTTCCTGAGGATGTCATTAGACGAAAGCGCTTGAGCACCTTTTTGTGTTTCCTTTCCTTCGTGGTTTTATTCATCATAATATTTTTCACGTGTTACTTTCGTGAAATATTTTCATTTATATATATATTATATATATATATATATTATTATATATATATATATATATATATATAATGCAATTTGTAAATATTACTAACAAAGAAAATCACCTATTATATATGCAAAATTCACAGTCTTAACCCTTTACTGCCCAAAAGGACAAATTTGTAACCTTTCAAATACACGCATTCATAACTTACCCCTACAAAATATTTGGGCAGTAAAGGGTTAAATGGGTGCAATCATAAACCATGTAAATTAGATGTTAAAAGTTTCCAGTATATTACGCCATTGTTATAATATGCCTCACTCATTTGTATCTTTGTAACTTTAAGATTGTATCATGATTTGTATTGTTCACCATTTTTCTTTTCTAGTATTTCTATTATCATTTTCTATTATTTTAAAGATTATTTCAATTTTCATTTGTAATGACAGAGTTAACTAAATGCAACATTATTTTATTTTCCACAAATTTTATTTATATTTGACATTTTTCTATGTAACAATAGAAATGAATCTCAAAGACTTTTGCCTGAAAAGCTGTCATGCTTCCCAACAGCATATTTAGATAAGAATACTGTAATTAAACTTCAAAAATTAAACGTTAATCTCAACATTGTGTAAACCAGTATGGGTGTAATGTACTAGTATATCTTGTGTAATGTGTTCTTTCTGAATAAAGATTATTATTATTATTATTTTTATTATTATCATTATTATTATTATTATTATTATTATCATTATTATTATTATTATTAATTTGAACTCTCTGGAGTTGAATCCACTATAATGGAGTAATATTTTCTCCGTTAGTTTTTCCGCTGCTTATTAATTCTTGATACACAGTTTTGGACAAATAGGAAACATTTCCTTTTCCTGGATTTACTTCAGTTTTTTTGTCGTTCCATGAATGGGTCAATTTTTCAATCAGTTGCACAGTAGCTAAAAAACAGGCCAGTCTTTGTGCTCAATGCTTTCTACACTTCACAAAAGAAGTTATTTTCCGCCAGAAACTTAATCACTTCAATTACCCTTTGCAGCACTGTATTCCATTAATTTTTTTCTTAGTTAAGTTGTTTCTTCAAGTCACATTTGTCCAATCTTCTTTTATCTCTTCTTCGATTAAAAAATGTGATACCTTCTCGTTTTCAGGGGTTTTCATTATTCAAGTTTTCCGGGACAAAATCGGCCATCGTCCTGGGATCCCGGGATTTCCCGGTTTATAAAAAATAATGATAATAAAGTCTTAAAATGTTTAAGCATTAGATAAATCTAGATTAATTAATTAATATTAAATATAAATATATAAATATTTTAACACAATAATGATAAATATAATAAAGGATAGAGTTTAAACCGAGTTTCAAATACTGGTAATTATTCGTTTTCCCCCTGCGGGTCGATTTTGACATAAAAATAGGTTTTTCTGGTGTATTTTGGTGTGTTTTATTCAAATCTGACCTTCATTTCTTGTGCAAATGAACGAATTTTGAACCAAAATACACCAGAAAAACCTATTCTCATAATATCACCAACCCAACCTAACCTAACCTATGTCCAGACTGAAATATATATCCGCAGGCACGCTACTGTGTTGATGCAGTACCTAACGTATACATTAAAAAAAAAACCGCAAGCTTACCTGTAGTTACTGCTGTGCTGGTGGATAGAGATCCTTGACTTGAAGTAGGAAATGATGTAAATAGTTTTGGGATCCTTAAACGATGCTTGAAATAAGTATCTAGCGAAATATTGTTTGTAATGTTCCTTTTTATTACCAGCACGAAGGATCAAACTCTTCTTACTCTCTTTCCATTGGCGTTCGTTTTACTGTGTATGGACGCCAGTGTGTGGATCCACAAAATTTTCACTATGATTGACAACTTTATGCGTGTATCCTAAATCTTTTAATGCAATGTAGGCTTTCCAACAATCAATATGAATAACAGTACCACGAAGCACATATCGTTGAATAAGAGGAATTAAAGTATCGGCACTTCTATCGTCCACAGGCACCACAAATTTTCGCTTGCTTACAGATTCTATTCGTCCTAGTACCCAGACACCATTTATTGCACATCCTCGGCCGTATTTTGATTTTCCAAACTTTGATTTGTCCAGTTCCACCACAATCCCAGGATGTTGGTTATTAAGCCAATGTTCACAAACTTCTGAACAGTACGATTTCCAATTTACAGAAGCCTCGGACCCCAGACCTATATCAGTTTCTACGTAGGCCTGAGAAAACTGTTTTCGCTCAAATATATTGAAAGACAGTAAATTTTGGCTAGGAGAAATGCGTGAGCGATCTAGCCAAGTACCTTTGAATCTTGAAATTTCTCCAGAGCACCGATTTACACGTTTGGACTTTTCGTTTGTGGTCTGACGGTTAGGGGCCGTTCAAAAATTATGTAACGCTAGTTTTGCTAAAACTTGACACCCCCACTCCCTATAACGTTCCGTAATGTTAGACTAGACACCCCCTATTAGGGGTTACGTAACATCTTAGTGGGTATCTGGTCTAGCGTTACGGAACGTTACAAGGGGGTGGGGGTGTCAAGTTTTAGCAAAAGTAGCGTTACGCAATTTTTGAACGGCCCCTTACAGACGAAGGCATGTCTCTCTTTCCTATAAATTAAAGGGTTTCCACACTTGGGACGCACTCGGGAACTGGGCAAAATACGGTGTACCCTGAAAATACTAATTGTCTCGTCATCATTAGTATGCACCCAGCGGAAAAAATTTGAAATCAACGAATGTGCGAAATAGTTCCCCTATCATGCGCATGTGCTGAACATGTTACGTCACGGCAGACACAGATGACCTCAGGGATTTCCACATGCATCAGTACCGGTGAACATAGCGCATTTGAAAGTGGTGCTACTTTTGAGGGTAAATAACTGAAAAACTAAGAATTTACACAAGAAACGGCTGTTATATTTGGAATCAGTATAAAAACTGATTATTTATATGATACGCAAATAGGTCAAGGCTCCCCGCAGGGGAAAATCGAATATTAACTCAAACACTCCAGAAACATAAATACGGTATACAGGGTGTTATCAAATTATGTTTCATAAATTAGTATACATATTCAGGTCGTCAAAGTGAAAAAAAAGTCCCTATGAACATTAATCCGCAATCAATTCGTTTCCGAGATTCATTGCTTTTTTGCCGAGGACGATCCAATTAAAATGAAAGTCATTAAAGTTTACCAAAGTCGTAGTTGTCTGGTTGTTTAGATAGCTATTTTTCTTTTGTTTTGATAGTATTTTGTTAGTTGTCATTTTAGAAACGAAAATTATTTCCTTTATTTCATGTGTCACTCTCATGTAATGTTACAGAGCGTTATGGAGCAGTATTCTTTTGAAGAACTTGCTGATATGCATCTCGCGTTAGGAGAGATGCTAGGCAACGTTGCTGCAGCCCAACCACGTAGGGTTTTTCGAACTTATGCGGCAAAATTTTCAACGACGCGTTGAAGCATGTACTCTGATGCAGGGATACCATTTTGAGCACTTGTTTTATATAAACTTTGATAAACTTTAATGACTCATTTTAATTGGATCGTCCTCGGCAAAAAAGCAATGTATCGCGGAAACGAAGCGATTGCGGATTTATGTTCAGAGGAACTTTTTTGTTCACTTTGACGTCCTGAATATATATCTAATTTATGAAACATAAATTGATAACACTTTGTATAGCCTAGGCGGCTATGCCTACAATACTAATTTGTAGCCTTGCACTTCAACAAAAATAAATTATATTATAATGTAATTTATAGGAACACAACACCTTTTATATACTTCTAACTAATTTTTAGTAAAAAAAATATCAACGGGAAAAGGTGCCAGTGAATTGGAAATAATAACCGAAATTAAAATTCACTAAAACAAAATGTTCGATTCAGGGAAATCAAATGACTGGCTTTCATTCCGAGCCAATCATCAAAAATACGAGTCATATTACACGTGCACAACATCATCCAGGGCTTATTATAGGCACTATTGAGTTGTACAAGGCAACGTGATTCGTGCTATTATAAATTTGTCACCATAGTCCTTATGTTTGTATTTTCTAGATACAGTAGTAAATTAACGTAAAACTATTTGAAATAACGTTTTCACAATACTTTGTAAGACCCATGAAATCCTGGGATTTGCTGCGCTCGTCCGGGATTTAAAAATATCATTTTCCACCCGCAATCCCGGGATCCCGGTTTATAAACCCTAATTGAAACTTACCACCAATGCGTTGGCTCGTGTTTCTGGATTTCCATAAAGTTTACAGTATAAACACTTAAGCAGTACACCTTTCCACTTTGGAGCAATAAATAAGCCATTTTCTTTTTTCTCTCTGGAGGTTAGGTTTGATAGAATAAAAAAAGAACACGACTCAGTCTTCTCTTCTTCCCATACATTAATCTCTCTGACTTCTGATCGTTATTCTGCTGAGGAAGTTCAGCCACTAACGAGATGAGCTCTCGAAATTCATTATTTACAACCCAATCAATGGGTTCATTAGAATACTTTGACACTTTTGTGTATATAACTGGTGTAGGTGACTCAGGCAGTTCTGTCTTCTAGTATCGGTGATTCATACTCACTCCTGGTCCCTCCTCAGGTGCTTCTGCTTGCTTTTCCTTCACTTTCCTGTTGCTTCCCAAAATTGCTGACGTTAATTTGAGCAAAATATGCATCTATCTTTGGAAACTTTTTCTTTCTCAGTGTCTTCTAATCGTTCTTGCCGCTTTCGGGCACCCAAATTTTGTTTCGAAGCCATTATTGGGGTTTACTGCATCTGTGGATAAGCATGAAACCTAAATTAGTATCACCCTGTTGTGTGTACCTATAATTTAAAGGGAAGAGAGTGATAAGCCTAATTGCAAGATAACACTTAGAGCTTCAGCGAACTTAATAATTAGACCGATGTAGATACCTAATTAAGAAGTATGTAGGAAATTCTAAATGTTACCCTCATTTACTAAAACATAAACTAAGATAAATGTGTAAACGATGTGAAAATTAAGCCAACTTCGATGTTCTTTTTGGTATAAGATGAAATTACTTCAAAATAAATTGGCAGTACGAAACAAATGAAAATGATTGAGTTGCTATATAGAATAAGATTTAATGTGTGTAATCTAACGATGAACTACGAAGGCCAACTGTGTCAATTAAAGTGCGTCGGCTTTACGTATGGCGTTGGAATTATCGTACAACGGTAGCGGAATGTGGTTTCTTTTTTTTTTAAGTTAAATTATTGCTTTCAAAGTTTATATATTTTATGAATTTTTCCGCGCTTTTAGCCGTGTCACGTGAAAGGTCGGCGCCATTTTATTTTATATATCATATATGAATATACTGGTACTAATTATGTGGAAGATATTTTCCACAATCATTGACAGAGGGCACCTACAGTTTAACGTGGAGAATCTAATCAATTGTTATAGTTTAAACTTATTCAAAGAAAACTTGAGGATATATGTTACCGTCATTCATTATACTGCCATCGTGGGCCCCTTTTGTGTCTGGGACCCACGTTCGTGCGTTTTTGGCGTACTGCTTAAGCCGGCTCTGCTTTCTCGTTCTTATTTTAGCTTTAACAATTATTTTTATCGTTAGATCGATGGATTAAGTAGGGGCTTACCTCTTTCAGCCACTCTAAGTAACATCTGTATGAAGCTCTTTGAGAGGAAATATTTACAGAATATTTTAGATCTCTCCGTAATTTGGTTTCGGCATGTGGATGTCTTTGCCAGTTTGCCTGCACATTGTGACCATTTTAACATTTTAGTTCGACTGAATTCTATAAAATTTATTCTTGAAAGAGAAAACGAGCCACAAATCTCTTTTTTTGGATGTTTTGGTTAAGAGATCGAATTTGGGTAAGCCCGCCTTCACAGTTTTTTACAAATGCACCCACACGAATTCTTACGTGCATTGGTTTTCGGTTCACTCCTTGGCTACCAAAAGAGATGTCTTAATAGGGATGTTTTTGCGAACTTTTAGAATTTGCATTTCTCAAAATCTGAATTAAGAAATTAACTATATTAAGGAGTCCTTTAGTAGACTAGGTTATTCTTGTAACTTTACCAATAAATCGTTTTATTTTGCAAACCAAAATAATTTAAAAATTTCTGTCTACATCCGTATCCTTTCTCCTTAAAGGACCGATGCTGAGTTTGATGATGACCTGCTGTTAGCCGCACTTGAAGAAGACTGTTCAACAACTGTCGAAGAATTGGCCCAGAAACTCAATTCATCCCCGTCCACCATCCATCGACATTTGCAACATCTCGGGAAAGTGCCTAAGTTAGAAAAATGGGTGCCACATGAATTGTCGGTCGACAATCTGAGGGTGCGGGTAAACATTAGCACAGCTCTTCATTCCGGTGAACTCACTTTTAGTGACTGATGATGAAAAGTGGATACTGTACCAGAATGTTAAGCGCCGTCGACAGTGGGTTTGTGCCGGAGAACCAGCGACACCACAGCCAAAACCAAATCTTCACCCTCGGAAGATGTTGCTTAGTGTTTGGTGGGATAAAGGTGGTGTAATACACTTTGAAACATTACCACACAACCAAATAATAACCGCTCAAGTCTACTCTCAACAACTGGATCGATTGAACACTGCACTAAAAGAAAAGAGACCTTCTTTGGTTAATCGGAAAGAAATCGTGTTCCACCACGAGAACGCACGTCCTCATACCGCTCGGATCACTTCTGCAAAAATTGAGGAGCTTGTGTTGGAAAAACTCCCCACATCCTCCATATTCTCCAGACCTTACGCCTTCAGATTATCATCTCTTCAGGAGTCTGCAAAACTATCTTGACGAGAAACAGTATACTTCTTTAGATGACCTGCACACCAGTCTTTGTACGTTTTTTGTCTCAAAACCGCCTGAATTTTATAAACATGGCATTGAAAAGCTTGTAGGACGATGGCAGAGTGTCATTGATTCCGCTGGAAAATATATACTGGATTAAAAAGTTTCAGTTGAGTTTTTTTTTGTCCTTCAAATTCCGATCTAAAAAACGACATTACTTATGGGATGACCTGATATATATATATATATATATATATATCGTAAAGAACGACGCTTGTATAGGAGATATTCCGCGCAAGACGAGAGAGAAAAACGGAACAAATGAAAAAATGAAGTACCACCTGGGAATCGAACCCGGGATCTTCCGATTGCCGGTCAGACGCGATACCATTACACCATGGACTTCACTCTTCCAAATGCCGTAATTCTTCTACATACTCGCAGAAACCAATGCCCCAAGGGGGCACCTCCCGCATGCCGTAACATTATATACATTCAACTGCAAAGAACACGCAGTATAAATAACGTAAAGAACGACGCTTGTATAGGAGATATTCCGCGCAAGACGAGAGAGAGAAAACGGAACAAATGAAAAAATGAAGTACCACCTGGGAATCGAACCCGGGATCTTCCGATTGCCGGTCAGACGCGATACCATTACACCATGGACTTCACTCTTCCAAATGCCGTAATTCTTCTACATACTCGCAGAAACCAATGCCCCAAGGGGGCACCTCCCGCATGCCGTAACATTATATACATTCAACTGCAAAGAACACGCAGTATAAATAACGTAAAGAACGACGCTTGTATAGGAGATATTCCGCGCAAGACGAGAGAGAGAAAACGGAACAAATGAAAAATGAAGTACCACCTGGGAATCGAACCCGGGATCTTCCGATTGCCGGTCAGACGCGATACCATTACACCATGGACTTCACTCTTCCAAATGCCGTAATTCTTCTACATACTCGCAGAAACCAATGCCCCAAGGGGGCACCTCCCGCATGCCGTAACATTATATACATTCAACTGCAAAGAACACGCAGTATAAATAACGTAAAGAACGACGCTTGTATAGGAGATATTCCGCGCAAGACGAGAGAGAGAAAACGGAACAAATGAAAAAATGAAGTACCACCTGGGAATCGAACCCGGGATCTTCCGATTGCCGGTCAGACGCGATACCATTACACCATGGACTTCACTCTTCCAAATGCCGTAATTCTTCTACATACTCGCAGAAACCAATGCCCCAAGGGGGCACCTCCCGCATGCCGTAACATTATATACATTCAACTGCAAAGAACACGCAGTATAAATAACGTAAAGAACGACGCTTGTATAGGAGATATTCCGCGCAAGACGAGAGAGAGAAAACGGAACAAATGAAAAAATGAAGTACCACCTGGGAATCGAACCCGGGATCTTCCGATTGCCGGTCAGACGCGATACCATTACACCATGGACTTCACTCTTCCAAATGCCGTAATTCTTCTACATACTCGCAGAAGCCAATGCCCCAAGGGGGCACCTCCCGCATGCCGTAACATTATATACATTCAACTGCAAAGAACACGCAGTATAAATAACGTAAAGAACGACGCTTGTATAGGAGATATTCCGCGCAAGACAGAGAGAGAAAACGGAACAAATGAAAAAATGAAGTACCACCTGGGAATCGAACCAGGGATCTTCCGATTGCCGGTCAGACGCGATACCATTACACCATGGATTCCCAGGTGGTACTTCATTTTTTCATTTGTTCCGTTTTCTCTCTCTCGTCTTGCGCGGAATATCTCCTATACAAGCGTCGTTCTTTACGTTATTTATACTGCGTGTTCTTTGCAGTTGAATGTATATAATGTTACGGCATGCGGGAGGTGCCCCCTTGGGGCATTGGTTTCTGCGAGTATGTAGAAGAATTACGGCATTTGGAAGAGTGAAGTCCATGGGTAATGGTATCGCGTTTGACCGGCAATCGGAAGATCCCGGGTTCGATTCCCAGGTGGTACTTCATTTTTTAATTTGTTCCGTTTTCTCTCTCTCGTCTTGCGCGGAATATCTCCTATACAAGCGTCGTTCTTTACGTTATTTATACTGCGTGTTCTTTGCAGTTGAATGTATATAATGTTACGGCATGCGGGAGGTGCCCCCTTGGGGCATTGGTTTCTGCGAGTATGTAGAAGAATTACGGCATTTAGAAGAGTGAAGTCCATGGTGTAATGGTATCGCGTCTGACCGGCAATCGGAAGATCCCGGGTTCGATTCCCAGGTGGTACTTCATTTTTTCATTTGTTCCGTTTTCTCTCTCTCGTCTTGCGCGGAATATCTCCTATACAAGCGTCGTTCTTTACGTTATTTATACTGCGTGTTCTTTGCAGTTGAATGTATATAATGTTACGGCATGCGGAGGTGCCCCTTGGGCATTGGTTTCTGCGAGTATGTAGAAGAATTACGGCATTTGGAAGAGTGAAGTCCATGGTGTAATGGTATCGCGTCTGACCGGCAATCGGAAGATCCCGGGTTCGATTCCCAGGTGGTACTTCATTTTTTCATTTGTTCCGTTTTCTCTCTCTCGTCTTGCGCGGAATATCTCCTATACAAGCGTCGTTCTTTACGTTATTTATACTGCGTGTTCTTTGCAGTTGAATGTTATAATGTTACGGCATGCGGGAGGTGCCCCCTTGGGGCATTGGTTTCTGCGAGTATGTAGAAGAATTACGGCATTTGGAAGAGTGAAGTCCATGGTGTAATGGTATCGCGTCTGACCGGCAATCGGAAGATCCCGGGTTCGATTCCAGGTGGTACTTCATTTTTTCATTTGTTCCGTTTTCTCTCTCTCGTCTTGCGCGGAATATCTCCTATACAAGCGTCGTTCTTTACGTTATTTATACTGCGTGTTCTTTGCAGTTGAATGTATATAATGTTACGGCATGCGGGAGGTGCCCCCTTGGGGCATTGGTTTCTGCGAGTATGTAGAAGAATTACGGCATTTGGAAGAGTGAAGTCCATGGTGTAATGGTATCGCGTCTGACCGGCAATCGGAAGATCCCGGGTTCGATTCCCAGGTGGTACTTCATTTTTTCATTTGTTCCGTTTTCTCTCTCTCGTCTTGCGCGGAATATCTCCTATACAAGCGTCGTTCTTTACGTTATTTATACTGCGTGTTCTTTGCAGTTGAATGTATATAATGTTACGGCATGCGGGAGGTGCCCCCTTGGGGCATTGGTTTCTGCGAGTATGTAGAAGAATTACGGCATTTGGAAGAGTGAAGTCCATGGTGTAATGGTATCGCGTCTGACCGGCAATCGGAAGATCCCGGGTTCGATTCCCAGGTGGTACTTCATTTTTTCATTTGTTCCGTTTCCTCTCTCTCGTCTTGCGCGGAATATCTCCTATACAAGCGTCGTTCTTTACGTTATTTATACTGCGTGTTCTTTGCAGTTGAATGTATATAATGTTACGGCATGCGGGAGGTGCCCCTTGGGGCATTGGTTTCTGCGAGTATGTAGAAGAATTACGGCATTTGGAAGAGTGAAGTCCATGGTGTAATGGTATCGCGTCTGACCGGCAATCGGAAGATCCCGGGTTCGATTCCCAGGTGGTACTTCATTTTTTCATTTGTTCCGTTTTCTCTCTCTCGTCTTGCGCGGAATATCTCCTATACAAGCGTCGTTCTTTACGTTATTTATACTGCGTGTTCTTTGCAGTTGAATGTATATATATATATTATATATATGTGTGTGTGTGTGTGTGTGTGTAAAAATTAACCATAAATAATTCTCATATTCCTATACTATCATATTCTTTATGTAATTCTTGTATTCATTTATATTGTTCTTGTATCCATTTTAAAATTCATGTGTTTATATGGTTCATGTATTTATATAATCCTGTATATTCTTATATATTTAACTTTATATAATGCCTACATTCATATGTATGTACGTGTGTGTATTCATTTTTACATAAGGACCAAAATCGCCCAACGCGAGTTTGGATAAAATTTTTGATTTGCTTTCTACTTTGCCAAATAATTGGTGACCTGTTCTTTTTTAAAATCTCATATCATTTTTTTAGATTTCGCTTAATAAGGAATCCTGCTTAGCTTTGCAATGTTCATATTTTGTATACATTCTCTTTCGTTATAAAAGAAGAGATCATGTCTTGCCTAAGCATTTAAATTGTACATCTTAAACCTTAAAATTGTACTCATATGCATATTTTAGTGTAAAGATGCACAGTCCGATTTCCACTTTTAGTTAACTTGGCAGATCATGATAACTCAGATCTGAAAAGTTGCGGTTTAAGATAAAAATATGGTTTCATCTTCAAATATTTTGTTTACTCGTTCAAGCCTTACCACAGCTAAAAAATTTACTTTATTTTCGAATATTGTGCAAAAATAATGCAGCCTTTTTAGCATTTAATAATAATGATGTTAGCAGTTTTGGGGCATATAAACCCCTGTAAAAATCTTCCATGGTCATTCAGAAGCTAATTCAGAGGCTGAGCACTAGCTGTACATTTTAGCAGTAAATTACAGTAAAAGATAGTCTTTATCTTATCCTTCGAGCCTTGCTCTCTTCAGAAGAACTTAGTCATTAAACTTTCCGGATACACTATAAGAAGAGTCCGGAATCTTCAGAAAATTTTAATAAGTCTACCAGAGTCCTCCGAGCCACTATAGAAGAACTCGGAGAGTAATATAGAAGAAAGCTACTACAAGTCACACATCCGTTGCTGCCACCTAACTAGAACCCCCGTCGACTTCGAACCAACCCAGGCCATAGACGGAGGAGTTAACAACTGGCGATCCTTTAACCAGGATCTTCACGACTGACAACTTCTGCATCCAGGATTCTTCCAGTCTTCTAGACCCTGGAACTAGAACCAACACCCAGTTGACCGGCGTGTCATGACTTCTAGTTCGTCACATCCACCCTTGAACCGGTGCGTCACGACTCCAAGTTCTCCACGCCTAGTTTTCATCCAAGAACAAGCGGCCAGCAAGACATGTCTTCAGGAGACGTCTCCAAGGATTTCGCCATAGGAATCTTGTTAAGTACAAAACTTTTTTTAAAAAAAAATAATCTCTAAACATTTGAAAAGTCAGTATTATTAACAGTTAATATTTAGTATTGAGTCAGAATTAAAACAAAACACAGTGAACACTTCAGACACCAGTGATACATTTCTTTTTAGTAAAACCGAGTTATTTCCAGTATTACAGTTATTATAGTATAATTTTATTTAATGTACTAAGCATAGTACCAGGACTTCTTGTTTACATTTTTTTTATTATTATTTTGTTTGCAATTTTTTCAAATTCTCCCCTAGATAGGCAAATTATTGTGCATTTATTTAATGTGTATTTTTTTAGATAGAGTAGTTAGGAAAACCTCTGAAGTGATTATTCCATAAATTAAGATCGGTCAAGCAGACCTAATTTGAACACATTAATAGTACCTTCACACATGAGCGATTCAGACGGTCCGCTTTCTGACATCGAAAATTTCCCTACACCTGTTCTTCCACCTACCCCGCGCCCTTCAAACATACTCCCAAACACACAAACTTCAGATCCAGAACAAGCCAATATGTCTCAGTCTCATACTGTCTTAATTTTTAAGGGGACCATAGATAATCACTTTGTTGAACCACGCGTAAGACCTTGGATTGAATCTTTAGAACAACATTTCTTACGCGAAAATATCACAGATGACGATACAAAGATTAGAGAAGCAAAAAGATTTATCGACCCTAAAGAGGGAAATGCTCATGACACAATCACCTATGTCCCATCGATTTGCGAAGCTACAGCATGGGACGATTTTAAACAAAACTCATTAGAATTTTTTAAAGAAATAACACTTGCACAACCCTTAGCCACGTTAGAAGCAGTCTTCCAAGCTAAATGGAAGAAAGAGGAACACGAAGATTTAAACAATTTTATTACACGAACACATAAACTTGTAGGAGAAGCTCTCCGTGCCGCTGAAAATGCGTGTGGCATTACTTTCACTTCGAAACAAAGAAATCTAATAGTAGCAACAACTATTTACCAAAACCTACCCGGAGCACCTAAAAAAAAGTTTCAGGAGTTTTTAAATGTTGACAAACCTGTAAGTGTAGCCATAAACAAAACACGGGAACATTAACCCGATTTAGCAAACCAGAACTACCGAAAGGGTAGAGAAACCCCTGTACATTACATTCAGCAGCAGCAACCACAACACCAACAGCAACAGCAACAACCCTATAAATCGAGGCCAATGCAGGGAACACCACCCCAGAAACAAGCCCCCCAAACCGAGAATACACGCCCTCCTCCACAGTGTTTTAACTGCGATAGCTTTAGGCACATGATAAGTAAGTGCAATTATCCCTCTTATTGCTCCCACTGTCACGAACATGGTCATCGCCGTGGCGATCGCCAAAGGTGTGCTGATAGAGCCCCTCCAGGGTATAGACCCCATTTTCAGAAACCAAACCACCCACGTTCCCAAAACGTATCCCAAAAGTCATCCAATCCCGAGAAACCAGTCCATTCCCAGCCTCAGTCGAACCACCAACCCAATAGATTACGACCACAGGGTCAACCACACTTTTACCCCATGTACAAACCCCAATACAACCAGCAAGGTCAGCTAGTTCGGTACGTAGAAGTACCCGTGGAGGAATCATTTTCCCCAGAGTACAGTTTTCAAGAACATCCTCCAGCGTATGGTAATCCCGTAGAATATGACCCAGGTCCCCCCATAGAAGACAATTTGAGCCCTTTTTTAGACCCTACATTGGAGGCGGCAGTTCAACACCCAGATACGCACACAAACTCTCCATCAGGATAATAGGTGCGGACCTCCTAGATTTAATCATAAATTGTAGCACTGATAACCAAGATTTAACTGCTCTCCTAGATACAGGAGCACACGCGACGTTAATTAAGAAACAATGTGTAGATGAATTACCTGAGAGTACGAATTACAAATATGAAATTAAGGCACCATCCTGTCAACTAAGAGGAGTTACGGGCACACCCATACCTACATACGGGGAAATTGAATTATATTTAGAAGTTGGAAACGCGGTATACCCACGAAATGTTGTATAGTGGACACGGTCGCCACCTTTCAGACGGACATCCTACTGGTATAGATTTTTTTAACCGGAATCAATGGGAGATTTACCCAGCCGGAAAGTTAGTAAAATGTCGAAATAGGACACCATCTCCGTGAGAATCACAGACAGCTTAATGCTAATAGAATTAGTTCAGTTCAGATTTCCAAAAGAAATAGGAAACCCCCTCCACTTGATAGCAGTTCAAGTCAGCCGGTTGCATCCAGAGGGACAACCGCTCCACAAATCAGACCCCAGGGTAATCAGTTCCAGTTGTTGAATCCAGTTGGATCAACACAGTCAGTTTCCAGTCAGTCAGTTTCCAGTCAGTCAGTTTCCAGTCAGTCAGTTTCCAGTCAGTCAGTTTCCAGTCAGCCAGTTTCCAGTCAGCCAGTTTCCAGTCAGCCAGTTTCAGTTCAGCCAGCTTCAGTTCAGCCAATAAGGCAAATTTTAGTCGCCGAACCAGAGTCAGATTCTCAATTTTTCATATGCCCTACCGAGCATATAACAGTAGCACCTTATGAGAATATTTGTTTCCTAGCAAAAGTAGTCGACAGTCATGGAAAATTATTAGCGTCAGAGCGTACCTGACTACAGAGAAAAGTAATTTCAAAAGAGATGTTCTTATTGCCCAATTCCTTAGTCAGAGTCAGAATTCAGCTAGCCCTGTTGTTTGTTCAAACAAAGGAAGAAGCCCTATAGAATTAACTTCAAATCAGAAAATAGGAACTGTTTTCACAGTAGAAGTAGATTCAGATTTCCCCATCAGTATGATAAATCGTGTTTCCAGTTGCTTAGAGTTAAATCCTTCAGTATTAAAAGAAGAATATAAGAAATGTCTGGAGCACTCCCTTCAGGAGTCACCAGCTTTACAGGATCCTAAACTAATGGAATCACTTCTCGATTTTCTGATAAGAAATAGAGATGTGATTGCCTAAAAGGAGATCCTCTGGGCCGAACTAATTTGGTCCCTTTTGAAATCAAGCTGGAACCCAACTCCAAACCCATTTTCATTCCTCCCTATCGGGTTCCACATTCCCAATTAGTCACTATTGAGGAACACATCTCGGACATGTTGGAGCAGGATGTCATTCAGCAATCAGCTAGTCCCTGGTCCGCTCCTATGATTCTCGTCTCCAAAAAGGACGGAACATCTCGCCCTTGTATAGATTTTAGACGCCTGAACAACATTACCATCCCAGACCGTTTCCCGATTCCAAACATGCAGGAAACAATTCTGAACGTAGGGAAAGCGAACTTTTTTTCATCCCTCGATTTAGCATTGGGTTATTGGCAAATGGAGGTCAGTCCCGAATCTCGGGCATTGACTGCTTTCTCCACTAACCGAGGCCATTCCGAATTCCAGGTTTTACCTTTCGGAGTCCGAAATTGGCCTGCTAATTAGGTGTCGAAGCTCTCGTTTATCTTGACGATATTATCGTCTACAGTTCGGACATAAAAACACACTTTCAACGCCTTCAGAATGTGCTATCACGCTTGAGAAAAGCACACCTTAAACTGAAGCTTGCAAAGTACAATGTTTTACAAGAATCCCTGGTATACCAAGGATTCCTACTCTCGTCCACAGGAATTAAACCTGATCCAGCCAAACTCGAAGCCCTGGAAAGGTACCCTGTACCCAAAACCATCGACGACGCCCATGCATTTATTGGTTTTGTCGGATTCTATCGGAACTTTATCCCCCAATTTTCAAATATTGCTAAACCCATTACTAATTTGTTCCAGAAAAATTCGAAATTTAACTGGGAATCCGATCACCTACATGCCTTTGAAACTTTAATTAATAAACTAACCTGTCATCCCATCTTACAATATCCTGATTACACAAGACCAGTGGTGTAGTGCTGTGGGAACGCGTGGGAACGGCGTTCCCTTACTTTTTTTGGTAGACGGAACGGCGTTCCCTCACTATTTCAAATAAATCCGAACTTACAAATCTCTAACGTCATGAAATTTTAATTCCCACCCCTAAAAGAAATATGAGAAAGAATCATTAACTGCTTCATTTCTTTTAGCTTCGACTGAGGCAATGCTAGCCTATAAATATCTGGTGAAACAGTCACCACGGCGTACCAGTTGTTAACTTTTTTTTAGGTAATCATTCCAGTTGTTAGCTATTTTTATTGATCGTACTGGATGTCTTATATCTAATGACACTGGAAATACTGCATCTTCAACCTTGGAATATATCCTAATATCCAGTGCATATGACCTCAAAATATCCCTGAAATTGGTCAGATTTCAAAAGATTTCCCGGGGGGCTTACAGTGCCCCCGGACCCCCAGGTGTATGGGCTCGCCGCGCTCGCCATTGTCCCCCCCCGCATCTGAGTAACACTTTCAAAATGCGTTCCCTCACTTCTTTATTTAGCACTACACCACTGCACAAGACCCTTCATCATAGCCACAGATGCTTCCTCCTATGGACTTGGAGCCGTCCTGTTACAGGACGTAGACGGTGTCGAATTACCCATTGCTTATGCCAGTCAACTTCTCTCTGCACCTCAACGGAATTATTCCACTACGGACCGAGAGGTCCCAGCGGTATATTGGGCTTTGAAAAAATTCCGAAATGTCGTCTATGGCTACGATGTAACCATCAAGATTGATCATAAGCCACTCACGTACCTCTTCAAGGACAAGCTACTTGAAGGACGATTGAGTAGATGGGCTCTGTTGATTCAGGACTTTGCGGCAAAAATCGTATACAAACCTGGAAAACTTCAAGTTATTTCAGACGGATTGTCGAGACTGAAACCCGACGCCCAAGTGAATAAAATAGGAATTCTTCCTGTGTTCGACTACGAGTGTCTACAATACTCCCAACAACAGGACCAACACACCCAAAACCTTCGGACGCGCCTGGAACAAAAGGAACCATCGAAGGTAAAAGAACAGTACAACCTCAAAGATGGGCTCGTACATTTCAGGAACGAAGATGGAAACGACCTCGTGGAGATACCAAAGGATCTCGTCGACATAGCCATTGGACTTTGTCACTACTCACCTTTGTATGGCCACATGGGGCCGGATCGTACCATGAAGAGTCTTCTGGAGCGATACCATTTTCCCGAGGTGAACAGAAAGGTACATCAATACATCGCCGAATGTCCGTCGTGTTTAAACCATAAGGGCAACGTTCCATTCACAGCTCCGATGCATAAATATCCAGTATGCCAAAGGCCCTAGCAAAGAACTAGAATGGATATACTGGGACCATTCCCGAAAACATCAAAGGGAAAGCAGTACATCATTGTGTTTACAGACCACTTCTCGTGTTACAGCGAAGTAGCTGCCATTCCTGACCAGACCTCGGAAACTGTGGCAAGAGCCCTAGTGGAACGCGTAATCCAAACTCATACCACTCCTTCCATCCTAATCTTGGATGACGCTCTTAGTTTCACTTCCAAACTGTTCGAGTCACTCTGTAACATGTGTAAAATTAAAAGCACACACATTGTGGCATACCATCCGCAGGCAAACGGCTTAGTGGAAAGGCACAATCGAAATATCTTAGAAGCCCTGCGCCACGTTGTCGATGCATCCTCCCGTACATGGGATGATTCCCTTCCCATGGTACAAACAACCATCAACAATGGCTATAATGTGTCCATCGGGAACACCCCTCATTTCGTCCTCTATCACTACGACAAGCGTCTACCTTTTGATTTGCCCGACCAAATCGACCCGGCAGTTCTAACATCTTCCGAGATGGCAGAAACAAATCAGCAACTAGCTGAACGATCTTTCAAGATTTTTGACATAATCCACTATGCCCTAGACCAACGAAACTAACAGATGGAGCAAGAGCAACATAGGCGTCATCCCCGTCAACGGACTATAATCGTCGGTATGCGATGTTATTTGAAGAGCGTGAAACCGCCAGGTGCTCATCGCAAATTATACCCAAAATGGGATGGCCCATATAGGATTATGAAAAACCTCGGAAAAAATCGTTATGAAATCCTCGAAGTCCGGGATCATTTCAAACTAAATATCATTCACGCTGACAATTTGAAGATAGCTTCCGAACAACTTCCCAAAAAAAACTGCCAGGCGTTCGAGCTGCCTATCCTTCAAAAGGTCAAGGTATTAACAAATCGAGCAGGGATCAAAAAACTGAAGTGGTCACCGCGGGAACCGCTACCCATGACGAAGATTGGTACTTCGTAATACCACCAGTACTCGAGCCTATCTCTGAACAAAAGGAGGCCCCAGAACCAAGAGTGCCATCGGACCCAGACCCTGGAGAAACCCCTTCGAGAGGATCACTCAGTGGAACTCCACCATCTCCTCCAACTCCACCATCTCCTCGGTCACCACCCTCACCGATTGATGATCGACGCACGGACCCTACATACCGCCCGCAAATGCATCAACCACGTGAACTAGAACCTTCACATAAGAAACGAACCCGCTCAGAATCCGAGCTTAACGGTCGACCCCCATTGCCACCAAAACGAGGCCGACCCCTTCGCCCACAAACACAAGTATCCACACAGCCACCCCCAGCTCCGTATAACCTAAGGCGTAGAAATGAATAAAATTGTCCCCCTTATAATTTTCCAAATTATTTACTCTTGTAGCCCTAGCATTAAAATTTCTACCGGAGTTGTTATAGAAAAACTTGCAGAAGGTAAATTTTTGAAAGGGCACGCAGACCTTTATATAAATTTGCAACCCCTGCTAGAATTAAAATCAATCTCCTTCAGATACAAACCCAATTAAAAACGTTTGAAAGTAAAGTCCAGAATTCTTTCCAAGGAAAAGATCAGATTAGTCGCGTTCTGTTAGAAAATACCTCGAAAATATTCAAACTACAGCACGCGCCCTATCAGAAATATTAGCCTTACCATGGATACAAACTGAAACTAAAAACTCGGAAAACTTTAACCAAAGAAGTAAAAGGGGACTGATAGATATAGGAGGGAAACTGTTCAAAAGTTTATTCGGATTAGCAACCGAAGAAGATATTAAAAGAATCGAATTCAAATTGAATCTCTTCGCGCGAAATCGACAGTATAATGGACACACGTTAGAACAAACTATTAGGTCACTACACGAAAACAATCGCTTCCTCCACTCCCTTTCGGACAGATTCACATACCTTGAATCCATGTTAGCTCAATACAAAGGTCACAAAAGATATCTAGAATTAATAGAGATAATTAACCTACAAGTAACCCCTAATCGATAAATACTTACAACGAATAACTACGATTCATTCCAAGGTTTTGCGTGCAACCGAGCTAGCCCATGGAAAAATCACTCTTTCCACCCTAATACCATGGGAATCACTTCAGTCCTTGATTCACACCGCCCAGACATAAATAAAATTATCACCCATATTCCCACTCAACCACTAATTACCCCCAATTTCTAGAATACACCTGGACTGTACATGGACCACGCCCCTATATATACACCTCATAATTATACCATTTTTCGATGTCCTCACTTACGACGTATATAAATTTCACTTTTTCACAACACCCTACCAAAACAACTCTCATGTCTATCGATTGTATTTACCCACCGTACCACCTTACCTTTTCCTCACCAAAGATCTGTCAGCGTATTCTATGATGTCAGATAGCGACGTCCGGCATTGCCGATTCCCGCAACCAAATAAACAACTCGTTTGTCCTCCACTCAAACCAGTTATTCTTCCAAGTATTAGGTCTTGCTTTATCGACTAAATTCGTGATCGGCATGTTCATTTAAAAAATTTAATTCCCCTGAAACCGTCCAACTACGAATTCGACTAGACATCTGGGTTTCTCTCGAGAACAGGACTGCCGCTACTCTCGAGTGTCCATCAAATTATTCCCTCATCACAATCCCTATGGTTATTCGGCTACCAATTGGTTGCTCCTTGCGTTCAAAAACCCTCCAAATATACAACCCATACAAGGTTACCTTTAATAACTCATACCCTTTCCCGTCGCAAATTAAATTTAAACCCGTAATAGAGATCTTAAATCTCTCCATAAAACCTGTAACCATCCTACCCGAGCTACATGCCCCTGAATGGAATGATCAATTGAGTCGGTTTAAAATTTCGGATGATAACCAAAACAACCTCTTACAAATATTACAACTGTTACAATTTTCTCAACATCTGCCGTTAGTATCATTATTGTATGTGCTATTATCCTCGGTATATTTTTGGTGAAAAGATCGTCCTGGGAACAAATAAAAACAAGAGACACCGAACGACATGAAACTATTTATGCACGACCAAGAGTGCGTACTCAGACCACGTGAACTAGACTTAACCACCCGAATTATTTTGTGTATATAAATCTGTATTATAAAACCCATAGTTATCATCTAGTTAGCATTAGTTAGGATGCACATTATTATATTAATATCATTCTAGAGGGAAGACCCCTGTAAAAATGAACCATAAGTAATTCCCATATTCCTACACTATCATATTCTTCATGTAATTCTTGTATTCATTTATATAGTTCTTGTATCCATTTTAAAATTCATATGTTTATATGGTTCATATATTTATATAATCCTGTATATTCTTATATTCATTTTTACATAAGGACCAAAATCGCCCAACGCGAGTTTGGATAAAATTTTTGATTTGCTTTCTACTTTGCCAAATAATTGGTGACCTGTTCTTTTTTAAAATCTCATATCATTTTTTTAGATTTCGCTTAATCGTGCTTAAGCTTTGCAATGTTTATATTTTGTATACATTCTCTTTCGTTATAAAAGATGAGATCATGTCTTGCTTAAGTATTTAAATTGTACATCTTAAACCTTAAAATTGTACTCATATGCATATTTTAGTGTAAAGATGCATAGTCCGATTTCCACTTTTAGTTAACTTGGCAGATCATGATAACTTCAGATCTGAAAAGTTGCGGTTTAAGATAAAAATATGGTTTCATCTTCAAATATTTTGTTTACTCGTTCAAGCCTTACCACAGCTAAAAAATTTACTTTATTTTCGAATATTGTGCAAAAATAATGCAGCCTTTTTAGCATTTAATAATAATGATGTTAGCAGTTTGGGGTATATAAACCTCTGTAAAAATCTTGCATGGTCATTCAGAAGCTAATTCAGAGGCTGAGCACTACCTGTACATTTTAGCAGTAAATTACAGTAAAAGATAGTCTTTATCTTATCCTTCGAGCCTTGCTCTCTTCAGAAGAACTTAGTCATTAAACTTTCCGGATACGCTATAAGAAGAGTCCGGAATCTTCAGAAAATTTTAATAAGTCTACCAGAGTCCTCCGAGCCACTATAGAAGAACTCGGAGAGTAATATAGAAGAAAACTACTACAAGTCACACATCCGTTGCTGCCACCTAACTAGAACCCCCGTCGACTTCGAACCAACCCAGGGCATAGACGGAGGGGTTAACATATATATATATACTCGTAAAACATCACACAATACATCGAGTGCGGAAAACGTTTTTTACCTGTCCGCATACCATTTGATCATTCCGCTCAGTTTCACGCAGTCCGATCAATTTTAAAAAAATTGTAAATTCCTTTCCACGGGCCATGTGTAAGAGAAACGAGAGGCAGTTACATGCC
The DNA here is from genome assembly GCA_023014485.1 of Bathynomus jamesi. NCBI lineage: Eukaryota > Metazoa > Arthropoda > Malacostraca > Isopoda > Cirolanidae > Bathynomus > Bathynomus jamesi. The sequence goes on along the minus strand of JAJOZX010000428.1, from coordinate 357,039 downwards.
ACATACGTTGCTATAGTAGCCCTAAAACCTGTAAGGGTTCCAGACAATTCGAGGAATGTGCAAGTATTCGAAAATTTTACAATAATACCGTCATTCCATGGATGAATCCCCAGTGAGTTAAAATAATACATTCGATCCCTATTTTTAAAGTTGACGGCAATCCAGTGAATCCCTTCTCCGTCACTAACATCTGTGTTTAGAATAAGTGCGCCGCAGTCTCTCGTACTCTGGATCTTCAACGTCTCGTTCTTCGCAAACACGCCGATAAATTTGGAGTGTGTGATTCGGTCACTATTCATTACTCTCTGGAGTGTATTCGCATCCATTTTAAAAGTCAGTGACTAAACCCCTAAATCTGTCGATATTTATTAGGGCCTGTGACACAAGATATACTAGCACACTAATAGGTGTGTCTAGCGGCTTGGCGAATTCCAATCTGACTGAGTTGTTTCCACTCTGCTGTGGACTTAAGTGTGTGTTTACACTAGCAGATAAGTCAGGGGTGATGTTAAACAGGTAAAGGTTAAATTGCTCGATGAGTCCCTTTTGTGTTACACCAATCCCTAATTCATCGCAAGCACCGGCATTATTTGTAAGATTACCATAAGCTCTCGAGCAAAGCGGGAACACGGTTTCTGATGAATAATCCGTTTCTAATGTCCCCTTCTAAGGCTACTCCATTGACGTATAGAGTTATATTTTTAAGGTCGAAATTCTCGAAATTAAAGGCGTTCTTTTTATATTTTCCCTTCACAGAAACGTGTTCCTGCATTCCAATTAATAACCTTTTAGGTAAAGCTCCCAGGGCGATGTTTCCTATCTGTTTCGGTGCCAACCCTGCGGGCACCGTGTATAGTTTGATCTGTACTCTGTTCATTGGGTATTTTACTGTAGTATGTAGTAAATTTTTTTCAATTTCTATTTGTTTAGGCGAACTTAGTTTCACTCGGCCCACGCGAAGGTATGTTTCCATAACATGACTCACCACGGACTTTGCGCCCTCTTCTTGGTCATCTCCCAGATTTAAGCAGATCTCAGGATTCGTGCGAGTGAGCTTTATTTTCATATCGATCCCATTCACAAGCAGCTTCTCCTGGAATGTAAAATCTGTATGCAGGCGCCAAAAACATTCGTATATCTTCTTTTTAGAATTTGTAAATTTGTCCTTTATACTGCTTTCGTCTTTAGCCTGATAATAAACCTCGGAAGTTAAAAAGGTATCCTTCGCTTCCTTTGAAAAGTTGAGGACATTTTCCAGATAGGTTCGTAGGTGATAGTACCCCGTTCCTGCCGAGATGTTGACCTGGTTTAAATACACATCACACTAGCTGAATATAGCGTGTAGAAAGTTTGTTTCTGGAAATACAGCGTATTTGTCTTCACAATCCGTTCCATCTGAATGTGCTATACGTAATTTATCATGCATGTGCACGCAGCTTGGATAAAAAAGTAAGAGCCTGAGCTGGGGATCACGAATTCCATAGGGGCACTTGGGGAACTAATTTTGTTTAATGGGTTAATCGTAACAGTCATTGTGCATGCTTAATAGAAACTTCAGTTAGGGGGTCATGTCAAAGAGGGACAGCTCCGATTTACAATATTGTGAACTACACGGATGGATGAAGCGTGCCATAACAAGTCAGAAATAGTGCCACCTCTCTCGACAAGTAGTAAACAGCCTACAATTCATGAGAGCAATGTCCTTAGCTTATATCAGTTAAAAAAGTAATGAAAAATAGGTTTCAGTCGTTTAGAACACTTCTTTTTTATGTCCTTTTACGTTTAACGTCACGTGCTGGTAACCCCTTCTTCTTCCGGACAGCTCTCTTCTTCCCACCACCAGGCATTTTTCCCTTTGCAGCTTCGATGATTTCGTCCCGTGTACGCTTTAAGTGCTTTTTAGAGCTTCTTTAGGTCTACCCCCGCCATTATGTCTTCTACCGTGTTAAGGCTTGATCGTAACGCTTTCCTCCCGAGATATCTGACACCCTCTTCAACAAAGGGACAGCCGTACGCAGTATGGTTGAAAAAATGGATCCAAACCCACTCCCACGCTGGTATCTCACCCCTCGATAGACTGTGAAAGGCCTTCGGGCCATTATAGCACAGTGCGACGAAAGTGGAGCTTCACTGTTAAACTCCCGTTACTGAATGGGAAAATTTTCCCCTCAATCGTTCTTATATATATTGAGATGGTTAATAGATTAGTGGCGACATTCACATAATGGGGTTTGTCATATGTAATGCTCAACTTTGTCCTCTGTGGTTGGGAATGTGAGGAAGCAGGTGTGCCTGGGTATCCCCAACAAACTGGTGCTCCGCGATATTGCTGTAGATATAGCACATGTCTGGGTCAGGGTGGCCATCGTTCAATTTTTCAAATTTCAACTGATACATTAGGTTGGACAAGTCATGTGCCTCGTGAAAAGTATCTCTTTGGAGGGCTGCTCCATATCGGCTCTGGGGCATAATTGTGAACAACTCTTTGTCTTTAATATTTCTACTAATCGTTGATTTTAACATCAACGTGTGTGCAGGCGTGTCTATGTTTACGACTTCACAAAGTAAATCGGTGGTTCGGCGCGACTTTTCCAGAATCTTATTTAAGCCCCACACAATATCCGAAACTGCGTCATAATGACCGAGTCCTAGTTTTACTTTTGTGTTATAGTACTGTCTCCCATCGAACAAGACTCATCGCATAGTATCATCTAAGGTTATGCCTAATTTTTCACACTCGTCGAATCTTCTAAGGAAGAAAAATGTCCTGTTCCTTTTCTACAGCTAAAATTTGGTGGGTAGCTGAAATTCACAAATTCCAACCTCATACGACTCACGGCTCAATCCTATAGGGCCGTGAAGTTCTGTTACAAAGTTGCCAGTGATGATGTACAGACAGAGCAGAAGAGGACGGGAGTGTGACCTAGCAGTAGTTAGGCGACATATTGCATACTATTTAAGCTTCATCATTGCATCAGGTTTTATGAAGGTGTTGAAGCTTTCTGGGTATCCTAGCCATTTTACCAGGAACATTTTTCTCTTTCCTGAACCTTTGTTTCCTTAAATTTTTTCAATTTTAAACATTTTTTCTTTAATCAAATGTCACTTTCTTCAACTCCGCAGTAAAAGCCTCCTGCGATTTCTTCCCCATTCAAATCTTCAACGTAGTTACAGCATTATCTCACCTTTAGGTCTCATAACCCTAACTTTAAAAATCTCACGTGTCCATCCTTGTTCAAATCCCTTGCGAATTTATTTCCCGAGCACGATAGCCTTACATAATCATTGATTTTGAAACGCGCAGAGTGTGGCGTGGTTCTACGAACATCTCTTCTCACATCAGTCTCTGTGTGCGTACATCTTTCTAAAACCTCGTTAGGTGTTGTCCCAATCTTACGATGGTGTCAACAGTTGTATGATGAGGCCAGTGGCTCCAGAATGTCTATATATCTGTATTTGTTTTTATTTATAAAATATGGATGCATGCGTTCCTTTATGGTACGTTGAACTCTTTCAGATAAAGTAGCTGATATTAAACTCTGCCAACATGTTCTGAAAAGCTCGGCCTATAATTTCTTTCCCCATGTCCGTATAAAAATAACCTGGAATCCTGTTTTCTTTCAACATCAGCGTTTTCGTAGCTTTAGCAACTGTTTCAGGCGATTTATTGTTCAGAGGAATTAGCCACAGATATCTAGAGAACACTTCTATCATAAATAGGATGTACCGGTAGCCATCGTTACACACTGAATATCTTTGCATATCTGTTAAATCTGCTTGCCAAATAAAGTCAATCGAAGCCGCTGTTGTCTTGGCTGTTTTAAACCTTTTTCGCACTGACTTATGAAGTGTAAAAGCATCCTGCTCCCGCCAAAACCTCTCAACACCTTTTTTTTCTACTCCATTATTATAAACACCTCTGTACAGTCTATCAACATCGCCGTAGGAGGTTGAGCTAGAAATGTCATAATAACGTTTTCTTAATATGTTAGCCATTTGCGTTTTGTAGAGACACGTAGAGAGGGTTGATCGTTGTTGTTTGGCCTCTTCTTTCTCCTCTTCAGAGATGCTACAGCTGGGGATGATGGCGTACTCAGTTGTGGCACATGCGAAACATGCTTCAAGTCTTTTAACCTGTTCAGATTTCCTATCAATGTTTTGGAGACATTTATTTGTTGTTGTCTTACTTTAACATGCTTCCATCCTGATGGTGAGGGCCTATCCCACTTTCTCACAAGATCATGGACGATGTCGACGATATTCGAACCCTGTACCTTTGCTCCTTTAACAATGACCTCGCTTGTATCGGTCCACTGCATGATGGGGTCCTCACTCAATAGATTATAAAGACTTAAGCCTTTGTTCCTCAATGTATGTGGGCGACTGCTTTTAAGTACATGTTCGATATGTTGCGTTTCGTTATTCTTTGGTTGGTCATCTCTAACGTCGGCCCCAGGTCCTATGTTGCCATGCACAATTTTAGCTGCTATGCCTGATAACTACGGGAACCTCTGTTGGATTCTTATAATTTTCGTACTCATGAAGAAATTTCTGCAGACCTTCTTGGTATAAGTATCTTTTCTCATCAGGTGACTTTTCACTGCTTTAATAGGTCTATCAATTCGCGTTCCATTCTTTTAAGCCTGCTCTAGAACCGTATCTGGACTCTTTGAGCTTTGCAGGGAAGCATACACCTCTTGCGGAATCACGACTACTTTCTTCATTATATTAATCTAAGTCAGTAAAGGCCCCAAAACTGAAAATAAGATGGGGAAGAATGAACCCCCTCTTTGTAAAATAATTCGTTTTTTCTTCCCCACACTTTGACTTTTACGAGCGAGTGTACGTATTATGTTCTTGTAACGTCGTAGGCGAGCCTTCTGAGGGGATTTCATTGGTACATTACATTTTATAACTTTAAGAAAGATTTCACAGATGCATTTTAAAAAGTCCGAGTCAATATTTTTAATAAACATCTTTTGCAATTCCCGGGGTAGTCGATGATAGATTTTCATTAATTCATGTTATTTCTTTAGCCTATTTGTCATTCTGGAATATACACCTTTTCAGGCTCGTTTGGAAATATATTCGTTCTTAGAAGCACTCTAAACGTGTTTCGCGGGTGAAGGTCACAAAGTAAATATCCGTAACGTTGATTTGTAGCTTCTTTATAAACTTCCGAAAACTCCTTCGCTGATTCGGGAACATTTGATTGGCTGATACCCCAATTTGTGACACATATCTACGTTGTGCGAATAAGACTAGATATTTTGTATTTAACGACACATCGCGCATGTATCTATTTTTAAAAAATAGATTCTGATTGATGAAGAACACGCTTATATTAAGATGGTGTGAAAACAATCTAAATGTCTCGGCAAACGTTTTATCCATTTCTAACATGAAATCACGATTTACGATGATTGTATGTTCAATTCCCTTTAACGAGTTAACGTCATATACGCCTTTGTGAAACATAATATTGTCTTGGTACGCGATAAACACTGACTGGTACGTTGATTAGCACCATATGACTTTATGCACAAATTTTGAGAACATCTCCCTCTTATTTTTAATGACTTTAAGCATGAACACAGTTTTACCACATCCTGGAGGGCCAGATATAGTACATGTGGACGGGCTCGTGAACCAGAATTTTTCTACAGAATCCATCTCTAACACGTTACATTCCTAAGTGGAACATTTAAGTGGTGCTCCTTATACAGGGTGTTTATAAAGTCGCTATCTATTTCAGTAAAAACGTAGCAAAAAGGGTAAAATTCAATTACAATATTATAGAAGGCATACATTTAATGAATACTTAGGCATATGATTCTAAATGAGCACCATCAGTATCTCTACAGAGTTCAAATCTGTCAGCAGCATTGCGGAACACATTTTGGAGCATGACAGGGGTTATTTTTGTAACTGTTGTTACGATACGAGCACGTAAATCTTGCAGATCTGTAACCCTCATTTGATAGACGTTTGATTTGATAAAGCCCCAAGCAAAGAAATCCAAGGGCGTTAGGTCAGGAGATCGAGCCATCCAGAACCTGTTGCTGCCACGTCCGATCCACCGATTTGGAAATCGTTCATGTTTGCGTAATGACAAGGTGCCCCATCTTGTTGAAAGACGACGGTATTTATAATGCCATCTGAATGAAGCTGGGACACTTACGTGCTCGTATCGTAACAACAGTTACAAAAATAACCCCTGTCATGCTCAAAAATGTGTTCCGCAATGCTGCTGACAGATTCGAACTCTGTAGAGATACTGATGGTGCTCATGTAGGATCATATGCTTAAGTATTCATTAAATGTATGCCTTCTATTATATTGTTATTGAATTTTACCATTTTTGCTACGTTTTCACTGAGATAGATAGAGACTGTAAACATCCTGTATTCTACAGTCTTGTTTTTCCTCTTCTTCCCAGAACCGTGGATGACGATGAGGTACAGCATCATGTCCCCATCACCGATATTACAGACGATCCCGATGACAGTATAGTTGTGGGTTACAGGCTCCATCCCCGCTGGCGAGCCCACACCAGCGACACCTGTAGCACCCTCACGCGACAATTCAAAGCGGAGGCATGATGATGAAGTGCCTTCCACGTCAGGTATAAAGTTTGCCAGGATTGTATCAGTTGTTAGAACCAAACTAATAGAGCCCCAGCTCTCTACGTCTTATGACACAACCCCCACACTAGCTCCTTCCTCAAATAAAAATACGTCCTCTTATTCCTGTTCAATTCTGGACACATCCTCCACAGCAGCAGCAGCTTCTCGTTCTGTGGTGGATGGTATAACATTCGAACTGGTGCGCACCGCCTCCCCCCCCGACCGCAGCCCTGATTAGATGTCGGTACGTATTCAGAGTTGACCCTGGATCCATGTATAGCAATGGTGTTGAACACGGTCTGCGACGCGTAGTTGAACGTATTGTGGAGTTTGCCCTTCAGAACAGCGACGGTCGTGAAGTAAGGACGAGATTATCCTTTGGGTTCGGGTCAGATGACGGCGATGTAGATGATTTTTGGGTAGCAATGCCATTCAGACGCTTGACAGCTGTAAATATAGCTTACATTCTAGGCCGTATAATGCAAGCCTCTCAAAGTAGTACAATCTACCTTCAACATGGACAACTTCATAATAGATATTGACAGAGTATTCAGGGTTACAGGTCATAGTACCACACCCTATACTCTTAACTTCAATTCCAGCTATTTACAGACGGCATATAAACATCAATCGTGGTTGCGGCTTTATAGCAGTGGTCTTAGCTTATATGTTCACTGTGCTAAATACACGGACCCCAAAAATTTGGTTGCCTACGGTTGTGCAGCGTGCTCGTAAACTGGCTTCAGATTGCACACTTCAGTTTGAGTGTAATATGGGTCCTGAAGAGCTGAGAAGGGTGGAGCAGGAAATGAATGTTCGTATAGTTGTATTTGGAATGGATGATCGCCGTAGGACTGTGTACGTTTTCAAAAGCAGTGTGAGAGACCGTACAAGACCCCTACTTATTTTAGGGCTGTCAGGGTCAACGTATCTCCCCATCCCTAATATAAGGGGTCTTCACGCTAGTTATGATAAAACTCGAAAATATGGAAAGCATCATGATTTGTGTAAGGGGTGTCTCGAGTTTGCGGATGATATAATGAAACATTGTAAGGAATGTCACATGGTATGTAAACAGTGTAAAAGCTCCAAATGTGAAAGTCGTGTAGTTGAAGCAGAGAAGAGGGATTGTAATGTGTGCAGACGTCAATTGGCACTTGAAGGAAAATGACAATCTGTGAATGTGGTACGTTTCATATGATAAATAACTGGGGGAAATTCACGCGTAAATGTGATGAAATTCACTGTTCTACATGTCATGAAAAATATAAGGCAGATAGAGTAAAGCATGTATATTATATGAAAGATGCTAAGCCTAGCTGTGTACTACGATATAGAAACATATACGGTTGCTGAAACCAAAGGGGTTGTCCCACATCTACCTGTAAGTCAGACTATCTGCGATAAGTGCATGGAGGTTGATTGTGATTAGTGTCACAAGTGTGGTAAATGGACAAACGTTTTTAAAACGATCGCACACGACAACCCCGTGAAACTGTGTCCTATATTGTCAAGTTAGCGGACAAGTTCTAAAAGATGACTATGTATATTTTTGCCCATAACGGCGCAAAATTTGACACTCACTTCCTTTATGAGGAGCTGTTTGAGCACGAGTCATCGGAGGTATTTACAGGCGATCCCTTGAAAAGAGGAAACAAACTTATACAGATACAGATAAGAGGTAAAGTTCAGTTTAAAGACACTTTATTATTCACACCTTCGAAATTAGCCAAGCTACCCAAGGTGATGGGCGTAGCCGTAGAAGTTTCAAAGGTTATTTCCCATACACTTTCCTCACTAGCGACACTTTAAATTACGTAGAACTACCTCACCCCAAACATGACTTTAACTATGCCAACATGAGTGATAGTGAGCGTGACAATTTTGATTGCTACTACAACAGTTTTAATGAAGCTATTCCTTACAATATAGCGGATGAATGTAAGTGTTATTGCGTGAATAATGTGCGTGTGCTTAGAGTATGTTTCTAGGCCTTTATAAGAATGTACATAGACCGGTTCAACTGCGACCCACTACTAGTCGCACCTACAATCGCCTCATTGTGCTTTACGGTGTTCAAGAACAGTTTCATGCCTAAAGACACCTTAGCCATCATTCACAGAAAGAACCCCCGCAGTTATGGGCATAAGGCTATTTACTGGCTCATACACATGCAGCAACAGACTGGCGTATACATAAAACATGCCGCAACACGGGGGAAGTCCCCATTAAGGTCAATGGTCGTGTTGTTTGGGTGGATGGTCTAAGGCTCTAAACGAAGACCGTGCCATTGGTGAAAAGAATGTGTACTGAGTGTGGAATCATAGGAGATATCCACGGTCGGTCTCCTGCCAACAGTCATGCGTGGACCCTCACCCGCGATCAGATTATACGCTCCCAGTTCACTCACAAGGTCCTGTGGGAGCATGAATATGATGCACGGGTGGAAACAGATGGGGAGTACCGCGATGAAATAAACACCATCAAACGTTCAATGGTGCTGGATCCTCTCAAATGTGGTGGTAGCTTGTTTGGCGGGCGTACAAACCCATTCAAGCTATATTTTCCGCCTGCGAAGGGTGTGAAGCTCCATTACTACGACTTCTGTTCTTTATACCCCTACGTGATGAAGAACAATCCGTACCCCGTAGCTGCGCCTGAAAAACTGGTGGGGCCCGCGCTGCCTGTGAAAAAACTATACAGGGCTATGGATTGATTGCCTGTTACCCTCATCCGTTGGAAATTTCCAGAGATTTCAGTGGAGAGTTAACGACAAAAGCCATACATTTTTTCGTTAGAGAGTTAAATTTATTTATTTGCCTTCGGTATTTTAGTGTAGCCTAATGGTTAAGAAAGCAATTGCTTTACCTTATTATTTCGTTGGGCCTCGCTTCTGTTTCGATATGGGGCGTGACGATCTTTTTCGATGTAGGGCCGTGGTATGATGGAGTTACACAACGAGTTGATTTGATGTAACTAATATAGGCAGTCACTATATTTAAATACCTGAAGGAATAGGCCTATCCTTTTTTATAGTTATTAGGTTTTATATTAAGAGGGTTTCACTCAGAACTTATAGGAAGATAAAGTACATCTTCCTTGCTTAAAGCATCGCTGTAACATAAGCAAGTTCCGAGCGAGCCGCTATAATATAATCTTCGTATTTTATTATTTGCTGAATTTGCAAAGTTCGTTGACTCTTCTCTCGAAGTAATTTTCACGAGTCAGCAATAGAGAATTTTGAATACGAAATAATAAAGGTGGTTTTCTTGTTGTCATACAGGCCCAATGCCTACATATGGGGTTCTATGTATGGTAATTAATTTCATTCCCAATAGTCTATGTCGCCAATCCCGAGGCAATTTTGTAGGTATTTAATTCAATTAATTAATAATTTATATTTAATTAAGAAGTAAAGGTACCACATACAATACAGTGTTGTAAGCATATATAGTTTTTCCACCACCATCTAAGCGTTCTTAGCAAATTCGAACGAGAACTATTTCGGTCTTTCTTTCGGAGACGTGCTCCCCCATCGCGACTTATGGATGCCGATCTTACCCGTCGTTATAGACCACAAGCTCCGCAAGTATTCGCGGGGAGTTGAGACCGAAGATGAAAAATCGGCGTATATTCAGCGTTACCGTGACCGTGAAGGGATACAACTTGACCGGTCCCAAATTGTAAAGAACCCTGGCAAGCACTTTAGTGCAAAGTTGTACCTAAACAGTCTTTGGGGAATATTTGCACAGAATACAGGCAAAGGGAACGTTCATCTAGCGCACAGTTATAACGAGGCATGGGATTATGACAATGCTCCCGATAAAGAGATGATGGAGATCGTGAATGTAGGTAATACGTACATAATAAAGTATAACATTACTGAATTGGCTACAGATACAACACGTGTTACAAACATACCTGTAGCCAGCTTCACAACCGCATACGCACGCATCAAACTTTGGGGACTACTGCACTCTCTTTGGCGGATGGTTCTGTACGCCGACACAGATAGTGTGATATTCACACCGAGGGAGGGTGAATACATGCCGCCTATTGGGAAATTCCTTGGAGAGTTTACTCATGACTTCAAGGATGAGTATCGTGATAGTGCATACGCTTATTCTTTTGTATTAACAGGTCCAAAAACGTATGGGGTACGGGTGAGGATGGGGAGGAGATGAAATATATCGTGAAGGCGAAGGGCATCACGCTTAACCAGGCAAACCGACGGTTCGTTAACTTTGATTCGTTGAAGGAGCTAGTGTGCTTGGAAGATGGTGGACCAACCGCCCCAACTGACTGTAGGGACCCACAATTTTCGGACACAGAAGCTGGGCAGCGTGAAGGAACTTAGGGGTACGAAAGTATGTCGTAACACCTATAGGAAACGTTACCAGGTGCCTGGTACCTATGATACCGTACCCTTTGGGTACCATAACCTTTGATTGCTTATATTAAATAATATATATATATATATATATATATATATGTGTGTGTGTGTGTGTGTGTGTGTGTGCGTGTGCGTGCGTCTATTTGTTAACGATATGTTTATTTTACTTATTACACGTATTTGAATATATATATATATATATAATATATATATACACTTTGAATAATTCACTTGTTGATAATATGTTTATTAAATAAATCATGTTTCAATTAGGGTTTCATTTTCTCCATTTTGTGTGTGTGTGTGTGTATATATAGGAAAAAGTCCTAAGCTCCGCCCCCTGCATGATCGATCAAAGGTCACGTGACTCCTGCTACTACCTGGGTATATCTCTACCCCTGCGTGCTCAATTGACCGCAGCAAGCCCTGGACCTCAGACGTGTATTTTGAAGAATTCTCACGTAGACGAAAAATAGTGATAGCTACCTTTGATATTGCGCGCTCGACATTTATGAAGTGGTATTCGATAAAGTCTACAGATGTGGTGAATACTGAAAGACTCCCTCCCTCCTTTGAGACTTTTAAGGCTACATTGAACTGTGCGAAGCGTGAGGAGGAAGAGGTTCAAATACTCTATGGATATCCTGGCGAGAGCATTGCCGGAATTCGTGGCACAAACGATGTATTGGACTACGTTGTAAGACTAAATTGCGTAAAAGCGTACATATACCGTGAAGTGAAAGAAACAACACGTGCAGAAGAGAAGCAACGGTATGGTTAGTGAGTCTTGTTGATGAGTGGTGTGACAAGCGGTATTATGTCATGCTGTAAATGTAAATCTTGTCATCATAGACAATCTGAAATATTTTTACCACTACATTCATATATATCATGACGAGGTTCGCAGTGAAGTTGTGGCTAAAGGGCTGTGTGAGTTTTTAATAGAATTTAGAGACGAGTTTCGATTGCTGAGCAAAAAGGATAAATAAGGACACATGTTTCTTTCAAATAATGCGGCGGAGTGTTAATAAAATGTCCGTAGTTCGAGAAAATATCCCTGAACGAAGGTGTTTGGTGCGCGTTCTGGGTAGTGGGAGTGATAAAACATTAAAGCCGGTATTACTCATGTATCGCAGATGGAAAAATTCTTTAAACGATTGCCCTGTATAATGGGACACAAGTATTCACACGACTCTTTCATGCTGGAACAAACCCGTACACGAAACATTAACGCTTGGTATGACTCATCCGTGTGACTCGTTTCCCCACACCTGTCTCCGTGCCAAACCGCGCACCGGCTACTCATAGTCGTCGCAGATCTTGAACCGACTGGACGTGCACTCCTCACAATAGAAAACGATGGAGCTTCCGTTGAGCAGTATTCTAAGTGCCGTGTACGATGTGCCCATGACGAAGTCATTGCGTATGTTCAGGCGTAAAACCGGTGCCGTTAACTATGTACTTGAAACGACTTGTAGAGAAACAAAATCTGGTACACGGAATGTTATTTATTTAAGTGTTGAGAAGATGAATAGAGTTTTCGTGATAGTTGAGAAGTGGGGCGAGGATCGTTATAAAAGAGAACAGAAGAGAACAGAATAATGATGCCCCCTCATATGCCATTATTTGTACGTTATGTATAAATCGCGACCAGCCATGCATTGATATGCGACTGATGTGGAAGAATGCATCTGATAATAACGTTCTTGTCCCCACGCGAAACCGTTTCATCTCCGACAGAATGTTTGAAATCGTCGGTTTCCGTAAGCTAAAGCCTATATTAGACGTACGTGTTGCCGATATGCTTTATTTTGATACGGTTCTTGAATACGCATACACTGCTCTGCTCGACGGGTTTACCGAGTGTAGGACTGAACAAGGTGAGAATGGTCTAGAACTGGATGCTTATTTAAAAGTTATAGACTCTTCGAAATATCATGAGCTTTGGTACAAAGGACTTGAGCGGTACAGGGCTAGGCTCATCTACACCGTTCACCCTGAAATTTTTTTTATATAACGAGCAGCTCGTCACGACTTAGAAGATTATTTCAACTGCCGATATGCGTTGTGAAGAGTTCATGGTTCAAAAGCTCGGATTGGAAACAATAAACCCTCGATTGGAAAGGAGTGTTTATAAACTTGAATTTAATAATGATGTTGTGGCTAACGATGCACGCTTTGTGCGTGCCTTTGATTGTATTCTGTCTGTGTTTAAAGAGTGATAACTTGCCAGCCGAATGTAAAGTGGACAAAAAAATAGTCTTGAACGAATTGAAGGCCCTTTACATTGAGTGCAGGCATCCGTATACCTTGAGTGGTGAAATAATGTTAAATCGTATTTATTGTATAGTACAAAGCAACAATGATGTAACTGTAGACTCGATCACGTGCGAGTTTAGTATTTTAGTTAAGTGCAGTGAAACATAACGTGTATGTATTTTGATGTATACTGTTTTGAAGTTTATTTATAAGTATGGACTTGCTCGTACATATATTAAATGGGTATGTGGTTTTTTCCTATACTATTATTATTGATGCTTATACATAAGTGTCTATTTGCTCATGCCTATATTAACTATATATATATATATGTTAACCCTTCCGTCTATGGTCTTAGTCGGTTCGATGTTGACGGGGGTTCTGGTTAGGCGGCAGCAACGGATTTGTTACTCTGGAGTAGCTGATACCGTATAGGAAATCGCAGAAATTTCTCTTATATTACTCTCCGATTTCTTCTTGTAATGGATCGGAGGATTCTGTGAGGCCTAACTAAATTATCTGAAGGTTCCCCGATACTTCTTATAGCGTATCGGGAAATTATGTTACTCGCAATAATTTCTTTTATACTACTCTCTGATTTCTTCTTACAATGGATCGGAGGATTCTGTGAGGCTTAACTAAATTCTCTGAAGGTTCCCCCAGTCTTCTTATAACGTATCGGGAAATTATTTTTCTCTATTTAAGACTAAGTTCTTTGAAGAGAGCAAGGTTCGAAGGGGAAGATAAAAAACTTTCTTTTACTGTAATTTACTGCTAAAATGTACAGGTAATGCTCAGCCTCTAAGTTAGATCAGACTTTTACAGGGGAAGAGGTTTGACCTCTTTCGACCATGGCTCAGGCCGGAATTTAAAACGAGGAGGCTCCGACCTCCTCGCTGAAGGGCTATGACAGGAATGAATGAATTTACAATACAAGAAATAAATAAGTCTAAATTTTGGGGGAGTGCAGTTGAAGGTTAAGCTTCCACCCTTGAAGAATCTGTGATCTTAAATGAAAAAAATAATATAAGAAATGAAACAAAAATAATTATTTTCTGATTATACATTTTTGGGTGACGACTTCACGTCGGAGTCGTACATTGAGTACAACCTAAGTACATTATTAAGCACAATGTAATTTTGGTTTACTACAACTATGATTACAATTACCAATGAATTCACATTCACTTATTATCGTTAATTACAGTTTCATTAAAGTACATTAACTACACCATATTAAATTATTACAGTTACTTACAATTCTTCAAATTGTTAAATGACATATCTGATACTGAAGTAAGATACGGAAGTACACGAACATTTATGATATAACATAACATACAACATAACACCTTGTGTTATAAATTTGTAGCAGGCACAAGAGGGATTTCGGGTCTCGAGGCTCGCTTTTTTGGCAACGTCATCGGAATCTGAATATTCGTATTAGCATCCACGAGTATCTTGCGAGAGGTTAAATAATTCAAAAAATAAAAAGTGTACATGTGAACGTACTTACATGTAAGGTAACTATGTACGTCATTAGTTGACATGTACGAATGCATAAAGTATTGTACGCATATCAGTAGTCACACAATACGTTGACAATAGGTAAACAATAGGTAGCTGAATGAATAATTAATAAAATTAATAAAAGATAAAGGTCAAGAAAGGACATCGACGTATGAATTGAACAACATATAACTAATGACGTATAAAGTGTGGAGTTTTTTATTATTATGTTAAAGAATTTACCACACATTAAATACTAAACACATCCAAACTTGCATTATGCGAGTTTGGTCCTTATGTAAAAATGAATATTTGAATATAAAGATTATATAAATATAAGAACTCTATGAATATAATGAATATAAAGATTGTAATGAATATGTAATGTAATGAAGGATTTATATAAAGATTATATAAATACAAGGATTAGGTAAACATGAGGATTTATATAAATATACGAATTATATAGGAATTATTCATTGTTCATTTTTACAACACACACACACACACACACACACACACACACACACACATATATATATATATATATATATATATATCCTTTGTTTAAAGTGTGTATTTTTTGCTGTATAGAATTAATTCTTCTGAACTATTTTTGATCACATATTTATTTCCTATATATTTCATGTATGTTAAATATTTCCATTAAATCGTCTAAATAAACAGAGTGCTGTCGTTGTGTTTTATTATCCGATTGAAACAAATGCTTTCCTGGGTGTATACATATGTATAAACGATATTAACGAATAACCGGGGTGATGGGAGTATATATAAACAATGCACGTATGCTTCAATAAATATATATATGTATACACTATACTAAATGGCTGGTTATGCCTTTTAAGACAACGAGCGGATTAAGACTTCTAAGCCAGCTGATGCTGTCAAGAACATCTCCTTTAATTAAATAAATAGCGCAATCTCGCAACTCAAAAGTTATTAATATATATGAAAATGAAATGAAAATAAAAAAGTTTATTGGCAGACTATTGTCCATATGACAAATATTATTAATACAATGAGAGTTCACATACAAAGGATAGAAATATATACAGTTGATTAGAAATAATACAGTAACGTCGAAGTTAAGTGGAGCTACAGACAGATGTTTTCGTACCATGAATTCCATAGCGCTTAGAAGACGAACGGCAGTACTCACACACACACACACATATATATTATATATATATATATATATATATATATATATATATATATATATATATATATATATATATATATATATAAAAATGTATATGAAAATGAAACTGAAATGAAAATGAAAAGGCTTATTGGGAGACCAGAGTCCATATGACAAATATTAATAATACAATGACAGTTCACATACTATGGATAGAAATATATACAATTAATGAGAAATAATACAGTAATGTCGACGTTAATTGGAGCTTCTGACAAACGTTTTCGTACCATGAATTCCATAGCGCTTAGAAGACAAACGGATTTGTTGTACAACAAATTTAGGGTTCTGCCAGAACCTTTTTTATAATCCACCCAGAGTTGCTGTCCGTATATATTACGACAGAAAGTAAGAAAGAGTGTCTTTAACTTCACTCGTACAGAACCGGAAGTTCCTTATAGTCATAATCGCTTTAGCACAAAAGCTTCGAGATTGTTTTCTTATATCCAAGTCATCACTCAAGGAGCTGGTAATAGTTTAACCCAAATACGTAAACTCTTGTACTTCCTCAATTACTTCACCTTTCATTTTAAACCTAATATCAGCTGGTTGATTACAGGTTTTAGGATGAAATTGCATAACCTTAGTTTTTGTAACATTAAAAAGAATATCATGTTTCTGCGAATACACTTCGCAGACTTTTAGTAGTCTATCCAGACCTTTAACAGAGGGACTTATTAACACCGTATCATCGGCATAAACTAAGTTATTTATCCTTGTGTTATCATACAACATCCCACTGTTGCCTCATTAAGTGAAGCAATTAATCCGTCGATATACACATTAAACAGCAAAGGGGAGAGCAAGGAGCCTTGTCTCACCCCGCAAGAGGAGCCAAAACACTCGGATAGTACATTGCCCCACCTAACGGTAAAAGATTGGTTGGAATACCAAAATTTCAATAAATTTAATATGTACATGGGAAGCTTCCTGTCTTCTGGTTTTTTAAATAAAATATTATGGTTCACTCTATCATATGCCTTACTTATATATAGGAAACAGCTATAAATAGTTGAATTATTGTCAATGTATTTAGATATTGTTTCTTTAAGATACACGTATCAGTTGAGTGGGACCTTTTAAAACCAAACTGATTTGGAGATGTCTAAAGGTAATCATTTAATCGAGTAACAAGAGTTTTTCTAGTAGTCTCGAGTAGCAGGAAGCGACAGCAATACTTCTGTAATTATTGCTGGACAGAATGTCTCCATTTTTATTTTTGACCAGGGGTAAGATATATACCCTCATGAATTCTGCAGGGATGTAGCTGTGAGCAAGCATGGTTGATAAGAGCAATGATATATGCAGACATACTAAGTCATTGGCATATTTTAAATGCTCATTCGATAGGTCATCTACCTCTGACGCAGGACCAGTCTTTACCTCTTTAATTTACCTCTTTACTTCAGGAACTGATATTAAAGTATTTTCCCTTGTCCCTCCCACAGGCGTTTCGCTGCAATCTATCTTAAGATTATCCCTGTTCACACTGTTAAGAATGTTAGAGTAGTGGTTCTTCCATAGCTTTGGAATTTCATCCTCCCTCGACACCACATCGATTGTCGGAGGGAGGACGGACACTTTTGACACCCGTTTGATTCTTAACAAATTTCCAAAATTTGTTATTATCGTTATTTGTGCGAGTTTCACAGGCTTTTGATGCTCGAATAGATTCTTCTTCCTGTTTACATCGCCTTATGGCCGCCTTATACTGACCCCTACTTCTCCACATATTCATGTTTACTGGTCCTAATCTGGGTCTACCACATGAAAGCACCACAAATCATAGGCGTCTTTCGATTCCCTCTTCAGGGGGGGGGCAATAAAATCATTCCATCTAGGAATAATCTTAGTATGATAGTTGTAAGATTTAATCAGGGTAGCTTCCTGCTTCTCTTAACGGGGGGTACTATCTTACTATAATACCTATCTATGAGTTTACAGTGAGAATCATTTGAGCAAGGATTATTACAGGCAAGATGCAAAATTTTCAAATTATTAGACCAATCGACGCGATTATTCTTACCTATTGAGTCCTTGTTATGTCGTGTTGCGCATAAATTGGTAAAATTAATTAATAGTTCCAATGGTCTATGATCAGAAAGAAGGAAATCATGCAGAATATGAACTCTAACATTTCGATCCTTTAGGTTATTACTAGTGAGACAATGATCAATCGACCTGGTGGTACCACTCATATCACTAACGTATGTAAAATTACCAGTGGTTACCTCTAATACATCTACATCACTTATACTTAATTTGGCCGACTCGCACATGCTACACGATTCCACAAAGAATTATATATGTTACAGTCAAAGTGTGTAACCAGCCATTTAGCGTAATGGCTGAAACTTTTAGTCACTTCGCGAAATGGCTGTTTCACTTGGTCATTTCGCGAAATGACTAAAATCTTCAGCCATTACGCGAAATGGCTGAAATTCCACCTTGGTCTTTTCGTGAAATGGCTAAAATGACTTTTGTCATGAATTCATAGAAATAACAAACATCACAATAAAATTGGACACTTTTATTTAACTAACTAAATCTGCTAAAACAGACATACATCTTCAGGTCTGTTCAAATAAGTGAGGAACACTCTTCAAATAGACATTTGAACACATTTGAACATTTGAACATATTTGAATTTGAATTTTCAATATAGAGGTTTTCAAATACTAACCGGGCCTTCAATGTTATTCCGATGTCCGCCATTGAAGGCTCAGTTACGTCAACTATATGCCCTTGACAATTGGTTAGGTTAAGTAATGTTATTTTCGTTGAAACTAACGAAAATAACACAACTTACAATATCATTTGCCCGGTTAGGTCAACTGTATGCCCTTGACAATTGGTTAGGTTAAGTCGTGTTATTTTCTTAAAACTAACGAAAATAACACAACTTAACCTAACCAATTGTCAAGGGCATACAGTTGACCTAACCGGGCAAATGATCTTGTACAAAATAACCAAGGTGGAATTTCAGCCATTTCGCGTAATGGCTGAAGATTTTAGTCATTTCGCGAAATGACCAAGTGAAACAGCCATTTCGCGAAATGACCAAGTGGAACATCCATTTCGCGAAATGGCTGGTTACACACTTTGACTGTAACATATATACACATATACCTAAACAAGCCATTCACGTCTTCTAAGCCTTCTAAGCCAAAATGGCTGGTTAAGCCAACTCTCTCTCTCTCTCTCTCTCTCTCTCTCTCTCTCTCTCTCTCTCTCTCTCTCTCTTACCTTCCTAAACTAGGGAAACCCTTTTGGTAGGGGAGGGCCGGATAACCTCCTCTCCTCCTGTTTGGGTGGGATTCCCCCAGCTTGTGGCAGCTGGAGAGATTCCACCTTGCTTCCTTTTTTCTTTCTTTTTCTTGGGCACTCTGGAGGGAGTGGGGTTGGCACCTTGCAACATTTGATCAACATTGCAATTGCTCTGCACTCTCCCATTTTGTGGTCATCTACTAAGGTGAAACGAACGATTACAAAAGAAGAATGGGATCTCCTGAAGATCAGGGCTCCCAGCCTTCGTTAGTTAGCCTTATAAGGGTAACTAACGTAAATATCACGACTTAACTTAACCAATCGTTAGGTCAACTTTACGCCCTTGACGATTGGTTAGGTTAAGTCGTGATATTTTCGTTAGTTAGCCTTATAAAACTAACTAACGAAGGCTGGGAGCCCTGATCTTCAGGTGATCCGAAGAATGTATCAGCACAAATATAGTCTTAGGGGGGAGACATTCATTCATCCCTACATTTACATAGAATTAATAACTAACATAATATTGCCTCAAATAGATATTCTTTAATTAAATTATAAAATTTAACGTGAAAAACAGAAAATTGATAGAATCTTTTCTCATAAAAAATACACCTAACTTTAATATACATAAAGGATTGTTTAGTAATTGAAGATTTTTTTTAAATGACCATGAGTTTAAACGGCCGTTTCCTGGCATAAGCTGACTAAGCGGCGGCTTAGGGCCCCGCTGCTACTAGGGGGGGCCCGTAGACAGGCTCCCAGGTCATACCTCAGTGGGCAAGAATAGGAATATAGCTGAAGTTATTATTAATATTAATGTTATTATTATTATTATTATTATTATTATCATCATTATTATCATGACTATTATTATTTAGCAGATTAGTTGTGGTCAACTAGATGTGACTTCGTGCATCTTGGAAAATGAAACGACATTATCCATCAGGAGCTGAAAAACGGAAAAAGAAGAAAATAGAGGAGGAGAAGCTTTCCAGTAGCACAAGTGAGATATGCCACTTTTATATTCTTATGATTACAGTTCAGGCAACTAGGTTAGGTAGACCATCAAGCTAGGCAAGTGCTCAGGAATCGTGTAGAGTAAGCTAGTCTCTGTAATAGTTATAATATTTCGAAATGTGAAATTTAATGGATCACATCACCTCAAATTCTGTTCACACAGATCAATTGTCAAACAAGATAAGAAAGAGTATTTTAGCAAAATCTAACACAATATGTAATGTTATGCTCTTCTCAGGAGCACTACTGAAATATTTTGAAAAGCCATCCTCAGCAAAGCCTGATGAGCATCATGAGCCAACAGCAGGACCATCCTCTATGCAACCTCAAACACCAGTAGAAGTAGAGCCTGATGAAAACAACAAGTGGCCCATCTTCTGTTCAGCTTCAAACACCACACACAGGCATTTCTACTGAGCAACAAGAACCAAGATCTGCTCCACCGCTTGATCCGTATGACTGGCCAGTTGTTCTGTCAGATGCCTTGAAGACAGATCTAGTGTCTCGAGGACCAATTCAAATCAGTCCAGATTTCACATTCCCTAAAAGAGAGGATGGTAGAAGCGTTCATCACCATTACATGTACAGAACATTAATTAATGGCGAAAAAATAAAGCGAAACTGGCTGATGTACTCTACAAGGAATGATGCTCTTTATTGCTTCTGCTGCAACTTGTTTTCAAGGAAGTCGTACAAACTAATTACGGATGGACTTTCAGACTGGATAAACGTTGGTTCGCTTCTGAAAGGCCATGAAAATAGTTCAGAACATGCAGATAACATGGCAACATGGAAGGATCTGAAACTGCAGCTAAAAACTGGGAGGACCATTGACCAAACTGAAATGTCATTAATGGAGGTAGAGCGAAGACGCTGGCGAGATGTTTTCACACGTCTTGTAAGTATAATCCAATCACTGGCAGAGAGAAATCTTGCTTTCAGGGGGTCTTCCTCTACATTGTACAATAGAGACAATGGCAACTTCTTGAAGGAGGTTGAGCTGCTTGCCAAATTTGATCCAGTGATGAAACAACACATCAGCAGAGTCGAAAGTGGCCAATATAGTCATTCAAGTTACCTAGGAAACATCATTCAAAATGAGCTCATTGGGTCCATTAGTGGGAAGATCTTGGATGCCATTGTTGCAGAAATAAAACAAGCTAAATATTACTCACACATTTTAGACTGCACTCCAGACATAAGCCACCAAGAACAGATGTCAATTATTATCAGAACTGTTAAAATGGGTGAAGTACCAGAAATAAAAGAATACTTCTTGGGCTTTCTTGAGGCTTCAGAAAGTACAGGCCTGGGTTTACCAGTTCTGATTCTGAAGAGACTAGGTGAACTGAATATTCACTATGATGACTGCAGAGGACAGTCATATGAGAACGGAGCGAACATGAAGCTCTCTAATCTACTGAGCTCTGGAGCTGACTCTGACATTGATGGAAGAGAACTGGCCCTCGAAATTAAGAACTTGCCGACTTTACCTTCACACAACATGAATGCATTGGAGCTTCTCTCCTTCATTCATCAGAAGCAACTGGAGGAACTGTACCCCAATCTCTGGGTTGCACTAAGAATTGCCTGCACTCTACCTGTGACAGTAGCGTCAGCCGAGAGGAGCTTCACTAAGATGAAGCTAATCAAGAACTACTCGGATCATCAATGGGGCAGGATCGCCTCAGTGGCCTTGGCATCATAAGCATCAACCAGGACGTTGACAGGGAGATTTCAGATGATGATTTTATTGATGATTTCGCCCAGAAAAATTCTAGGAGGCAAAAATTTTGAAGATACAAACTGTTCTGCATAACTGTTAGCTATTACACGATTGTATCGTAGAGTTAGTAATTGTTTGGTAGTTGATAATTGCATTATTTTTTTATACACAGTTCTGTGTCATTTATTGTAAATAATGTATAAGTTAATTTTCAGGAATTTCATGAAGAGTATTTTTTCTGTTTGTCTTCTGAAAGTACATATTTGTTGTTTTGGACATAACTGTTTCATTAAAATTGTTTCATAATTGTTTTTTATTGACGCAGTAGGGTGTGTCAATTTTGTCAACTTTTTTCAAATAATTTTGGTAGTGAAAATATAGTGTCTTTTCATGTCAAAACTTGAAATTGGCCAACCAAAATGAAATAAAATAACCCTTACCTACATCAATTTTACCTTAAAGTTTCAGAAATTGACTCTTTTTGCTAAATAATAGGACATAAATTGATTAACTATTCATCTGTCACAGAATTATCCCACTGATCGCATATGGGGTGTTTTCAAGGTCATATAGTTGTTGTACAATGTACAAGTCACAACATGAATAGAACTGTCCCTCACTCTCAGTCCTCAGTTGCCTCTTAGATGTCATAGACGGTGGTTTGCTGTTATTGCTCTTGTACCTACTTCATAGTTATTCTACTAGACGAATACTACAGTTTAACTGTAAGTATGGATTATTGATTATTACAGTTATTTATTATTATATTCTTCTGTCTAATTATGTTGTAATCCCATGAAATATTTTTTTATTGAATTTTAGAACATCGAATGACTAAACTTTGAAACATCGTAATTGATATAAAATACTTAAATGTTTTTCTTTCTTTTCAGATCTTCCTAAGATGCCAAAATTGAAGACAAGAGGTCAGTCGTCATGCCACTTGAGCCTGTTAGTCGGTACAGGCAAGGAGCTTCCCGTATCAGAACTACCAACAGTGCGAGACATGCTGAGACTAGGGTTACTCCTTCGTGAACAAAATACAAAGGATATAAGGAACTACACAGAGAAAGAGCTCATAAGGGACATGATTCCCCCTCTTCTGCATCAGTGGAAAAAAGCTAATGTGTTATTCAAACCACCTGTATCCAATCAGTATAGAACTATTGAGCTAAAATTAACAAAGCTGTGGCACGAAGCAGTTGAGTCATCACTTGGTAAAGGAAAACTAGCAAAGAAAAATAAATTTCTGCACACACTTGATACTCTTCTTGACATTTTTAACTGCCAGTGTCCCATAGAGTTGTGTTCTGAAGCCAATTGTTCTCCCTCATGCAGAAGAGAACCTCACCCTCACATTGATTGTCGCTGTCCTCGTGAGAAGAAGATCCCTGTTTTGGAGCTGGCTTTCATAAAGGCGCAGAGAACAAAGGCAGGAGGCCAAGGAAGTATGCAGATTGGTTCGGCAGATTACTCAGAGACCAAAAAACATTGTTATTGCTAAGAAAAACGAGAAAATCCGAGAGAGGGAAGAAAGGAAGAAAAAGAAGAGTGAAGAAGCCGCCCAAAGAGATGAAGAGCTCTATCAAGAGGTTTCTCACTTCTTTGAAAGCTCTTCAGATGAACAGAAAGAAGCAACATCAGATGATAGCTCCAAAATGCCATCTGAACCTTCGCTGAAGAGAATGAAATACAACACTAAAGACATCTCAAACATTGCCCTTGCCAGTATTCGCCACCATACGGGGCTACGAGAGACTGCAGAGATTGCCACAGCCGCTTGGATAGATGCAGGCCTCATCAGCCGAGAGGATACATCCTTAGTGATAGATCATAATAAGATAAGAAGAGCACAAGAAAAAATAATGAAGGAAATATCTGATCAGCATGAAAAAGATTTGAAGGAGGAAGGTCTCTTTTGCCTTTTGTTTGATGGAAGAAGAGGTAGAGGGAATGGACAGAAAGTTTCCCGGTCTCATCAAAGAAGAACACTACTCTGTCTTCCGAACCTGGTGGCCGCTATTTGTTTCACTTTGTTCCTGAAGCAGAAGTAGAAGGCAAGAAACATGCAGAGGCAATTGCTGATCAAATAATATGTTGGCTTCAAGAAAGAAGACTTGACAGTTCACTGCAGGCCGTTGGTGGAGACTGAACTGCGGTGAACACTGGATGGCAAGGCGGTGTTATGACGCATTTAGAGAAAAAACTTGGAAGAAGGCTTGTTTGGATTGTATGTGATTTGCACACAGGGAACTACCTCTTCGTCGTCTCATCCAGGAACTTGATGGTCCTACAAAGAGCAACAAGTGGTCAGGCCCCCTTGGCAACATGCTAGATGAAGCAACGGAATTAGAAATAAATACAAAATTTCCAAAGGTGGAAGTAGGCCCTCCCCTTCCAGTGTTGTCTGAAGAAGTTATCAAAGACCTCAGCATGGATCAAACTTACGCTTATCGTATTGTTCAAGCAATCAGTTCAGGAGAGTTGCCTCAAAATCTGGCTCTCTTGGAGATTGGACCCGTAAGTCATAGTCGTTGGTTAACTACAGCGATTCGTTTCTGCAGGATTTGGGTTTCCAAACATGCACTGAAGGGCAAAATGCTACAGAATTTGATGTTGATTGTTGAATTTATTATTGGGTTTTATCTTCCTCACTGGTTCAATGTAAAACTTAATCCAATGTGGATGGAAGGGCCCAACCACATCTTGTTTCAATTACAGCTACTGAGAACCCAAAGGAAAGTAGTGGTGGACATCGTGTTACCTGTAGTGAGAAGGTCCGCTTGGTATGCTAGGCCAGAGGCAGTTTTGCAAGCAATACTCTGCAGCCAATGTACCAAAGAGCGAACTGAGGCTGTGGAAATCATTCTAAAGCTTAGAGGAACATCACTAGATGATGACCAGCTGGGAGACTGCTCTGTTCAGACAAAGAAGGTACCTCCGATAAACGTCAATGCCACGAAATTGTCAGAATTAGTTAACTTCAGTTCGGAAGTTTTGGAGCCACCACTGACAACATGTATAACAAACAAAGATTTAACACAACTTAAAGAGGCCCGCAATGCAAGTGCCAAAGTGGCCTTCTCACACTCAGAGTGTGGAGAGATGTGTGAAAATGGTCACAGAAGCAGCTAGTCAAGTTTACAGTCACGAGAGGCGAGAAGGCTACATCAAAGCGCAAGTAGCAAGCCGAATGCTGATGTCAAGGAACCGCAGCAAAAAGAACATGACTGCATTGGTTACTTTCAAATAAAGACTCTGAATGATATCTTACTGCCACTTTAAATGTTGATAGGATGTTTGCGTACATTTGTTATTTTGTTACGAATTTACGGAAAAATGGAATTTTTTAATTAAAATTGATGTAGGTAGGAGTTATTTTTTATTGTTTTTGAAGCAAGGATATTATTTTGTATGCCAAATGATTACATTAAATTGCTACCAAATCACATGATTTTCAATTTAGTCATTTCACCCCCAAAATTGACACACCCTGTTGAGACAGCCATTTTTTGTATGTGTACTGAGGTGATGTAGTAAGGCGTGAGTTGGTGGATGGAGGGGTGGGGTCTCAAATGGGTATACTGCTTAGGGCTCCGTAATGGCTAGAAACGGCCCTGAGTTTAAAACTATCTTGAACTACTTTGATTCTGCCAGATGTTTCTCAGCGCATGCACTTAATTAGTCGCAGCTTTGCTATCCTATTCCTCTCCCACTTTTAGTGTTTTTTTGGGCCTCACAGGAGAACGGAATCTTCGTTGGGAAAAATTAATCCATGTTTTTAGTCTAATTTTAGATTTTAAAATTTAGTTGTATCCTTTAATTTTGGAGATTTTACTATATATATATATATATATATATATGTGTGTGTGTGTGTATATATATATATATATATATATATATACACCTCGTAGTAGTTCCTTGCGTCGGTCTTTCTTCACACGAAGGGCAAGCTGGTGGCCCCACCTCTAGGCCTGGTCTGGTGGAGGGCGACTTGCTCTTTTGTGATCTCCATTACACATATACATGCACATCCGGATCATCCGGTACCGTCCTAAGCCAGGCTATCTAGTATTCTTTTGAAGAACTCTAACTTGACACAATGATGTTTCTGATCTCCTTCGGAAGCTGGTCGAATAGTCTTCGGCCCCTGACAACCAAGCTATTTTCCTTTAGAGTTGATGGTGTTCCCTTGTCTGGCCTTTAGTTTGGGAACACTATATATAATATAATACCGTTCCTATTTGTCTCTGTTATTTGAGTGGTTACTGGGTTCAGTTTGAGGTTAGGTACCAGTTTTTCTATTATTTTCCAAGTGTAGATTATGGTGTACAGTATCTTCCTTCTTCTTTTCAGTAAATATAGATTTAATTTATGAAGTCTTTTCCAGTAGTTGAGTGTTTTGCAGCCATGAATCTCCGCTTAATTTCTTCTTTTTTATATGGGGACGTCAAGACTGAGCAGTATCCAAGTTTTGGTACGATGAGCGTTTTCAGCAGGAGAATCATTATTCGCTTGTCCCTTCTTTTAAAGGTTCTCAGTAGCTATCCTCTACCTCTTTTTAGTTTGTTTACTGCTATCTGATTGTGTTTCCAATTTCGCATCGTCGCACAGTGCCACAAATGGGTTAAAAAACGGTCAAAAACCAAAAATAACAAATTTAAGTAAATTCTATTAAAACCATTTCCACGTCAAAATAAAACACTTCTACTTACTGATTTAAGTATTTGAAATTTTATTCTCTTACATTAAGGCAAGAAAAATCTACGAAATAATATACATTGTCTTAAAATATCTTGGAGGGGACAAAATATGGGTGCTACTGTAGTATGCGGTCTACCTACGATTGGTTAGGTTTAATCATGATATTTTCGTTAAAACTAACGAAAATATCATGACTAAACCTAACCAATCGTCAAGGGCGATTGACAATGGGATGTAAACAAACAATTAGTAAACAAGATAAGAAGCTATAATTAAAAAGTAGACCGCCGAATCGTAGGTAGACCGCATACTACAGTAGGACCCAAAATATGTTTGTTCTAACAACTTACTTGAAGTTACTATATCACAAAAAATTGTCTGTAGTTTCATGTTCTGCTTAGTTCTATTGAAAGAATAAACAGTTTAGAACATTTTCATGCATATTTTTTTATTGAAAACTAAAAAGATAGCATTAATTAAAAAAACTATGGCAATATCATAGATTACAGATTAAATTATCATCTAGAAAATGTGTAATATTAGCAAAACAAAAACTGGGGGATTTTGGGGAATGTAATTTTTGTGTTAAACATTAATGCAACCTTTACGTAAATCAAAGAAACAAAACTTTTTTGCGACTATTTACGACTTTGCGTGTTAGAACATGTTTTTCATGTATTAACTAACATTGCAAAATTTGAATCTTATTGTCGAAAAGCTGCTACGACTATTGTAAATTTATATCCATGGTATAAAATTCCTGCTTCAGTACACAAAGTACTTCTACATGGAGGTTTGGTGATGAAAAATTATCTATATCCAATTGGTTCTTATTCAGAAGAATGCCAAGAATGTCTACATAAAGTAATAAGAAATGTTCGTCTCCATCATTCCAGAAAAACATCTCGACTGAATACTATGCAAGATCAAATTCATTATCTTTTAGTATCAAGCGATCCAGTCATTAGTACAGTTCGAAAAAAGAATAGAAACCCCAAATTGAGAGAGAGTCAGAAGAGGCACGTTCACTTTTAAAAGAGAGTGAAATATTAGAGAATTTAAATATTAGTTCTGATGAGGAAGATATGTTCTAAATATGAAGTTTTTGTAATTTTGTTTACACTATTTACACTTTTTTTCATATCAGTTGTCACACTTATTTTGGGGGAATTAATTTCATAAACTTTAAGAGGTATTACGATGTTTTTTATTTACCCCTTCTGATATAGTGGCAGGTTATCAAATAATGTTTTAAACAATAGATGTGTATAGTGATTAAAATGAAACCATACTTATTTTAGTATGTCATTTGACAAAATCTGCAAAACATAGGCCTAATTAACAATTATCTGTTTAGTATATTTTTAGTAATTTGAGAAACTTAAGAAACTACAGTAGGTCATAACCTATTGATTTGCAATATTATTATTATTTAAAGAAAAATCACTCAATATGTCACCATTACATATATACAAAAGGTACTAAACATAATTTTTTATTAAAATAAATCATAATTAAACATTTCAACTACATAAAACTAAGTACAATTGAAAAAAATAATTTTGGCCGTTTTTTAACCCATTTGTGGCACTGTGCGTCGGTCTTTATAACCACTAAATCTATTGGTTTCTAGCTTATCTGGGCCATATAATGCTGTCTGTTTTAACTCCTCATTTCTCCCATATCTCAAGAGCTGAAATTTCTCGGGGTTAAATTTCATGTTGTTGTCTTCTGACCATCAGTATATTCTGTTTGTGGCCCTCTGTAGAGCCTCTATCCAGTGGTGTAGCAAGAGGGCAAAATGCCGCGGGCCCAGGGGCCAAAAGGGTCTCTGGTTCCCCGGCGTCTTAGTTTACATTCAAAATTTTGAAAAAAAGTGTAAAGAAATATTTTTTTTTTATTTTTTGTTTTGTTTTTCTATTTCCAGCAACTCTACGGAAGAAACTAGATCATTTTGCGGAGGTGAAAGCAAGGAAGAAAGATTTTGAGAGATATTTTCATATATTATATCCATAAATTTCATGTAAACCTGTCTCAAACTCTTCTACGTTTATTTTTGCTCATACTGATTTCGTATGTTTTGAAATATATACTCTATCTCGCTGAATTTTTCTCTTCACATTAAAAAATCTAACCCTTCTTGCCCATTCATTATATTTGATTAATTAGACAGAGACTTAATAGGTTTTACATGTTTTGGTTCCAAATTAACCAACAACGTAAAGTTTACAATTTCACTGATGGGCCTCACCTTGGAGGGGGGCCCATCAGTGAAATTTTGCGACGGTTCCTTCCGCTCCGAGCTACGCCATTGCCTTCACCCCTTCTGCATTTCTAATTTTTCTGCTCATATTTGTACTGTCCGCAAAGGATGTTACTATACTGCTGTTTGTTATTTCAATGTCTATGCCTGTTATCGTGATAATGAATAGAAGTGAGGTCAATACTGTTTCTTGTTACGTACTTCCGATTCTGATGATGATATACCTTCGATTTTTACAACTTGCTTACGTTCTCTGAAGAAGTTGTAGATCCATTTTCGCACTTTGTCTGTTATTCCCACATGTTTCATTTTATGTGGTATTATATCATAATTACACTTGTCGAACGTTTTAGCAAAATGACATATATGACAACGTAGTTTTCATTGCTTTCAACTGCGTCTAGGATATTGTTATAGTGCTCTATTAGTTGTGATAGACATGATCTTCCTGATCGGAACCCATGCTGGTTCTCATTGAAGCTTTCCAGTGTCTCCAAGAAGTCATAGATTTTCTGTCTCACTATCCTTTCAAATATTTTGGCGAGATAAGAAAGTAGTCTTGTTCTTTGCTTCGAACCTACAGTATCTCCTCCTTTATATATAGGGACAATGTTCGCTCTTTTCAGAATGTTCGGCATTTCCCCTGTGTTCAGGGATCATCTCCATATCCAGTATAAGGATGGAGCTATTTCATTTTTACAGTTTTTAATCAATAAGGTGTTCCATTTGTCCGGACCTGCAGCTGAATGTGATTTCATTTGTCCTATAGCTCGCGCTACATCTTCCGATGTAAAATCAAAATCAGTTATACACTCTCCTTGCAATTTCTCTGTCGGTTTTTGGGGCACTAAAAACTGATTCGTACTGGTCTCTCAATATTTCAGATATTTCTTTTAAATCGTTGGTTAGTTCATTATTTGCTTTATATATATATATATATATATATATATATATATATATATATTACAAACAGAGTTTCAAAGTTGTTTCATTTCGAATGGGACACCCTGTATATGTATATTATACATATACAGGGTGTCCCATTCGAAATTAAACAAGTTTGAAACGCTGTTATTTTTATAGTATTAATGTGAGAATGTTGAAACTTTGCCAGTTACTACACCATATGCATAATTTTTTGTCATAACGTTTTTTGTTTGTTCCAGATTGAATGTGCAGCGGCGATTCCGTACAACCTTTCATAAGGAAATACCCACCAGAAGAGACCTCTATGCAGGGACTAAGAAATTTGAGGAGACTGGCAGTGTTCTAAAGGAACACTCTGGAGGGCGAACAAGATTGGAAGAAGATGTTGAACGAATACGCGGCGCCTTTGGTAGTAGCCCGAGAAAGTCCATCCGTCGTGCCAGTGTCGAAATGCAGATTCCTCGTTCAACTCAAAGAGCGCATCACAGAAGCGGTGGACTCTGTAACCCCTGAGATGCTAGGCAACGGGTGGAGGGAAATTGAGTACTGTTGCGACCTGGTCCGTGCTATAAATGGTGCACATATTGAATGCATACAATAAAGAACTCTACTCTATCTAAACGTTATAATTCACATATATCATATGAAACTTTATGACATTGACTATTTACTGTGTGAATATTATATTGTTTGCCTCATTTAATAAAAAATTATAAGGTTTCAAAGTTGTTTCATTTCGAATGGGACACCCGGTGTTTGTGTGTATATATATATATATAATATATATATATATATATATAATATATATATATTATATATATATATAAAATAGCCTGCATGTAAGATTTTAATTGGTAATGATTACTTGGAAGCCTTTCTAAACTCATTTAAAATTCTTCAGACGATTTTGTTTGTAAAAGCAAAGAAAATCATCTGAAGAAGAAACAATGGCAAAAGAAGAAACAATGAAATGTCATCAATGAAGCCATAAAAACACAAACTGAAATGAAGATCAAACACAAAAGGAAACTAAAGAAATTAATTATAAAAGGATTCATTCTCTCTCTCTCAAAAATGGACTCGTGCTGTTGTCGAAAGAGGAACACTAGAGTAACTTTTCGTTGTGTGTCAGTAGTATG
The DNA here is from genome assembly GCA_023014485.1 of Bathynomus jamesi. Lineage (NCBI taxonomy): Eukaryota > Metazoa > Arthropoda > Malacostraca > Isopoda > Cirolanidae > Bathynomus > Bathynomus jamesi. Next base: position 325,987 of record JAJOZX010000428.1, on the reverse strand, counting down.
GGCGCAAAAGGTTAGAGTGCAATTGCAATGCTTAGCAATGTTGCAAGACCCCTCCCCTTGTTGGAAGGTCCTCCCCTTCACCCTTGTTGAAGACCCCCACCCCCCAGGGTGCCAAAAAAAGAAAAATGGAAAAAAAGAAAAAAGAAACAAGGGGGGATTTCTCCCAACTGCCACAAGCTGAGTGGGAATCAACCTAACCTAAGATAGAGAGGAGAGAGACCATCCTTTGCCTGGCTCTGCCAGAGGCATAATAAAGCTCTTGGTCTTTGCACTTGGCTTAGAAGGTCCTAATCCGCCAGTTGGCTTAATCAGGCAGTCGGCTTAATCCGCCAGTTGGCTAGAAGGCTTAGTCTGGCTTAGAAGGCGTAAATGGCTTGTTTAGGTGTACATTATTACTTTTGAGTTGCCAGATTGCACTATTTATTTAATTAAAGCAGATGTTCTTGACAGTTGGCTTAGAAGTCTTAAGCAGCCAGTTGGTTCAGAAGGCGTAACCTGCCATTTGGTATACATATATATATTTATTTAATTAAATAATATCGTGTATATAAAAACGATATTATGTAATTAAATAATATCGTTTATATATACGATATTATTTAATTAAATAATATCGTTTATATATACGATATTATTTAATTAAATAATATCGTTTATATATATAACTAAAAGAATTACATAAAACACCATTACATCATTCTGTTTATTTAGACGAATTATTGGAAATAATTTCATGAAATATATAAAAAAATAAATATACAATCAAAATAGTTCATTCTATACACAGTTTAAACGAGGAATATATATAATAAAAATAATAATAGTATAAGAAATACACAAGTTGAATGGAGAATATATATACACAATCAAAAAATAATAATAGTATAAGAAATACACAGTTTAAACGAGGAATATATATATATATATATATATATATATATATATATATATATATATATATATATTATATATATATCAGGTCGTAACAAATTCTGCTCGATTAGAAACAGACGATAGATAATAGAATAACCTCAAGATAATGTGAAATAGTTTTAGAAGTGTTGCAAAATACACGCGGCGACAGGTTCGCACATTTTTTATCACGATACAAAATGATACAGAATGAATTGGGCTAGTGTAGGATTAGGCTAATGAATGTTTTCTCTGGTGTTTTTCATACAGTTACAACGCCACCCCTACGATATTACAGTAATTGAAAAAACATGGAGCCCACGAAAGAGCATATTCGATACGTGATGCTGTATGAGTTCTATAAAGTATCTAACGCTAGTGAATCCGCAAGAAACATTCAAAGAGTTTAGGGAAATGATGTTGTGAGCGAATGGATGTGTAGGAGATGGTTTGAGAAGTTCAGAAATGGAGACCAGTCTGAAAGATTATTAACGAACAGGACGACCAAATGAGTTAGATGAAGAGTTGCTGAAAGCAACAGTGGAGGAAAACCCAAGTAACTGTAAGAGAACTTGACCTGCAACTCGCCGTTAGCCATATGACCATTCATCGACATTTGAAGCTGTTAGGAAAAGTAGTGAAGGTTGGAAAATGGGTTCCGCATGATTTGTCACAAGCGAATCTTCAACATCGAATCGATATTTGCACATCACTGCATTCTCGGCAACTGCCGGTACCGTTTTTGAATCGGATCGTCACTGGGGATGAAAAATGGGTCCTCTATAACAATATTAAGCGTCGACATCAGTGGCTCAGCCGTGAAACAAAGCCTGAACCTCAGCCAAGGAATGGTTTGGTGGGATATGTAAGGAATTATTCATTTTGAGCTTCTGCCAGATAACCAAACAATCACAGCTGAAGTCTAGTGCCAACAACTCCAACGATTAACGATAGCATTACAGGAAAAATGTCCTGCATTAGTTAATCGCAGAGGTGTTCTATTCCACCAGGATAACGCACGCCCTCACACTGCTCGAATCACCACTGCCCAATGGGAGACATTTGGTTGGGAAAAAATGCCTCATCCACCTTATTCTCCGGACATCGCACCTTCGGACTACCATTTATTCAGAAGTTTGCAACACCACCTAGATGGACGAAAGTTGCAATCCAGGGAAGCTATCGAAAACGAAGTGATCGCTTTTATTAACTCGAAACCAACGGATTTCTTCGAACATGGCATAAAAAACTTTTCTATAGGTGGGGAGGAGGTTATAGAAAAAGAAGGGACTATATTGATGATTAATTTGTTACTATGTCATTTAATTTTTGTTGTGAATAAACTAAAAATTTGAGCAAATTTGTCCTTATAAGTCCTTTAATTTTTGTTCTGAATGAACTAAAAAATCGAGCAGAATATATGTTACAACCTTATATATATATTATATATATATATATATATATATATATATATATATATATATATATATGAAATAGAATCCCTCCTAAGGAGACGTAGTTTTACATTTAGGATAAAAACCAAGACGTAGAGCAAAAAAGTCATTATATTTGGCTGCAGCCGACGTTTCGGGCAACTCTACCCATTTTCAAGGCCTAATAAATAAAAAGCTAAAATTAATGCATGACAAAAATATATGAATGTCAAAAACTAAAACTAATTTACAGTACAGAATAAAACCACTTCAAGAATAAAAATTAAAAAGCATAAAAGCATAAGCCAAAAACAAAAAGTAAAATTTATATACATGACAAATATACACATGATAAAATAAAACTTAAAAACTAAAAACATTCAAACAAATTAGTTAAAAACTTCACTAATAAAAAGTTAAATGGAAAAACGCAAAAGTGCACCAAACATACCATGCTCACTTGACAGCCACAAACAACTGAGGCGAAAAGGAGACAGGGTCAAGGGGGGGGGAATTAGTTTGTAGGTATTTTAATTAATATAAAGGGGGTAACAACTAGAATCAATATTTAAACTGGAGTTCAGAAATTTAATGCACAGAGATTCGTAAATACGGAGAGAGGACGGGCATTTTAATGATTTAAGAATTTTAAAGTTATTAACGGAAATATCAACATTACACTTAACAGAATGATTTCTAATGGCAGACTGTTCCTTTTTAGATAAAACTTTCCCTGTCCTATGGCTAATACCCATATGGGAGCAAAATCTTGCCTGCAAAGAACGAACTGTGCTGCCAACGTAGTTCCCCTGGGAACACCCAGGGCAGGTAAACAAATAAACGACAGAACAGTTCATCGCAGGGGGAATTTTGTCCTTACAACGGAAAAAACATTCAAGGGTATTATTATTTACAAAAGCAACCTTAAAATCAGTGTGAAAATAAAATTTCCTCACCACACTCACTCAACAATTGCTTTTTCACAAAAGTGTTAAAATGGTAGAGGTCAGGTAAAACAAGATATTTACAATTCTTAGGAACATCATACGTTGGGATAAGGTTGGGGGAATAAATATTATTAAGAAATTTACCAATAATACCTTGTACAAGATCCCGTGGAAAACCATTTTTAAAGAAAAAATCAGTAAGGAATTCAAACTCATTATGAAGCAGAGCAAAGTTTGAGCAAATATTATAAACTCTATGCACTAAAGTGCGAATGGAACTTAGTTTGTAATTAAAATCGCAAAAACTATAAAAATTAAAACCTAAACCCGTAAAAGTAGGCTTCCGGTATGTCGAAGTTAAAACAGTCGAGCCTGATTTGGAAACCAAAACATCAAGGAAAGGAATAGAACCTTGAACTTCCTTTTCCTGCGTAAATATAATGTTCTTATGCAGTGTGTTCAGAAAATTTAAAAACTGAACTGATTGATTACACTGGGGAACAAATTTCAACGTTTTGTCTATTGAATTAGATTTGACAGTTAGTTCTAGGTAATGTGGGTGCGCTGAGTACGAATTTTTACTCGGTTTTGCTCTATCAGGTCCTGATTTTGCTCAACACCCCTCCTCTTTCGTCGTATTCATAAAAAGGTTTTTTTCTCAATACTCGCTAAGTCTTTTTGCAGTTACACATTATGCAACTAGGTTTTTATCTAGGTATTTGTACCTATTGTTATGGTATTGTTGTATTATGTATATTTTTATATGTAACACCCTAAAAATATTTTTAATTTTGTCATTTTTAACCCATTTTAATATTAGTAAATTAAGCTAAAAATATCATAGAATTCTAAAATTTTCTCGAGCGTTCCTGTTCTCTGTAGAGTATTCTAGAGGGACAACTAAAATATATAAAAGCGACTCGTTTCCAGAGTTAATCAGTCAATTCAATCAGTCAGTCAGTCAGTCAGTCAGTTGAGTTAGTTAATTAAGTTTGGGCATTAACATAATTTTGAATTGGCATATGATTTAGTGAGTAATTTTGTCATCGTGAATAAAGCAAACGTATCATCAACATAACGTCTGTACAATTTCGGCTTAAGGTGAGGGGGGGCACTCACAGAAGGCCCTTTCCTCAAGATGAGACATGAAAATATTCGCAAAAACGGGACCTAAGGGGCTCCCCATCCCCACTCCATCCAACTGACGGTAAACTACCCCTTGAAAACTAAAAAAGTTATCCTTGACTGCCAAATTCAGAAGCTGCTCAAACTGTGCTCTGCCAAAGCCGTGAAAAAGTGAGTCCGGCTGTGGAAAAGCTTTATTTAAAATAATTGTAATGGTCTCATCCAAGGGGACATTTGTAAAGAGGGAAGATACATTAAAACTTGTCATAAACAAAGAATTCATATTAAACTTCTTAATTTCCGACACAAAAGAAAAACTATCCTTAACACTGTACAAGTTCACAGTAAATGATGATAACAGTGGGACAAGAAATTTGGCAAGTTTGTAATTAGCCAAAGGATAAGACGCTAAAATTGGGCGCAATGGAACACCGACTTTATGAACCTTAGGCAGACCATACATAAGGCCCAAATAAGAGCCTGAAACGTACAGTTCATCATAAGTGGAGGAGTTAATAACACAATCATGTTTAAGCTTAAGCAAAACACGGTTAACCTTGTCTTCCAATCGCTGAATAATTTTAGAAGCCTGTTCATCTACCTTAACAAATTTTAATGAATCGGAAAGAATATCAAGCATTTTTTAATATAATCCGTTTTATTCATAACCACAACACCACTACCCTTATCTGGTTTAGTAATAACAATAGATTCATTTACACCCAAACCTTTTAAAATTTCACGGTCCTCCCTATGCAGAAAAATTGTAGAAAACTTAAAAGCTTTAATTTTAGAAAACAATTCATGGGACAATTGGGAAATATGTTGTCTAACCTTACCAAAATCATTAGCATCAACGGTTGGAAGAACTTTCAGATCATGGGCTATCCTTTCAAAATAAAAATAAAAGTCAGCAGGTTTAAAACGCAAGTTGGGAAACTTGAACTTAAGGCCAAGAGACAAGAGAAAACTTTCACGCTTTGACAGGGTATAGTCAGATAAATTCCTAATGACCTGACCAGGATCCAGAAAATAAGGGCGAGATAGGTTTAACTTAAAAAGCTACCATTTTAACACTTTTGTGAAAAAGCAATTGTTGAGTGTGGTGAGGAAATTTTATTTTCACACTGATTTTAAGGTTGCTTTTGTAAATAATAATACCCTTGAGTGTTTTTTCCGTTGTAAGGACAAAATCCCCCCTGCGATGAACTGTTCTGTCGTTTATTTGTTTACCTGCCCTGGGTGTTCCCAGGGGAACTACGTTGGCAGCACAGTTCGTTCTTTGCAGGCAAATTTTGCTCCCATATGGGTATTAGCCATAGGACAGGGAAAGTTTTATCTAAAAAGGAACAGTCTGCCATTAGAAATCATTCTGTTAAGTGTAATGTTGATATTTCCGTTAATAACTTTAAAATTCTTAAATCATTAAAATGCCCGTCCTCTCTCCGTATTTACGAATCTCTGTGCATTAAATTTCTGAACTCCAGTTTAAATATTGATTCTAGTTGTTACCCCCTTTATATTAATTAAAATACCTACAAACTAATTCCCCCCCCCTTGACCCTGTCTCCTTTTCGCCTCAGTTGTTTGTGGCTGTCAAGTGAGCATGGTATGTTTGGTGCACTTTTGCGTTTTTTCATTTAACTTTTTATTAGTGAAGTTTTTAACTGATTTGTTTGAATGTTGTTAGTTTTTAAGTTTTATTTTTATCATGTGTATATTTGTCATGTATATAAATTTTACTTTTTGTTTTTGGCTTATGCTTGTTTTATGCTTTTTAATTTTTATTCTTGAAGTGGTTTTATTCTGTACTGTAAATTAGTTTTAGTTTTTGACATTCATATATTTTTGTCATGCATTAATTTTAGCTTTTTATTTATTAGGCCTTGAAAATGGGTAGAGTTGCCCGAAACGTCGGCTGCAGCCAAATATAATGACTTTTTTGCTCTACGTCTTCGTTTTTATCCTAAATGTGTATATATATATATATATATATATATATATACATATACACAAAATAAGAAATAATAATAGTATAATAAATTCACAAATGAACGAAGAACATATATATAATCAAAAAATAATATATAACCATAAAAATAATAGTACAGGAGAAATCTATATACATATTACGTTCTACTAAGCTTAACTAAAATACTAAAGTCGCATGTGATCGAGTCTACAGTTACATCAATGTTGCATTGCACTATACAATAAATACGATTTAACATTATTTCACCGCTCAAGTTATAGGGAGGCCTATACTCGCTGTAAATGACCTTCAATTCGTTCAATACGATTTTTGTGCCTACTTTACATTCAGTTGGCAAGTTATCTTTAAGCACGGACAGAATACAATCAAAAGCACGCACAAAGAGGGCATCGTTAGCCACAACATCATTATTAAATTCAAGTTTATAAACATTCCTTTCCAATCGGGGGTTTATTCTTACCGATCCGAGCTTTTCAATCGTGAACTCTTCTTCACAATGCAGTTGAAATAATCTTCTAAGTCGTAACGACAGCTGCTTACTTTCTAAAGAAACAATTCTTCAGGGTGAACGGTGTAGGTGAACTCAGCCTTGTACCGCTCAAGGTCTTTGCATCAAAGTTCATGATATTTCGAAGTCTAAACCTTTTAAATAAGCATCCAGTTCCAGACCATTCTCGCCTTGTTCAATCCTACACTTGGTAAACCCGTCGAACAGAGCTGTGTATGCGTATTCAAGAACCATACCAAATTAAGCATATACGTAACACGCGCGTCTAATATAGGCTTCAGCTTGCGGGATCCGACGATTTCAAGCATTCTGTCGAGGATAGAGCTGACTAACCAAAGAATAACGGGTCGGCCCCACAACATATCGAGCATGAATTAAAAAGCAGCTTCCCACATACATTGAGGAATAAAGGTTTAAGTCTTTATAATCGATTGAGTGAGGATCCCAACATACAGGGGACCGATTCAGGTGAGATCATTGTGGAAGGAGCAAAGGTACAGGGCTCGAATACCGTTGACATCGTCCATGATCTGGTGAGAAAGTGGTATAGACCCTCACCATCAGGATGGAAGCATATTAAAGCAAGACTACACCAAATAAATATCCCCAAAACATTGATACGAAATCTGAATAGGTTAAAAGACTTGGAGCAATGGAGCATGCCTCGCATGTGCCTCAACTGAGTACTTCATCACCCCCAACGGTAGCATCGCTGAAGAGGAGAAAGAAGAGACTAAACAACAACAGTCAACCCTCTCCACGTGCCTCTAAAATACATAAATGGCTAACATATTAAGAATACGTTATTATGACATTTCTAGCCCAGCCTCTTGCGAGGCGTTGAGAGACTGTACAGACGTGTTTATAATGATGGAGTAGGGAAAAAAGACGTTGAGAGGTTTTTGCGGGAGCAGGATGCTTATACACTTCATAAACCGGTGAGAAAAATGTTTAAAACAGCCAAGACAACAGCGGCTTCGATTGATTCTATTTGGCAAGCGAATTTAACAGACATGCAAAGATATTGAGTATATAATGATGGTTACCGCTACATCCTATTCATAATAGATGTATTCCCTAGATATCTGTGGCTAATTCCTCTGAACAATAAATCGCCTGAAACAGTTGCTAAAGCCACTAAAACGCCGATGTTGAAAGAAAACAGGGTTCCAAGCTATTTTTGTACGGATATGGGGAAAGAATTTATAGGCCAAGCTTTTCAGAACATGTTGGCAGTTTAATATCAGTAACTACACTAGCAATTCTATACAAAAGGCCTCTTTAGCTAAAAGAGTTCAACGTACCATAAAGGAACGCATGCATCGCTGTTTTACACAAAAACACACACAGATATATAGACATTCTGGAATCATTGGCCTCATCATACCATCGCACGATTGGGACAACACCTAACGAGATTTTGGAAAGAGGTAAGCGCACAGGGCCTGATGTGAGAAGAGATATTCGTAGAACACTGCCACACTGTGTGCGTTTCAAAAACAATGATTAATTATGTAAGGCTGTCGAGTTCAGGAAATAAATTTGCGAAGGGATTTGACCAAGGTTGGGCACGTGAGATTTTTAAAGTTAGGGCTATGAGACCTAAAGGCGAGATAATACTGTATTACGTTGAAGATTTCAATGGGGAAGAAGTTGCAGGAGGCTTTTACCGCGAGGAGTTGCAGAAAGTGACATTTGATTAAAGAAAATGTTGTTTAAAATTGAAAAAATTTTAGGAAGCAAAGGCTCGGGAAAGAGAAAAATGTACCTGGTGAAATGGCCTGGGTACCCAGAAAGCTTCAACACCTATATAAAAGCTGATGCAATAATGAAGCTTAAATAGTATGCAACATGGTGCCTAACCATTTCTACGTCACACAACCGTCCTCTTCTTCTCTCTCTGTACATACTAACAACACCCTAGCCAACTTTGTAATAGAACTCCATGGGGTCATTGAATTGGGTCGTGATTCGTATGAGGTGGGGATATGCGAAATTAAGCTGGACACCCTCTTTTTAAATATTGATTATAAAAAACCCGTTTTTACAGTTCTTAGAAACCTTAATGAGTGTGAAAAGGCCAGGGTAACTCGGAATGAAACCAAACGTATCACCCGGATTGGGGATGCACGGTATTACGGTACAGTAGTAACACTAGGTCCAGGCCGTTTTGGTGCGGCTGAGGATGTTGTGAGAGACTTAAACGTTAGTTTACAAAGCTCAAATCTTACGGCTGATTTGTATACGAAATCGTAAATAAAGAAACTCCTGCACATACTCTGATCCTAAAATCACAGGCTAGCAGAAATATTAAAGACAAAGGACTGTTCAAAATTATAACCTAGGGACGATATCGATCAGCCTTCCAAAGAGATACCTTTCACGAGGTACAACATGACTCGTCCACCCTAATGTATCAGATGAAATTGGTGAAATTGGTTGCTGGCTATACATCCCCAGACATATGCTATATTTACAGCAATAGAGTGGAGCTCCAGTTTGTTGGGAATACCCAGGCACGCCTGCTGCGTATCGCGTACATCCCCAACCATAGAGGACAGAGCTTGAGTATTACATATGACAGGCCCCATTATGTGAAGTCGCAGCTAGACTAATAACCAATATCTCAATATATATATATAAGAACGATTGAGGGAAAAAATTTCCCATTCGGTGATAGGAGCTTAAGAGTGAAGCTGCACTTTTGACGCACTGAGTTATAATTGACTGAAAGCCTTTCACAGTCTATCGAGGTGAGATACCAGCGTAGGGGTGGGCTTGGTTCCATTCTTTCAACCATACTACGTACGGCTGTCCCCTTGCTGGAGAGGGATGCCAGATATCTCGGGAGGAAAGCGTTACAGTCAGGTTTTAACACGGTAGAAGACATAATGGGTGGAGCTAAACCTAAAGAAGCTCTAAAAAAACACTTAAAGCGTACACGGGACGAAATCATCAAAGACGCAAAGAGAAAAATGCGTGGTGGTGGGAAGAAAAGGTCTGTCAGGAAGAAGGGCTTACCAACACCTGACGTTAAACGTAAAAGGACATCAAAAAAGAAGTGTTCTAAGCGAATGAAACCTATGGTTGACCATTTTTTTGAATGATATAAGCTAAGGACTTTGCTCTCATGAATCATAGGCTGTTTACTACTTGTCGAAAGAGGTGGCACTATTTCTGATTCGTCATGGCACGCTTCATCCATCCGTATAGTTCACAATGTTGTAAATCGATGTCTCTCTTTGACATGCCCCCAACTCAATTTTCTATTGAGCACAGTGACTTTATTACATTTAATTCGCTAAACACAATTAGTTCTCCGAGTGCTCGTATAGAATTCGTGATATCCACCTCAGGCCCTTACTTTTTTGGTCCAAGCTGCATGCACATTAGTGTGTTCCACTTTTATCAAGTTATGAATTTCACTACACTTTGCTCTTCCCCGTACCCCTTATGATCTGTAAAGCATATGTATAAAATGTGAAGCAAATTGAACACCATTTAGTGGTTGCACATTTATGTTACCTCTGATACCGTAGCCCTTCGTAACCAAATCTCGAGAACGTCCCAACTTCCAACATATTGTAATGTTTTCTTTTCTTTCACAGGTGCAAAAAGTGTTGAAAATGGAAAGAAAGAAGATCTGGCTGATTGAAAAGAGTCCAGTAGAAGAGCTCTTAGGAGCAAGATTGCCATCCCGGGACCAAGTCCTCCTCTTCTTTATGTACCATCACCTGGAGTTGAAGGAAACAATACCCCTTGCCATCAAGTCTACGAGTATCAAGCTTCAAGAAGTTTGGAAGAAGGCGAATATCCCCGTGAAGACAGAGAAGAACATTAGAGCTGCTATACTAAAGATGTACAAAGAGTACCAAAACTTGAAGAAGTCGAGAGAGACGGACAAAGCCATTATGAAGCGTCAGGTGTGGAAGGGAGACCTTGCTGACCTTTTCGACATCGCTTGTCAATGTGTGATGAGCATGAGTTCAGTTCCGAAGGAAGACAAGGTTTTCTTGTCCTCCAAGAGGGACAGAATGAGTTCTTCAATGGCTAGGGTGGATAGGAAACACACCATGGCTGTCAAACGGAAAGAAGCAGCTAAGAAACTTGAACTTCGAAAACGAAAGCATGCTGAAGAAGCTGAAAAGATCTCCGAGAAAATGAAGTTGGATAGCACATCCTCTAGCTCAACAGCGACAACGGATGATGATGATGAAGATTTTGCTGCTCCATTGGCCTCTAAGCCACCTCGTCGTTCCAAGAACACACTTGATCCAACACTCGTGGCTACTTGGGATAGAGAACAACTCTCTGTTCGACAAGCAAGCACTTCCTTCATTGCAACTGCTAAAAGTCTCGGACAAGATGTATCGCAGATTATTATTTCGCCATCAACTGTTCATCGAGCACGTGCCAAGTATCGAGAGAAAATGGTCAAACAACTTGAGGAGTCGATCTTCAAAGATCCACCTCTCTTAATTCTGCACTGGAACAGCAAGCTACTACCCCAAGCTGCTGGCGGAAGCTCTAGAAGCTTGGAAGACAGAGTATCTGTTGTGGTAACAGAGGAGTTCGAGCATCTTCTTGGAGTGCCTGTTGCCCAGGATGGTACTGGTGAACAAATAGCTCGAGTAGTCATCCAGGAGCTGCAACGATTTGGAATTCAGGACCGCATCATTGGCCTCTCGTTTGACACTATGGCGTCCAATAACGGACTTCTGCAAGGGGCATGTATGAAGATTGAACAATTCCTTGGTCGGTCGCTCTTGTGGTTGCCTTGCCGTCACCACATTTATGAGCTCATTTTGAAGGAGGTCTTTCATAAGTTCCTGGGACCAACAAATGGTCCGGAAATCCTGTTGTTTCGACGATTTCAGCAGCGTTGGGACTTTATTAACAAAAATTGTTTCAAAACCATGATCGATGAAGAAGAGCCAGCCACTAGGTACTTGGAAGATGAACGAATCAGGATGGTGAGTTATTTTCGTGGAGTCATTGAAAGTTCATGTCACTCGAGAGAAGATTATGAGGAACTCCTCAAGCTGTCGCTCCTTTTCCTTGGAGGCTGGGGTGGAGCTGAGTTCTCCTTCAGGACTCCAGGAGCCCATCATCATTATTCATCAAGCCAGGTGGATGGCGAAAGCTATCTATGTGCTGAAAATGGTTTTGTTTCGGGAGCAACTGGAACTCACCGACCGAGAGCTGAAGGGATTGCACGACGTGGCCCTTTTTACGTGTTTCATTTATGTCCGGTTCTGGCACGAGGCAGTGGTCAGTAGGTGGGCCCCGAAAAATGACCTAAACATGATTCAACTGTTGATTTCATATCCGAACAAGGACCTGGGACAGGCTGCCTTGAGAGTTGCCAAAAGGCATCTATGGTATCTCTCGGAGACTCTAGTCGGCTTGGCTTTCCTTGATGAACGGATATCGTCAAATGAGAAAGAAAAGATGTTCCAGGCCTTGAACAAACCTGCGTCGAGGAAGGAACTCAAACGACTCGAGTGGGAAAACCTGACTTTTGAAGGCAAGGATCTGAGCAACTGCGTCACTCAAAGGACGAAGACATTCTTCGACAACTTCGGCGTCGGGGATGTCGACAACGCAGAGGAGTACACCAGAAATGACGGCTTGAAAGAGTCAGTCAACGCGCTGAAAGTCGTAAACGACACAGCGGAGAGGGGACTTGCATTAATCAAGCAATTCAATGAATCAGTCAAGGACGAGAAGCAAAAACAATTCTTGTTGCGGATTGTTGAACATCATCGAAAGGAGGTGCCGAAAAGAACCAAGGCGGGAACGTCCTTGTACCAATTCAAAAATTGATTCGGATTTTCTTATTTTAATACGTTTTTTATTTTCTGTGCTTCCAAGGGAGAATTCTTTTGTAACACTGAAGAAAATTTTGTATTATTAAATTTTATTGTATTGTGTAATGTGTATTCATTTGAATTTTCCAATTTTATTATTAGAGTTTTTCATTTTCCCTGGTTCCAAGGGAGAATTTTTTCGTAACAGTGAAGAAAATTGTTTAATATAAAAGGTTCAAATGTGTGCAACCCCTAAATATCACTTAATCGTTTTCAACATTGGTGCACATCTTTCTTACATAAAAAGGAATAAAAGCACAAGCAAAATGGAGAAAAATATTGACCTTTGATATTTTCCTCTGTACGAGTGAAACACCCTAAATTGCACATGTACGGTAAACTACGTAGAGCCCATTCTGATGGAACGGACTACGATGACATATATGCTGTATACCCTGAAACAAACTTTCTACACTCCATATTCAACCATTGTGACGTATATTTAAATGAGGTCAACATCTCGGCAGGAACGGGGTACTATAACCTACGAGCCTATCTGGAAAATGTGCTGAACTTTTCCAAAAAAGCGAAGGATACCTTTTTAACTGCCGAAGGCTATTATCAGACTAGAGAAGAAAACAGTGCAAAGGACAAATTTAAAAATTCTAAAAAGATATACGAGTGTTTTCGACGCCTTCATACAGACTTCACATTCCAGGAGAAGTTGCTTGTGCATGGGGTCGATATGAAAATAAAGCTCACCTGCACGAATCCTGAGATCTGTTTAAATCTGGGGGCTGATCAAGAAGAGGGTGCAAATCCCGTTGTGATCCATATTATGGAAACATACCTTCGCGTATGCCGTGTGAAATTAAGATCACCAAAACAAATAGAAATTGAGAAAAATTTACTACACACCACAGTAAAATACCCAATTAACTCAAACTATACACGGTGCCAGCAGGGTTGGCATCGAAACAGATACAAAATGTGGCCCTGGGAGTTCTACCTAAAAGGCTATTAATTGGAATGCAGGAACACGCTTTGGTGAATGGAAAATATAAAAAGAATGCCTTTACATTCGAGAATTTCGGCCTTAAAAATATAACTCTATATGTTAATGTCGTTGCGCTGGGCGGAGCATTGTATAAGGATTATTCATCAGATCCTGTGTTCCGCTTTGCGCAGAGCATATAGTAATCTGGCCCATATTGTCGGTGGTTGTGATGAGCTTGGGAGTGAGGTAACGCAGAAAGAATTCATCGACCAATTTAACCTTTATTCGTTTGACATCAAACCTGACTTATCTGCTAGTGTAAATACACACTTAAGTTCACAGCAGAGTGGAAACATCTCAGTCAGACTCGAATTTGCCAAGCCGATAGACGCGCCTATTAGTTTACTAGTATACCTCGAGTCACAAGCCCTGTTACTGACTTTTAAAATGGTCGTGAATACACTTCAGAGAGTAATGAATAGTGAACGAATCACGCGCTCCAAATTTATCGGTGTATTTGCGAAGAATGAAACATCGAAATTGCCAACTACGAGAAAATGCGGCGGTCTTTATTGTAAACACGGATATTATTGGTGATGAAGGGATTCATTGGATAGCTATCTACTTTAAAAATAGAAACCGCCTGTACTATTTTAATTCACTCGGGACTCATCCATGGAATGACGTTATTATAAAATTTCTCGAACAGCTATACATTCCCGAAATTGTCTGGAATCCTTACAGATTCCAAGGATACTTTAGTAACGTATGTGGCATGTATTACCTTTTATTTCTCTGGCACATGTCACGTGGAAAGGAATTTCAAAATTTTTAAAAATTATTCGACCCGTGTCACACTGAGCGGAATGATCAAATAGTATGCAGACAGATAAAAAAAAGGTTCTTGTTTGTGCGCACTCGATATGTTACATGATGTTTTGCTCGTATATATAAAATGAATAATTACATCAATATTGTCTCCAATAATATTAGTTTGGGTTAATATTTTTTAAATGACATGGGCTGGATTTGTAGATCAAAATAACTTTTTATGAGGTAGTTTTAGTCGCTTTATTCAAATTTGTCACTCATTTTTTGTGCAAACTATTATAGAAAATAATAATAAATAATAATAATAATAATATAAATATATATATATTTAGTGTATTTGTAGTCGGGGGTGGTATGACGTCATGTTACTCTGCGACTTAATTAGTTTGTTGGTTTCTGTTCTGTCTATTTTTTTATAATTGAATTAAGTTTGGTGGTATTTGTGATAGAATTATGACGTGCCGTTCGTGTGGTTTCGACTTTGACAACTTGATTCGTCATGTGCCCTAGATGAAGACAAAGCATTGGATGTTTTTATCAATTAATTTTTATCAATTTATTCAATTAATTGAATGCCCGGTCAGGTTAATTGAATGTCCGGTTAGGTTAATTGAATGCCCGGTTAGGTCAACTGAATGCCCGGTTACGTTAACTGAATGCCTGGTTAGTTCAGCTGTACGCCCTTGATGACAGGTTAGGTTAAGTCGTGATATTTTCGTTAGTTTAAAGGAAAATGATGAGAACAAACTTTTCTGGTTAATTTTGAGGTGTTTTGCACGTTTCCTGTGGTAATGCGTCGTTTACGAGATCTCGTAACATGAACATGTTAGGTTATGCTTAAAACGTAGTCAAAAATACATTTTTCAAGTGTATTTTGGTGTTCTTTGTTTGAATATGACCTTCATTTCTTGTGCAAATGAACAGAAATACAGTTGTCATTGCATGACCCAAACACGTATTTCTATTCATTTGCACAAGAAATGAAGGTTATATTTGAACAGAGCACACCAAAATACACTAGAAAAATGTATTTTTTATTTCAACTCCAGGCCATGTCATTTGCGACATAATTACCTTAGTTTGTGTATTCTGTAGCTTATTTAAAATATAAAGGAAACTAATTCTGTAACTAATTTAAGATGGATATAAAAAATTGTACTATTTTATAAAATAGTACAATTTTTTATATCCATGATTGTATATCCATGATTTTATATCCATAATTTCTATCATTTAATAAATTGATGAAAATACACTGCGTCTTCTTACCCGAAACACATGAAAAAGAAAAAGCTCTTACCCGAAACACAAGAAAAAGGAAAAGCTTACATTATTTCATTGATAATGTTATAGTCGCTGGGCTGACTGCGCGGCAAAACTTCCACCTCTGTATACAGGTCCACGACATGCGTTTCTGCAAAACTATCACGAATAGTAGCTATAACACGAGTCAGTTCCTCATCGGACTTTTAAGGAAAAAGGATAATTTTAAATTAATTTGATTAGTTCATACATTTTCGTGAATTTTTTTTAATGAAAACCCCATTTGCTTTTCATAAAAAATAACTGCAGACTATATATATATATATATTATATATATATATATATATATAAAGAGAGAGAGAGAGAGAGAGAGAGAGAGAGAAAGAGAGAGAGAGATATATAGGAAGAGAGTTACAAGGAGTTACAGGACTTTACCGTGATATTAATTATTAATTACTAATGCAAACTAATCTATAGTTAAAAATTGAGGATACCTGCTGTTTTGATGAAACATTTTACAATAAAATGTAATGAGATGAAAAAAAATTACTACAGCCCCTCCACACATATATATATATATATTATAGTGGTGGACCGGATACCCGCATCCGCATCCGCATATGCGGATATCCGCGTCATTTTTAGCGTCCGCATCCGTATCCACTGTCGGAAATATGTTTATTATTATTATAATTCATTATTTCTTTATTTACTTTCCTCTTTCTTCTATCATTATTCATTCTCTTTACACGCTTTTCACTATACTTTACAACACTTTATAAACGCGTGGTAGCGCGAACTGAGGGTGAGTGGAAACCGTTATCATTTTAAACAATGCGAGGGAGACAGGAAATGAATCATACTCTTGTTTACACTTTTTACTACTTTATTATGGCCGAAACAGACTTAGTTAAACGGGGTAATGCGAGGGGGAATTTAATTATAATACTTAAGTCGGAAAGATACACAAAAGAATAATTTAAATACACAATTTCATTCTACACGCGAAACCACAAGTTACTGAACGCAGCGCCGCCCGATGACTACTGGGTATTTTCAGAAACCCAGCCTCCGCGGGCCGACTCCTTGTGTTGCCAATGATGCATCTTACAATTTTAATTTCTTATTACCAAAACATTCTAATTGAATATAAAAACAAACCATAATTTATCGTAATTTCATTTATTTAATATTATTATCTTAATTAAACAAACATTATTAAGATTCCTAATTAGACATTACTATACTCGCATCACCCCCTTGAAAATAAGTTTTACACTAGGAAAACTTATTAATATCATTTAACCAATTTATTTATTTATTCAACAGTTATTTATTTTGCAATTTTTTTTTCTTTTAACAAGTTCAAGTTAGAGATAGACAATAAATCATTAGAATGACAAATTCCACACATCAGATATTTTGTATCATTTTATAAAAATCGAAAACAAACGTTATAATTTTCACATTTGCATAAAATAACATTTCATACTAATAGTCAAATTTACCACCTGTAACGAATCTATAACGTGCTAAAATTAACGGACAATTTTCTTAACATTGGTTACACAAATTTCAAGTTCATAATCTATTCCAGCAATTCCTCATCAAAGATCGCGTTACATTCGAAACAATTATTTATATAGTTATACAGTTACTATCAGGGCAACATAGAAATATAGGAAAACGTTTATATAAAATAGTGACCAGAGTGCACATACTGTTTCACAAAACAAAACAAATATGGGCAATAATCGCACCCTTTCACTTATAATTTCATTACATAATAATCAGTATATTAATTGCTGGACGTTGTTTAAATCACAATCTGCACAGTTGACAACGGACTTCTTCAATTTTCAATCGCAGCACCTGCTCACTTCGCTAAAATGCAAGGATTGCATCATCATGCAACAGGTCAGCACCCTTTAGGTTGGTTCCGCTCTCTCTCCAAATGGCGAAAAAAAAACAAGAGACGTCCAATTCTAAAAGGATTAGGAGCGGAGATATACTGAAAAGTGGAACCACGCACCGGAACTGGACTGAATTTTCAATTCTAGAAGTCGATGAATCAACTCGCCTGTCTCATCTCAACTTTTGTCGGTGAACGCTGCTCTTCCTACGTCCAGCTGAAAGACTCTCTACTGGCAATAATCAAACGATCACTTCGCCGTAGGTCGTTTCCCAACGAACCTACTGTATGTCTGTATGGACAGCAAAGCCTTAGACACTCGTTCAAGCTCTCGTGGCTTGCCTACCCAGTGCTAAAACACATATTTAACGAAGCATCGAGCAGCGTGACCAGCTACTGCCCGAAAAATACCAGTAGACTATCGAAACTGTCCTGTGCCAAGTCCCTGCACATTTGGTTTCTCTTATCTCTTCTCTTCTCTCTTCTCTTCTGAAACTGTCCTGCGCCAAGTCCCTGCGCATTTCGGTTTCTCTTCTCTTCTCATCTCTATTCATCTCTTCTCTCTCTCATTGGTGATTGATCACCTATCGGGTCGACTAAACTCAATGAATGGAATTTGGATCCAACTTAGTTGCCTCCAAATCGAGTCACTCGAAATTTTGAACAAAAAGTTATTCGAAACGTTTATACTACTACTGATTATCATTTCATATTTAATTTACCGAATTTTCTCGACATTTCACTTCGAAACAATAACTACAAATTTGATCAGGACAAATTCACGGAAAAATATGACAAATCTAAAAATTTCGTAAAAATTTAATCACGCCTAGCTACCAATAAGGTCACTTATGGCAGTTACATCGGAGAAGATAAAAAAATTCATGAAACGCAACGAAACAAAGCTGTACAGTATAATTATAAAAGCGCCCATACATAGCAATCGTTATTATAATTTAACAGATATTATTATTCAAACTACCTTCAGAAATCACGTCAATACACTCAAATACAATAGACAAAAATGAACCCCTGAAACTTCATATAATCAATTCTCTGAAAATCACAAACCCTCTTACACTTTGGGAGAAGCACACTATAGACGCCACAAAAACGTTACTGGCGATCTAAGAAGGCTCTATTTCCGGGTGAACACTCGAGCCAATGTTTCAACTGCATTAGTAAACCCGACTGAAGTGTTAAACAATAACAATTTTTCCAAACAGTTATTAAAAATAAAAAAAATAAATATTACTACCGAAAATTATTTTAATACATTAATTCCAACTTGAAAAGCTAAATTTCATAGGAATCACACTCGCAATTCACAAATTACATCTGAGAGACAACTCTTTCCTGCAACACAAAACCCAGTATGGTTTGTAAATCACAAAAATCCTATAATTTATCGTTTCCAAGTGAAACTAAAAATTTGCATTGTTATTCTAAATAAGAACAAATATTATGAACCCAAAAATACACGCAACCTACTATGTAAACAAAAAAATTAAAACAAATTACTGCATAATGGAGAGTGTTCGCTTTGTGTTGTAAGCGAGCCTCTATAAACATATTCCTAACTGAACCGAATTTAACTGCAGTACATCGGGAAACATTTTCTATGCAAACGCGTGAACGAAAAAACATTTTTCATTTTTAATACCCAAAATAAAACGTTAAACAAAAAAACACACTCCCTAGCACAATAAAATTTAATTTAAGAATAAAAGAAAAATTTAAACAGCCTTAACCATACAAAATATCATTTGGAATTGTCTTGAAAATGAAACAAAAAAAAATAGACAACAAAAACAGCCTACCTAAAAAAATTAATGAGTATATAAATCTATATAATTATATATATAATTAATATATAAGTATAAGTTAATATATAAGTACAGTGTGTCCGTAAAGTCATGGTGGGATTTTAAATAGCTATATTATTGCAACGAAACATGATAATGAGATGAAAAAAAGGCAAATTGAAGAACAACTCTAAAAGAATAACTTTATTTAACGTAGTTCGATATGGGCTCCTCTGGTAGCCCTGCAGACATCTAGGCGGTGATGTGTGTCCGTAAAGTCATGGTGGGATTTTAAATAGCTATATTATTGCAACGAAACATGATAATGAGATGAAACAATGCCAAATTTAAGAACAACTCTGAAAGTTGTATCTTGTAGTTAGTCTAGGCTAAGCTTAACCTTTATCTCGTAGTTAGTCTAGGCTGTCCACGTGCCTATGTTGAACATGAGCGTAATAGCCCGAAAGTTAATGTGTGGTGTGCTCTAGCACGAGATCGAGTGATTGGCCCATTTTTCTTGGCGGAACCCACTGTGACGTCACACAACTACCTCGCTATGTTGGAACATTTTGCAGTACCCCAATTTATTGACAATAATGTCATCTTTCAGCAAGATGGTGCTCCTCCGCACTATGCCAACGTTGTGCGAGAATTCCTTAATGAGAAATTTCCACAGAGATGGATAGGAAGAGGAGGATGGAAGCCATGGCCTCCACGCTCTCCGGACCTGACACCTTTGGACTTTTATTTGTGGGGTTACGTCAAGCAAAGCGTGTACAGTGTACCCATTAGGGATATTCATCACTTGCACGAGCGAATCACGGAAGCTATCGCATCCGTCACTCCTGATGTTCTTGGGCGTGTGTGGCTGGAATTGAATCACCGCCTAGATGTCTGCAGGGCTACCAGAGGAGCCCATATCGAACTACGTTAAATAAAGTTATTCTTTTAGAGTTGTTCTTCAATTTGCCTTTTTTTCATCTCATTATCATGTTTCGTTGCAATAATATAGCTATTTAAAATCCCACCATGACTTTACGGACACACTGTATATAAATAATGCGTATATAAAAAAAATTAAAAAAATAAATTAATTTATCAAATTTTTTTTACCAAAACAATGTCTCTTTTTCAATTAAACAAATATAGCTTATTTTGAAATCGCACACAATTTGTATACGGCGAGCATAATAATCTTACAGCGTCCGAATATAAACCAGTATGAATTAGTGTTTTTAAGATTATTTTCCGACTGTGACTTAAAATTAACTTAACCTATAAAGCGAAGGGAACTTAAAATTATACACATTTGATGTTAATGTGTCGGACTTGCCCTAAAAGCCTGTAAATTTAAATTAATTAAGCCTTCCATTATGTACATCCCTTCAAAGAATAATCTCAAAACTCTACTAATATATTCTGGAAAATTTTGTTACTCGCTTATTGAATCTCTTCTAATGCTCTACTCTATATATACCTATATATATATATACACAGTATATATATAATATATATATATATATATATATATATGTATATATATATATACACAGTATATATATATACACACCTATATATTTTTATGACCTAGAAATGCGTTACAATTTCCCGCACCACTTTTTAAAATTTTTACCGTATAAAATGCATGCAATATCATTACATCTAAATAAATTAATTCATATTATTATTTAATTTTTTTTAAATTATTATTGACGTATTAATTCGTATTGTTGTTATTATCATTATCACAATTATTACTAAGTCCAAAATTGTAAACAAAAAGACTGTAATCACAAAAATTTTGAACGCCCGCTAAAATTTTGAAGCGACGCTCCTATGAAAAGAATTTGGAAAATGATGGGCGCCATTTTGAATTACATTTACAATGAATTGTTAAATAATGAAAAACGAAGTTTACTTGCAAACGAGGTACACTTTTGCATCTTGCTATTTAAATAATAGAAATAGAATAGCTATCAATTTTATAGCTACTATAAAACAGTTAGCAATGTAATATAGCCTAAACATAAGCGCGTACAGAAGACATCCGAAGCCCATATTTGAATAGGGCCACCGCTTGCCACCAAAATGTCGTAAATAAGTTTATTATAATTCATTATTTCTTTACTTACTTTCCTTTTTCTTCTATCATTATTCATTCTCTTTACACGCTTTTCACTATACTTTACAATACTTTATAAACGCGTGGTAGCGCGAACCGAGGGTGAGTGGAAACCTTTATCATTTTAAACAATGCGAGGGAGACAGGGAATGAATCATACTCTTGTTTACACTGTTTACTACTTTATTATGGCCGAAACAGACTTAGTTAAACGGGGTAATGCGAGGGGGAATTTAATTATAATACTTAAGTCGGAAAGATACACAAAAGAATAATTTAAATACACAATTTCATCCTACACGCGAAACCACAAGTTACTGAACGCAGCACCGCCCGGTGACTACTGGGTACTTTCAGAAACCCAGCCTCCGCGGGCCGACTCCTGGGCGCCATTTTGAATTACATTTACAATGAATTGTTAAATAATGAAAAACGAAGTTTACTTGCAAACGAGGTACACTTTTGCATCTTGCTATTTAAATAATCGAAATAGAATAGCTATCAATTTTATAGCAACTATTAAACAGTTAGCAATGTAATATAGCCTAAACATAAGCGCGTACAGAAGACATCCGAAGCCCATATTTGAATAGGGCCACCGCTTGCCACCAAAATGTCGTAAATAAGTTTATTATTATAATTCATTATTTCTTTACTTACTTTCCTTTTTCTTCTATCATTATTCATTCTCTTTACACGCTTTTCACTATACTTTACAATACTTTATAAACGCGTGGTAGCGCGAACCGAGGGTGAGTGGAAACCTTTATCATTTTAAACAATGCGAGGGAGACAGGGAATGAATCATACTCTTGTTTACACTGTTTACTACTTTATTATGGCCGAAACAGACTTAGTTAAACGGGGTAATGCGAGGGGGAATTTAATTATAATACTTAAGTCGGAAAGATACACAAAAGAATAATTTAAATACACAATTTCATCCTACACGCGAAACCACAAGTTACTGAACGCAGCACCGCCCGGTGACTACTGGGTACTTTCAGAAACCCAGCCTCCGCGGGCCGACTCCTTGTGTTGCCAATGATGCATCTTACAATTTTAATTTCTTATTACCAAAACATTCTAATTAAATATAATAACAAACCATAATTTATCGTAATTTCATTTATTTAATATTATTATCTTAATTAAACAAACATTATTAAGATTCCTAATTAGACATTATCATACCGCGCTTCTGACTGCGGTTGTTATGCGGATATTACCCCTAATAAATTATGCAATTTACAATTAAATTAGCTTATAAATTAGCTAATAAGGCCCAGTCATGCACATTTCATGTAAAGTATTAATTATTAATGAACAAACAAATATATAAACCTCAAAATATAAATACCTGGTAACAGAAAATTGAATGAAACTTGTTTCATTTAATTTTCTGTGGCTGAAACTCTTGAGAAAGTTATTATTTTTATCATAATGAAAACATTAATATTAATTTTAATTCTTATGCATTGCCTGCCATAATAGTAATATCCCGAAATATGAAAAATTATGTCATATATTCATAATTCTATATTATATTGATAGATTAACTAAATATCCGCATCCGCATCCGCGGATATTGAAATATATATATATATTATATATATTATATATATATATATATATATATATATATATATATATATTTATGAAATAATCACGCAGGAAACTCAGAATGGTGCTCCAGAGCGTTCGCCTAATAACATTCTCAAGAACACTAAACTAAATAACAAGTTCGCGTTTAAATATAGGACACAAAAATAAAATAGAAATACAAGTACATAAATTTTTATACTCACATCTCTACCGTAAGCCCTTGTGCTGGATCGTACGGAGCGTCATTGCAAATGTCATGAACAGTTTGCGTTGAAAATAATCCCTACCGATCGGTTGCGTTAAAAAGAATAATTTTATGCACCGCGGCAGTGTCGTTTTCTTCATATAAACCCGGTGAACTGTAAAATTCTGACTGACTCATGATGCGTGTGTTTTTTCACTGATGAAAATATCTGCTGTGAGTTCCAGCTGAAAATATAACCTTTTATATGCATGATTCCCAATTGTAAACACCACCCCCAGAAGACTAATAGGCGGTTCGTAAGTTTATTGATTAGTTGTCAATGTAACTGGGTGGACTATGTTATACGTGTGTGCCAATCAGCTGTCGTAACACCGATGTAACGGACCCACGCTTTGTGCAATGAACTCCTGATTGGTCACCTTCAATAATAATGAAGGTGACTTTAACAAATTTGGCTTATTCTCTCTGCAGATTTATTTTCACATGATTTATTTTCACATTTATTTTCACTGCCAAATTAGATTTTTATTTTGAATCATATTTGAATGAGACTGATCTAATAAAGCAACACACTTGATTTCACATTCGCTCATTAATGGTCTGTTCTGTTTCCATAGTTCTTTTATTTGATAAGACATTTTTACTTGTTTGAAAAGTTTTCTGATAACTGTTGTGCCCTATTTTTATTTTGGATCATATTTGAATGAGACTGATGTAATAAAACAATACACCTGATTTTAAACTCGTTCATTGATGGTCTGTTCCACAGAATCAACTCGTGGTTCACCCCTCTGTAGCACCCAGACTCATTTGCAGGGTTTGTTGGAGTTGTGAATTGGTTTCCTTCAGCTCCTGCCCTCGTAACCAGCTACTGACAATATATTTTAATATTAAAATTATATATCGAAGTAATATTTTGCAAAAAAAAAAATATATATATATATATATATATAGCCATTGGAATCCGTAACAACTTAAGATAGTGTTAAAATAATAATAATAATAATAATAATAATAATAATAATAATAATTAGTACAATGTGCCGCAAGAATAGCATCACGGTGCATTTGAGAGGTTGAAAGGTTTTTTTTAGATTAGATTTTCCTTATATTTTTTCTTGTACGTTTAGATTAGGTTAGGTTAGGTTCCTACGAAAGACCAGACCTAGAACCAATAATAATAATAATAATAATTGGTACAATGCGCCGCAAGAATATCATCACACGGTGCATTTGAAAGGTTGAAAGGTATTCTTTTTAGGTTAGATTTTCCTTATATTCTTTCTTAGACTTTTAGATTAGGTTAGGTTAGGTTAGGTTAGGTTCCTAAGAAAGACCAGACCTAGAGACCTTCTCTATATATAAATCTTATAAACCATATGGAGTACGCTTTCCAATTTTGGAATCCGTAACAACAACTCAAGATAGTTTTGTTAATAATAATAATTAGTACAATGCGCCGCAAGAATATCATCACACGATGCATTTGAGAGGTTGAAAAGTATTTTTTAGGTTAGATTTTCCTTATATTCTTTCTTAGGCTTTTGGATTAGGTTAGGTTAGGTTAGGTTCCTAAGAAAGACAGACCTAAAGACAATCTCTATATGTAAATATTTATAAACCATATGGAGTACGCGTTCCAATTTTGGAATCCGTAACAACTCAAGGCAGTGTTGTTAATAATAATAATAATAATAATAACAATAATAATTAGTACGATGCACCGCAAGAATATCATCACACGGTGCAGTTGAGAAGTTGAGAGGTATTTTTTTAGGTTAGATTGTCCTTATATTCTTTCTTAGGCTTTTAGCTTAGGTTAGGTTAGGTTCCTAAGAAAGACCAGACCTAGAGACAATCTCTATATATAAATCTTTATAAACCATTAGTTGGACCCCATTGGGAATATATATATATATATATATATACAGGGTGGGCGAGAAGTCACCGTACACCCGCACGATACGCACCCGAAATCAATTTGAGTTTACACAGCACAGCACACACTACTCTGTACAATGGCAGTCTGGCAACAGTGTCGAATGAAATCTGGCAACAGTGTCGAAGATAGTGCGTACGTGACAGCCGTACCCATGGAATTTAGTTGTGGTGTTGTCGGTATGGTTGACACAAGCAGTTACTCTGTTGAGGAGCGGTTGGTGGCAAGTGTGTGGGTGCATGAGAGACCGCACACGGGACAAACAATGACGCAGGAGATGGCTGTGTTTCGGGAACGGTTTAATAAGGCTCCACCACGAAGAGCGACACTGCTGGATTGGGAAAAACGTGCGTTCGCTCTTGGAAGCGTTAAAGACAAGCCGCGGAGTGGGAGAAAGACAACGCGCTTGGAAACATGTGCAGCGATTGCCGCTTCCATTGAACGTTCCCCAATTAAGTCGACGCGGAAACGATCATCAGAGCTTGGTGTGCCACGGTCAACGATGCGAGACCACATGAAGAAAGACCTAAAAGTGAGGCCGTATCGCCCAACTTTCGTGAATGAACTGTCAGATGCCGACATCGATGGCGTTATGAATCATGCCGTGCTCTGTTGGACACATTCCCAAGTGCCGTATCCCGCTCAAAGGTTCTTTTCATTGATGAATGTGCCATCTATCGCAGTTCGCGCGACAGAAATGTGGTGTTCTGGTCAAAAGAGAATCCCCATTTCACGCAGGAGCTGGAACATAATCCACCGCATGTGATGATATGGGCGGGTACGACATCAGGTCAATTGATTGGACCTTACTTTTTCGATGGATCCGTTAACGCGGCATCTTATTCGGCAATGTTGGAGACGTGGCTCATACCTCAGCTCAGAGATAGGGGACTCATGGATGATGTGTGGCTGCAGCACGATGGGGCACCCGCACACTTTGCTCTTTCTGTGCGCGCCGTTTTGAACGAACATTTTGCAGGCCGCTGGATTGGCCGTGGTTCACCGACATCTCCGGCACCATTACCATGGCCACCACGTAGTCCTGACCTTACCACCCCGGACAATTCTTTGTGGGGTATTATCAAGGGAGTAGTGGCTGCGCGTCGCTACAACATCAACGAAGAGTTGCGCAGAGCTGTGGAAGACGCCTTTCGCACCATTACTCCACAAATGCTCCGACGCATGTCACAGAGGACATGGAGGCGCATCCGCTTGTGTGTCCACCATCAAGGTGCACATACGGATCCACTGGACATGTAACCACGAAGTACGTAAGTGATTCAGATTAATTATGATTGATTATGATTGCACATTGGTTGGTGTACGGTGACTTCTCGCCCACCCTGTATATATATATATATATATATATATATATATATATGTGTGTGTGTGTGTGTGTGTGTGTGTGTGATGTTAATTAAATCGAAGGGCTAATACGAAACAGCCTTTTATATAAAATAAAACCAAACTTCCAGGATTAGAAAGTGGGACAATTCGAATTGTCCGCATTCAATCTCAGGTTCCTGGCGTTAGCATAGCCCCCCCGCCTACCAACTCACCTTATTCTATGTTATTTGGAGTGTTCGAATTTGACTATTCCTGGAATTTGAACAGTGTGTGTGTGTGTGTGTGTGTGTGTGTGTGTGTGTGTGTGTTACAATTTACTTTTCAAGAAACACGTAAGGAGAAAGTTACAGTCTTCATTTCCGTCTCGGGTTAAAAATGCCGAAATCGAAGCTTAGGTATGTACACACTTTTTTTTATTGAAGAGGAGACGAGAAATGCATTTTACGTACGTACACATCTAAGAGAAAGTAACGTACATGTAAGTCTTTCAATGCTAAGGCCGCTGATTGGGGATATGTTTAATTCAATAATGTTCCTATACAAAATTTACTTTATCCGTAACAATATTTAACAGTGGCGACTCGTGGTATAAATGTATGGGGGTGCGATTTCATAAAATTGTACGACAACACGGACTCACAATAGGCTAGCGCGAATCCAACTGCCGCTCACAAGAGTACTTGTATTAACATATGCGGCTATGCCAGACGTACAATTCTAGTTAATTACAAATAAGTAATAATTTCAATAAAATACATATAAATGGCTTATATAATTATTACTGAAGTAACTATTAGTAAAAATAAAGTTGTTGTTATAAAAAAAATTCGCGATTGTACTTATATTTTCATTACAACAGTAAAATATAATTTATATTTACTTGAGCGAAAAATCTATCGCTCCATTCGGCTGCAATATTATTTTGTATTCAAACAGCAGTACGCTGTTTGAAGCTATGCTATAAGTTTAGAATATTATGTACTGTATGAAGGCTTACTCAAAATGCCTCATGAATCATGATATGCCACATGAATTTTTAAAATATATTTCAAGAATATTTATTTTAATATCTTAAAATTAATATATTTTTTATCTGTTAAATTAATATTTATCGTTTCAAGCAAGGGGGAGCGACCGCTCCATCGCTCCTATACGCCAGTCGCCACTGATATTTAATATATATACTGTATATATATATATTAGGGATGCAATGGGTAGCGCTTTTACCGGGTAATCGGGTACGGGTACCCGAAGTGTAATACCCGATCGGGTATCGAAGACGTTCCAAAATTTGTTGGTTTAGTACCGCGACTTATTAACTGTGTGCAGTTCAAGCACTTGGCTTTACTATTATCTAATTTATCAATGACAAAATAGTCCCAAACCATACTACGATTTGCCATTTTGAATGTTTTATTAAAACATATACAAAAAATATATCAAGAAAAAATGCAAAACAATAAAATTAAAATTAAATTAGAATTTGGTTTTTACTACCCGTACCCGATTTTTTTTAGCAATTACCCGATTGGGTCGAGTATCATCGAGTAGTACATTACCGGGTACCCGTGACATCCCAAATATATATATATATATATATATATATATATATATACAAGGTGTTTATAAAGTCCCTACCGTATCTATTTCAGTGAAAACGTAACAGAATGGGTAAAATTCAATAACAGTATAATAGAAGGCATACATTTAATGAATACTTAAGCATATGATTCTACATGAGCACAATCAGTATCTCTACAGAGTTCAAATCTGTCAAGCATTGCGGAACACATTTTGGAGCATGACAGGTGTTATTCTTGTAACTGCTGTTACGATACGAGCACGTAAATCTTGCAGATGTGTAACCCTCGTTTGATAGACATTTGATTTGCTAAAGCTCCATGCAAAGAAATCCAAGGGCGTTAGATAAGGAGATCAAGCCACCCAGGACCTGTTGCCTCCACGTCCGATCCACCGGTTTGGAAATCGTTCATTTAGGTACTCCCGAACAATGTTTGCGTAATGACAAGGAGCCCCATCTTGTTGAAAGATGGCAGTGTTTAAAATGCTATCTCAATGAAGCTGGAACATTTACGTGCTCGTATCGTAACAGTACTTACAAAAATAACCCCTGTCATGCTCCAAAATGTGTTCCACAATGCTGCTGACAGATTCGAATTCTGTAGAGATACTGATGGTGCTCATGTAGAATCATATTCTTAAGTATTCATTAAATGTATGCCTTCTATTATACTGTTATTGAATTGTACTCGTTTCGCTATGTTTTCACTGAAATAGATAGGGACTTTATAAACACCCTGTGTGTATATATATATATATATATATATATATATATATATATATATATATATATATATATATATATCGTTTAAGGTGTGTATAGACTTCTTCTGAGCTAATTTGATTGTATATTTAATTTTCTGTCACATTTGTAACTTATTTTTCAAATGTTTGTTCCAAATGTCTGAACCATGTGTTTTCGGAACTTTTCTTTATGTGTTAACAAATTTAGTTTGTATTTTAATTGTTTAATTTTCGTCTCACTCTCACTCTCTCTCTCCGTCTCTCTCGTGCACATACACACACACACACACACACACACACACACACACACACCACATACATCCCCAGCACCTCCTCTGTGGTACGGTTGAAGGGTGAGAGAATGGGTACATTAAGACTGAAATTCTTTTGGATGTGAATTACTTTTTGATTTATTAGTTTTTATACAAATCAAATGAAGTGTTTAGAAAGATATTCAGTGTATTATTGAGGACATGTTTAATTCAATAATGTTCCTAAAGAAAATTTACTTTATCTGTAAATAGTGTTTCTCGTAGTTTAGTTAATAAATTGAAAATTAAGAATCTCTCTCTCTCTCTCTCTCTCTCTCGCCTTTAGTAAATAAATAATTAATATTGTAGTCTACTATCTGGCAACTCCTCCAAGCATTGGGACCATCTCTCTTACCTTTAATAAATAAATAATGCAAATAAATAGTGATATCTGGTACCCGTTCCATATATAAATGAATAAATTCAACAAATGGCAACCCTCCATATAAAAATAAGTAAATTCAATAGTGCTTTCTAGCAACCCCCTCTATATATAACAGATGTTGGTACCATGAGCTCTCATTATGCACCTGGTGGTACAGGTGGAAACATGATCTGTCTGTCTCTCTCCTTCTTAGGTTAAGGTTTACCTTCTTAGGTTAGGATACCCCTTTGGGGGGTGAGGCCGTTCCAACTTCTCCCCCAAAGCTCGCCCTTCATGCAACTTGGGGGTTCCCCCTAGTCCAGAGCTGGGCACTTGCGTTTTTTTGCGCGTTTTTTTGCGGTACTGCATTACTGCGGTACTACTACCGCACTACCAAACCGGTACCGCATAACGCAGTACCGCAAAGGATCGCTGAAAGTACAGCAGTACCGCTACCGCATTCAAATTTCCCGCGGTACTTTCCGCGGTACCGACCAACACGGTAGTACCGCAGTACCGCGGTACCGCAAAAAAAAACGCAAGTGCCCAGCTCTGCGGGCCCCTACCCCCTTGTTGCATAACCCCCTCCTCCATTCCCCCTTCATGCAACTTTGGGGTCACTCCACCCCCTTTGCAACATTACCCCCCTTTACAGCATTGATGAGCATTGTATTTACAACATTGCAATTGCACTCTACCCTTTGGCGCCCATGCTACTCGTGACATGCCACGCGGATCGCGATCGACCTTCACAATTGTCAGTCACCATTCTAAAGAGACATTATGAACGAAGCGAAGTTCGCTTCTTAACTCCAAGGCTGTTTTACCACTCTGCCAAAAGTGCGCCCATTCGTGAGAGACAGAATGAATTCTTTAAGATAAAAAGGGAATAATCTTAACTCAGATTACTCACAATGAAGATCGTGAAATATCCCCTTTGGGCCCATACACCGAGTAAAAGTTGATTACCTTTGGTAATCGCAGTTTAGATTTAGTTCAGTTTCGAAAATAGTTTACTTTGGCTCCGTCCGTCAGAGGACGGTAACCCGAACAGTTTTTACCCCTCTCTTTCTGTCTTGCTCAAAGCTTCCTCCTCATTATACCAGTCAAGTTACACCCAGTTAAAAAGTATTAGACGAACTCGTTAACTTTGAAACTGAAAGACTGTATTTTAATAATTTAAATTGTAAAAGTTAAACTAAGAGAAATTCTTAAATTTTGTTATTTAAAGAAAGAAAATTTTTTTTTTGTAATATCTCGAATGCATACAAGAAAGTCTAAAGGACAAATATTTTTATTACTTTTCTTTATAGGGTAATTTTTAAGGCGCTTTCGCTTTCTAATATATATATATATACCCCTTTCTAATATATATATACCACTATATAATATATATATACCCCTTGGTTTTGCTGACGAAGGTCAAGCTTGTCACTTCACCTTAGACCTACGACTTCAAGTGGAATCCGAACCACGCTCCACTACGGGCTGTCAGAAATTACAAAGTCTTCGCCCGGATTCGATCTCACAACCTCCCCATCAGCAGCAGCCCAACGTCTTAACTACCAAGCTATCCAGGGTACCCACTTATATACCAACCAATTTTTTTTATTGTGTGGAAGCATGAACAGCTGGGTTTGCTGCGCGCCGCCTACTGTCATCGGATTTCGGACCCGGGACCAGTGGATTCAGAGTCAGCAACAGCAATGCTAACTACCACTCACCCGAAGCATATACAGTATAATAAATTGACGCGTTCGGTGGAAGAATGACGAATTCAACATTTGAGAAATTCTCCGCAATTAGCGTTTAAAGTTTGTAGACTAAAAAAGATATTTTGGCTATAACTATACAATATACTGAAATATTATACAGTATGTCCCACAAAAAAGTACACCCAACTTTAGATTGTACTAACTTCTCCAAAAATTGAGATATTTTGGATCTGTTTGTTTGATTTAATATAGCAAATTATTCTTTGTTAACGTTCAAATTTATTCATGTTTAAACGAATTAGTTGTTTAAGCATCTGCTTTTAACTGAAGGGTACAACAAAATGGATTGCGCAAAATTGGTCAATGAAAAAATAATGTGTGTGCTATCGATGTAATGAAAGACAAATACATAATAATAGATACTTTAACATAATTTTAATAAGATACAAAGCAGATTTTTCTTTATTCCTTATTACAAAAGTTATGCTTAGTTTCGTTTTCTTTCAACATGACCGCCATTGGTTTCTTGAAAAACCAGAAAGATTCACGGAACAATTAGTGGTTGGAGATGAGGCGGCCTTTTTTATGAATGGTCTAGTGAACAGACAAATCTGCCGTCAATATGCACCAAAAAATCATCCACCTGAAAATCATATCTACGAAAAGAATAACTCTAGACAAAAACTGTCTCTCTGGGTAGGACTGTGCGGTAATGGAGCGTTAATTGGCCCGGTCTTTTACGATGGCAATCTAAATGGTGAAGCTTACCTAGAAATGATAGACCGAGAAATCCTTCCACAATTACGTATTGCTTATGGAAACCGATTTAATCGTATTTGGTGGGTGCAAGACGGAGCTCCTGCTCACAGGAGAGTTATTGTGAAGGAACGCTTGCAGGAAGTCTTCCACCAAAGAGTAATTGCTACAGGCCATGACATTGAATGGCCTCCCAGAAGCCCTGACTTGATCCCGTGTGATTACTTTTTATGGGGTCATTTGAAAAATAGAGTATTTGCATCACAACCTATCAATTTAGATGATTTGAGGACTCGCATCACAGCTGAAATCAACTTGTAAAAGGCAATCCAGATCTTATCAAAAGAGTGATGGGGAAGATGAGAGCTCGACTCCAGATTTGTATCGATAGGAATGGCGGTCATGTTGAAAGAAAACGAAACTAAGCATAACTTTTGTAATAAGGAATAAAGAAAAATCTGCTTTGTATCTTATTAAAATTATGTTAAAGTATCTATTATTATGTATTTGTCTTTTCATTACATCGATAGCACACACATTATTTTTTCATTGACCAATTTTGCGCAATCCATTTTGTTGTACCCTTCAGTTAAAAGCAGATGCTTAAACAACTAATTCGTTTAAACATGAATAAATTTGAACGTTAACAAAGAATAATTTGCTATATTAAATCAAACAAACAGATCCAAAATATCTCAATTTTTGGAGGAGTTAGTACAATCTAAAGTTGGGTGTACTTTTTTGTGGGACATACTGTAGAGTATAATTTAATACAGAAATTTTGTTGTAATTCGATTACCTACCTCTTGTTAAGTTACTTAATTGGTGTAATCCATCATTTAGTCATTTTGATCGAATGTGGTATTATCATCTACGAGTATGTCATTTGGTGTCATATCCATTTGTTCTAATAATGCTTCATAATATATTGCTGCACTTGCAGGCATCAGTTCCATCAATTCTCTGAGATCTTTCATTTTTTCTTTCGAAATTGGGAGCATATGAGAATACGCTGGTTGCAGTTCGTAGTTGGCTAAATTAAACAAACTGTCATCATGCTGTTTATATTTTCCTTTCTGCAGTCTAATGTGATGGCTGTTGCTTTGAGATGTTTGGTATGAGGTAGAGATTACGTAGCCTTCTTTGTACTGAACATCCAATATGAACTTTCTTGCGTTACTAAATTTGGCATTTGGCGATTTCCTCCTAACAATGCCTGTCTTCGGACCATCAAAGTTTAAAAAGTCAGACTGATTCATCTTCACCACTGAGAAACGCTTCGAGACTGCTGTAGTTATTGCTGTAACATAATCTTCTTTTGTATAAATAACATTATTGTAATATTTTTTAATGTTTTGTTCGATTTGTCCAAACAGCATCACAAGGCATTGTAGAATGACCAGGGATAAGATAAGTGTGTTCTATGTGAATCAGTGAGCCACAGTGAATTTCTCTAAGATACATTAATATTAAATTTATATTTTTATTTTGCCCAAAACAGTTATCTGAAAATACGTACAAATGAGTAATAATTTCGCTATCATTATTGTGTCTAATCCAATGGTGTATGCAACTTGCAATTTCAATACTACCTCGCTTGGCAGTTATTTCGTCCCAGACGTACATGGTAGGTTGATTGGTCTTGAGGTTTGATATACTTACACTAGATTATAAGTCCATAACTTTCGTTTATAATAAGCCACACCGGAACTCAATCTTGGAGTTGGAAGGGTTTGCTGTAGATTCACACAGATGGCCAATATACAAGGGTCATCGTTTGATTTAAATGAGTTCATCAACTTTCTAGCTTCACTGGCCGTTCTCTTATGAAATTCAAAACCTTGTTCAATTGAATGCTTCAAGATCTCATCTGGCGCATTTTGAATGCCCATTTTAAATTTATCACAAGTTGTGCAGGTATCAGATTTTGGTGGTGCAAAATGTATATTATATTCAGATGTGAAAATTCTTCTATAATAATCCATACTTACAATCTTCTCTTCTGGATAGTAGTCAAACATCCACACATTATAAGCTTGGTATAAACTTTTTACTGAATTGATAGAACCTGGGGCTAAAAATACTCTGTTAGGAGAGTGAGCTCTCGAATAATGACTTGTAAAAGTAGGCAACATTCCAATGTGTTCCTTCACTCTCAACCGACTCACTTCGTCAATTTTATTCGTAGGCACACTCTTTCCTCTTAAATCCTTTTGAGAGACTCCTGTTTTACTCTGTTTAGTTAAAGCTGTCCTTACACGTCTCTCTGTTAGTCCATGAATACTAAGAAAAGCTATCCTGCAGATTTGATGCATCATGCCATTAGCCATCACCTTATACTGAGAACTTGATTTCTTTCGACTTATTCCTTGTTTTTTGTAAATTCTTGAAACAATATTTTTGCTAACAAGTCTTTGTATGTATCCATTCTGTTCATCGAAGTTAGCAATTCGCCAAAATGAAGTAAATATTTCAGAAATCTCTTTAAATCCTATTTTATTAAAACACATTCTTTTACAGTTACATGCAGGACCAATTGCTCGCTTACTGATGATTTTGTTTGAAAAACTGCTTAAATATTCATCCCGGTATTTCTCTTATACTTTGCTATATTCCTTTTCCAGTTTTGTGTGTTTCTGGTTCTTTTTCTACCATTCATTTTTGAAGGGCTACGTTTCATTAATTGATATTCAGTGATTTTATATTATATTTTTTTAAGAACTCAAAGCAATTTTTCAAAAGTTACTATTATTTCTGTAAAGAAATTTTAAAGGATAAAGTACAGAGAACTTTATATTTTAAGTAAACTCAAAATTCTGGCTTCAAAAAAACGACTAATGATGAGCCTTGCTAATTATTTACCGATTAATTGATTTATTTTCCAAAATTGTAAATTAAAAAGATCAAGGAGAAAAAAGCATGTAAAACGTTTGATTTACAATTAAGTTTTAAAAGATAATTCCTAATTTTGGCATCTTTTTTTTTTAACAAATGAAATAAAATTACTGATTATATTTTGCACTTATAATTTTTTGAATCAAAATTACAAAATACTCCCTAGTTAGTCGAGTAATTTTTAGTCTTACATACAGGCTGTTCCAGAAGTTGGGTGTAATTTGAAAAAAAAAATTTACTTTTTTACCTTCATTGTTGAAATCGGCATAAAAATTCCTTTTATTAATATAATACTTTTAATAATAATTATTTGCCATACCTAAAAATTACTACTAAACAAAATGACAATCTTTATCGAAACACCTAACTTATGGACAACCTGTGGATTAATAAAATAAAATTATTTATCGTAATCAGATACTTAATCATTATCATGCATGTTTATGATGTACTCGTATAATTTTCATATAAAAATCTTTCTGTAAAAATTTGAGTAATAAGTATTTAACACCAACACATAGATCATGCCTTTTATACTTCGAATCTACGATTGACAAAACGTGTTATTTCACGTCGATTCGATATTCTTTTGTTTCATTGCATAGAAAAAAATTACAATGTTTGTTACTGAATGATATCATATCTGTCTCAATGTTTTGTTACTGAATGATATCGTATCCGTCTCCTTCGCGTAACCTTCTAGAAGAAAATTTTACTTAACTTTACTTAATTTTACTTAACCGAGTCATTAGGGACAGTTAAAGTTTTTTTTCACTGAATTTTCTCTTAATCAATAGTTTTAAATGAGCATCATTAATTTAGGCTAGTTAATTAAATAATCAAGTCTTCTTAACAGAACATTAGTAATTCAGTAGAAAGCACTCGGAGAGCGCATACCTCCGCCTTTTGTCTAATTTGCCTCAGTCTACGTAGACCACCTAGGTCAGGGTGGCCTACGTAGACTTAGGCAAATTTCAACTCTACCCAAACAATTTTTTGTTCATTTTTATGATGATTAACAAAAATTTCAACTTTTTTCTATCGATTTTTTTTATCGTTCTATTATTTCACTTCGAATTCAGCTATAATATTTTGCACAATAAAAATAGAGGTTACAAATATTACTTTGCCATCAAAAACTCATTTTGTGAACATTTGTTGAATTCGTCACTCTTCCACCGAACGCTTCATATATACTGTACCTTTCCTTTCAACCTTTCAAATGTTCCGCGCGATGATTCCTCATTTTACGAAGGTCAAGCTTGTCTCCCCCTCCTCTCGAGTTGGCCTGGTGAAGTAGAGAGTTGGTTTCTTGTACTCCCCACCTCACATAGCCAGGTACGCCCGGCTCATCGGGGATTGTTCTGAGCCACGCGTCTAATCTTCTTTTGTAGATGTCCACTACAACACCACTCGTGTTCCTTAGTTCTTTGGGCAGCTTATTAAACAGTTTTGGTCCTCTCACAACAAATCTATTTTCTTTCAGGGTTAAGGATGTTCTCTGTCTCGCCTTTAATTTGTGAACACGACACAGTCTTCCTTTTCTGCTTTCCACTGTTTTTTGGGGAGTTACAGGGTTCAGAGTAAGATTAGGGGCTAGTTTCTCCATTATTTTCCAAGTGTAAATGATGGTGTATCTCTCTCTTCTTCCCAGTGAATATAGGTTTAATTCGTGTAACCTTTCCCAGTAATATAGTTCTTTGCACCCCTTGATCTTGGCTGTGAAGCTTCTCTGAATCCCTTCTAGCTGTCAAATGTCTTCTTTTTCATATGGGGATGTTAGGACACATCAGTCTTCCAATTTGGGTATGATCAGTGTTTTCAGTAGAGGAATCATTATATTCCTTTCCCTTCGTTTAAAGGTTCTCAGTATCTGCCCAGTTATTCTCTTTGCTCTGTTTGCTGCTATCTTATTTTGTGTTTCAAATTTCGCATCATCAGTCATTACAACCCATAAATCTTTTGCTTTAGAATTTGTTTGAATTTCCTGTCCATTTGGGGTGTAGAATTCCACGGATTTTAGGTCCTCCATTTTTCCGTACTGTAACAAATGAAATTTCTTTGTTAAACTTCATATTGTTGTTTTCTGTCCACTTGTAGATTCTGTTCATGTCTGTTTGTAGAGATCCTATATCCTCTGTGTTTCTTATTTTTTCTACTGATCTTTGTGTTATTGGCAAAGGATGTTACTCTGCTGTCTCTGGTAACATCCTCATCTACTGTATGTCAGTTAGCATGATTATGAAGAGTAGGGGAGCTAATACCGTTCCTTGTGGTCCAGAGCTCAGGACCTCTGATTCTGATGAAGATATTCCTTGTACTGTAACGACTTGCCGCTGCTCACTAAGATTTTTTACCTTTTTTATCTTTAATTAATTTCGTTTTTTCATATTTTTCAGATAGATAATTCTAACATTACGTCTTTAAAATTTTAATAATGGCTTCTAGAGGATGTACCCATAGTCCAGACATATTTTGTTATATTTGTGGTCGGTATGTTGTTGTAAAACAAAGGACAAATGTAACGACCTTCATTAAGAGAGCTTATCATATTTATTTTGGAATTAAATTAGGAGATCAAGACAAAAGTTGGGCTCCACACAAGGTTTGTCTTACGTGTGTTGTGGCACAAAGGAATTGGAGCAAAGGTAAAAAGAAAAGTTTGCCATTTGGGATCCCTATGGTATGGCGCGAGCCTAGAAACCATACCGACGACTGCTACTTCTGTTCTTGCAATGTTAAATGTTATAATGTAAAGAATAAAGAGAGCCTTCAATACCCAAGTCTTCCATCTGCAATAAGGCCGATACCCCATGGTCCAGAAGTTCCTATTCTCCGCCCACCCGAGAGTCTGGATCAATACAATTCAGATTCCGATTCAGCTCCAAATCCAGACAATGATGATGTTTATGAACAGCCAACAGCTGACCGAGATCCTAAACCATTAACCCAAGCCGAACTAAATGACTCAGTCAGGGATTTGAATCTGCCTAAGGACTCTGCAGAACTTTTGGGGTCTAGATTGCAGGAGAACAATTTATTGGCATCCGACACATCCTGAAATGTTTGCAAGTAAAGAAGGTAAATATATTTTGTTTCTTTCAGTTATTTTTTTATTCTTTCATAAACAAGCAATATGCTTGTCCAAGAGCTAGAGCTATTTAATTCTGCTTTATTAGGTTTTACTCTATCACCTAAAGATTTCGTGCTACAAGGGGTGTTGTAATACCTCATCTGTCCCCAAATGTTAACCACCCATTGATGGGAGGGGAGAGTATTTTGCTGGGAACGGGACTGGTTGTTATATATATTTACCCTACATTATTATGTAA
Organism: Bathynomus jamesi; assembly: GCA_023014485.1. NCBI lineage: Eukaryota > Metazoa > Arthropoda > Malacostraca > Isopoda > Cirolanidae > Bathynomus > Bathynomus jamesi. The sequence goes on along the minus strand of JAJOZX010000428.1, from coordinate 287,535 downwards.
GCGTTACTGTAGTCTATAACAACAAAATTTATGGTTTAGCATGTGCAATCCAATGTTGGTCTCGATAAGATGGTTCACATTTGGGGATAAATGGGGGATTTATGATACACCCTGTAGTAAGAAAACCATACGTGATAGGGAAAGACTAACTATATTTTTGAGATGAGCGCACTCAAATTATATAGAATCACCAACTAGTTTGTAAATATCGATCGACAAGTTTTCAAATGTGTTCTGGTGTTATTATTCCATGTTCACGCTTGTCGAACGCTTTGGCAAAGTCTGTGTATATTACATCATAGTTTTCATTACTTTGAAGTGCATCAATAATGTTGTTGTAGTGTTCCATTAGTTGTGATAGGCATGATCTGTCTGACCGAAATCCAGGTTGGTTATCATTTAATTTTTTCTGAGTTCCCAAAAAGTCATAGATTTTTTGTTAACTATTCTTTCAAATATTTTAGTGAGATGAGATGTAAGCGACACTGGTCTATAGTTTTTGGCCTCAGATCAATCTCCCCCTTTATGTATTGGGACTATGTTCGCGCTCTTCAGGATGCCCAGTATTTCTCCCGTGTCTAGTGACCGCCTCCATATCGAATATAGATAGGGGATCAGCGATTGCATTCTTGCAGTTTTTGATCAGTGTGGCATTCCACTTATCCGGTCCTGCCACTGAGTGTGCTTTTAGTTTCCCTATAGCTTGTGTAATATCATCTGTCGTAAAGTCGAAGTCCGTTATACTTTCTCCTTGTAGTTCTTCTTCAAAGAACAAAGAACGCGTTTCTATCGCATATTACGTAGTTTGTCAGTGTTTGGGATACTGAAAGATGATTCGTAATGAGGTCTTCATATTTCAAATACTTCTGTTAGATCATCAGATAAAGCACTGTCTTCATTTTTGAAAGGTCCGATAGTCGTTTGACTTTTCGACTTCCTTTTTGCCAAATTATAGAAGTACTTTGAGTTAACCTTTATCGCTCCTATAGCGTCTTCTTCTTCTTTTTCTGTATGCTTCTCAATTAGTTCCTGTACGACGCAATCGATACTCTGCAGTTTATCATTTAATATTTTTCCGATGTTCATGTCTTTGAAGTTACTTAATTTTGCAGTCACTCTTTCTCTCTTTCGGAACAATGACCTCTTTTGTCTCTCGAACCTGCTTCTCTTTCCTCTTTGTTGTATTTTTGGGACATGTCTTTCCACAATTTCCAGCGTCTTCTCCTTCAAGTTCATTAGCATCTCTTCCGTTGTCTTGGCCTTGAAGAGGGCTTTCGAATCTATTACTTCCATACTGGATGCAACACCTTCCCAGTTTAAAGCTTTGGAGTGAAAATTAAAAATTTCGAATTTGCTGCTTTCTGTTGTGCGTGTTCTTTCCTTTCCTGTTGCCTTTATATTAGTTGTTATTTCAATGATGTTGTGGTCCGATATCATAGTTGGGGATATTTCTACATTATCAATTAGATTACTGTTGTTTGTGAATACCAAATCTAGGCAGTTGTTTTTTCTTGTGTTTTCTGTTATTTCTTGTGTTACATAAATTCATCAGCTAGAGCTAGTAGCACTTTTGGAGCAAATGTAGTTTACGTCCCGCTGTGGTGCCTAGTGTAGTTTACGTTCCCCTACATTATCCTAGTGTAGTTTACGTTCCCCTACATTATCCTAGTTTAGTTTGCGTTCCCCAACTTTGTCCACGTATCCCTAATCAAATAAAACGTTAAAACTAACGAAAATATTACGACTTAACCTAACCAATCGCCAATTTATATATATATATACTGTTGGAGAAAGTAGATCTTTTACCCAGTTTCTTACCTCTGTAATTCAATCTGAGAAATTTGAAGTTGGGGTATTCGGGGTTCTGTACGTTACAATTAGTACCATATTTAAATTTTCAACTTTTGTTGTTACACATTCTACGTAGCTGTTTGAAGTACTTATAGTAATTTCTGTCATATGCCTTTCGCGTTTGTAAATAGCACATCCTCCTTTACAGCTCACTGTTCTGTCGACTCGGAGGATATTATAGTTGTCAATTTGTATTTCTTTTTTGTCAATACAGAACTTACAGTTTTCACAGATCGCCTGGCAGTCCTTTAGATGGGTTTCCGTGAGCATGCAAAGTCTTCTCCGGTTTTTTGCACGAGTCCTTTCAGGTATAAAACTTTGTCCGGGGAATGGTTTGATTTAAAGTCCTAAATGTTGGCTAGTATTATTTTTATTTTTTCTATTTCGTTTTACATCCTTGTGTTTTCGATTCGTTTTTCAATGGTGGTGCCGGTTTCGTTGCCTTGTGATCCTCCGAGAATTTTCCTTTCTTTATCTGTTTCGATACCCGTTGTCCCGATATCGCATGTAATGTCTTTCTGTATGTCTTCTGTACTGCTCTCGAATCCCTATATTTGTCAGTTGGCTTTGTATTTGCCGGATGGTATTCAATAGTTGAATTGTGTGGTCTACATCTAAAAATTTGGTAGCCCTCTTTGTTGCTGGTTTCGTCTGCTCACCTGTCGGGTTCCTTTGAAGGTGGTGGTAACGGCATTTTTGTCCACATTTGCACCTCCCATATCTTGCATAGGTGTTGCAGACAGTAAGAGGGTGGAACTTGCACTTTTTTTCAAATTTCAAATATCCTCTTGTGTAATGTGTGTTACATAACGTGGGATGTGCAATGTGCATAGATACAGTGCCCATCCCGATATCTGCAGTACCCTTTTGCGTAGTATTTACAGACGGTATTTTCTACGCTTCTTTTTCTTCTTATCTGATTATTTAGTTTTTAATTTTGATATTATCATTATTTTTCTTCTGCTGTTTATTTCCTACTTTTTTCGTTTTCATCTTTTTATCATTTTTCTCGTTAGGCAGTTTTATTACATCGCAAATTTTACTCATCTCTTTTCTTTCTTTTATGTCTTCATTCCATGTTATATTTTTATTTGTTTGTGTTTCATCCACCCTTTACTGCACTGGGACATTTCGGGAATCTTGTTTCCCCATTATTCCCTCCTTTTCTGTAACACTCACATTCGCTTTCTCCATTTCTTTAAATACCGCAAAGGAGTTTACGGTATACATGTATAATTGTATATATACCTTTTAACCTTTCAAATGTTCCGTGCGATGATTCCTCATTTCACGAAGGTCAAGCTTGTCGCCTCTCTCTCTCTCTCTCTCTCTCTCTCTCTCTCTCTCTCTCTCTCTCTCTCTCTCTCTCTCTCTCTCTCTCTCTACATATATATATATATATATATATACACACACAGGGTTAGACAAAATAATGGAAACACTCGCATTTTCGGTGCTGTATTTTCTGGTATAATTAATGGCGTTATTTAATTTACTAAATTCATATGTATAATAATCTAATATAATATGTATATATGCATAATATGTATAATATACAGGGTGTCCATAAATTATTCATCCCATTATAAGCCTTAACAAATTCGTTATTATAGGAGCTATCTTAAAACGGTTTGCGGCAATTAATAACACAACTCAAGAAATTTTTTTCTTTATTTCACAGAACATCCACTAGGGGCACAATGGCGACAGTGAAGGAGAAATCAATGTGTGTGCTGTGGATATGGGAAACCAAATCTCCAATTACTGTACAGAGACGTTTTCTGGAGGAATATCAGAAAACTCCACCAACAAAGCAATCACTCAAGCGATGGCTGAAACAATTTCAAGAAACTGGCAGTGTGCTACATCAGAAAGGAGCTGGAAGGCCTAGTGTGTCTGAAGATAAGATAGCAGGAATTCAGGAGGCGTTTATCCGAAGTCCTACAAAATCCATCCGCCGAACAAGCCGAGAACTGCAAATACCGCGTTCAACAGTGCATAAAGTGGTTCACAAGAGGTCGAAACTTTATGCCTACAAATTGCAAACCTTGCAGAAACTTCTACCAAATGACAAACCCAAACGGGTACAGTTTGCTGTTGACATTCTTGACCGTATTGATGAAGATGAGCATTTTTTGAACAATGTCGTTTTCAGTGATGAAGCGACATTCCATCTGTCTGGTAAAGTCAACAGACACAATTGCCGTATATGGGGATCAGAAAATCCGCATGAATTTATTGAACACGAACGCAACAGTCCCAAGATAAACGTTTGGTGTGCTCTCTCCCATAACCGTGTGATTGGACCATTTTTCTTCCATGAGAACACTGTGAAGGCTACAAATTACCTAGATATGCTTGAATGGTATGCTGCACCTCAGCTTGAGGATATGCAGCCCCGTGTGTTCTTTCAGCAAGATGGGGCACCGCCACACTGGGGATTAGAAGTGCGGAGGTTCCTCAATGAAAAGTTCCCTTCTCGTTGGATCGGGCGAGATGGCCCTATTCCATGGCCTCCTCGTTCCCCGGATATCACGCCTCTGGATTTCTTTTTATGGGGCTACACAAAGGACAGAGTATATGCAAAGAAGGCTAATAACATCACAGAATTAAGACACCGGATTGAAGAGACATTAGCTTCCATCACGCAAGACATGCTTCTTAATGTTTGGAACGAAATCATCTATCGCCTTGATGTTCTGCGTGCTACCAATGGGGCTCACGTGCAGGTTTACTGAATTAAAACAAAAATTTCTTGAGTTGTGTTATTAATTGCCGCAAACCGTTTTAAGATAGCTCCTATAATAACGAATTTATTAAGGCTTATAATGGGGTGAATAATTTATGGACACCCTGTACATAATATAGAGAACATCTATTTTAATATGCTGATATTGGTATTTCCTGTTCTTGTAGAATAAATAAAAATATGGCATAATAATAGGAACCCATTTGGTTGGAGTGTCAGTATTAAAAGTGGCGTAATTGTCCCTGTATCTTGAGGAACAGTCCCCAGTGTTGTGAATACATGGAAAGAAATGGGGAAAAACTACACCACATAAGCATAATAATGTTCCCATTCCAACTCCAACCTCATTCGAGTTTTTGCGCTGGTTCGTGTTATGAGGGGGCTTTAATACAATTCTTATAACATCATTTTGACTGATACTGCTTTTAGCACACACTTGTTTAGTTATGAACGAAGTCTGAAGCGAGTCTTTGGTTCATGCTTTATGGTTCGTAAAAAGGTTCTCTCACATTCTGTAAGGGTTGCGTTATGCCCACTATATTTCTTATTTGATGTACTTTTTTCATTTTCTTTCATGCATTCATAACCTTGACGAGTATTCTTCGAGATACAGGGGTAACTATGCGACTTTTAATGCTGAGATGCCAACTAAACTGGCTCCTACTATAATGCATCTTTCACAGTCAGTGCCATCTTTTCCAACAGCTATATTTTTATTTATTCTACAAGAACAGAAATACCAATATCAGCATATTAAAATAGAAGATGTTCTCTATATTATATGCATTTACATATGAATTTAGTAAATTATATAACGCCATTAATTATACCAGAAAGTACAGCACCGAAAATGAGAGTGATTCCATTATTTTGTCTAACCCATGTAAAATGATTAAGAAATTCAATTGTAGATATTCATAAAATTTGTGACAAAGCAGATTTGATACTCCTGCAAGAGCATTGGTTATATCGGCAAAAGCTAAAATTTCTCTTTAGTGTTCATGATTTACTTCATATATCGCAGTAGATTTATCAAACGAGTTATTATACAGTCGGCCTTTTGGTGGAGTTGGGTTCCTAATACGAAAAAATTTGCCAAAATATAAGATTTGCAACGAGCGACATTGTAAATATGTTGGGAACTGAATTATATATGAACAACGAATGCATTTGAATCGCAAACTGCTATTTACCAAGCAGTAATTGCAGTAATCTACATAAATACATCGATTTATTGTACAAAATTAAGTTCCTCTCAGATAATCCCAAATATTCTCAATGTGTTGTAATAGGAAATTTTAATGTTGATGTGAAGTCGAAATTTTTTGTAGAACTGGATAACGTGTGGAATAGTAATAATGCAATGTATCAAATTGCCAGCGTTCATATTCTGCATGATTTCCTTCTTTCTGATCATAGACCGTTAGAATTCTTAATTAATTTTACCAACTTATGTGTAACACGAAATAACAAGAACACAGTAGGTAAGAATAATCGTGTCAAATGGTCACTGTTAATATGCAACAAAAAACGTAATATAAAGGCAGAACAGATCATCTCTTTAATAATGTAGAAATTTTGCATCTTGTCTTTAGTAACCTTTGTCCAAATGATTCTCATTGTATATTCATAGATGCCTAAACTAAATGTCATACTAAAATTATTCTTCGATGGAATGATTTTACTGCTCATCTGAAGAGGGAACCAAAAGTGGTTTACGATTTATGGTGCCTTCATGGTAGACCCAGAATAGAACTGGTTTACATGAATGTGTGTAGAAGTAGGGGTCGGTATAAAGCAGGAAGAAGATTCTCTCGAAGCGGCAAAACCTGTGGGGCTAACGTACATAATGATAATAAATTTTTTTGTAAATTTGTTAAGCAGGAAAAGAGAGTCAAGAATGCCCTCACACCAACAATTGGTGGGGTGTCGGGGGAGGAAGAAATTGCAAGGCTGTGAAAAACACACTGTTCAAGCATTCTTAATAGTGTGGGAAGTGCTAATCTTAATGAAGGCTGGAACGGAACTCTGTGGGAGGGACCAATAAAAATAATTGAACGTCAGTTCCTGAAATTTTAGAGTTAAAGCAGGTTCTGCCTCAGAGTTAGATGACCTATCGGATGAGCACTTAAAATATTTCAATGACATGGGGAGTCTGCATATCTTATTGCGTTCCTCAGCCATGCGTGCTCATAGTCATGGCCGTTTCCTGACATGAGCAGACTAAGCGGCCGCTTAGGGCCCCGCTGCTACTAGGGGGCCCCTAGACAGGCTCCCAGGTCATAGCTCAGTGGGCAAGAATAGGAATATAGCTGGTTATTATTAATATTATTATCCTTATTATTATTATTATTATTATTATTATTATTATTATTATTGTCGTATTAATTCATGTTTTTGTATGAGACAAATGTGATAAAACGAAGACAAACGAAACGGTTTGGTCGTTAAGAGTAAATAACTATTGTGAGATCTTATTTCTATATTATTTAACTTTATTCTTACTATATGCTTATACTTTCCTAAATGCTTAATTTTTCACTAATTTACTAATTATTAAGAGATTTTGTAACACTTTAAAACCTAGGATTATTTTCGTTATGTTTTCAAGTTTATTAATTCTTTTCTCATCTTTTTCAGATAATGTGAATTTTGTTGGTTAAAACCTAAATGGTCTGATTATTTGAATGTATTTGATTAACGTTACAATTATAGCAATTATTATTATTATTATTATTATTATTATTATATTATTATTATTATCATCATCATTATTATTATTTAGCAGATTAGTTGTGGTTAACTAGATGTGACTTCGTGCATCTTGGAAAATGAAACGACATTGTCCATCAGGAGCTGAAAAACGGAAAAAGAAGAAAATAAAGGAGGAGAAGCTTTCCAGTAGCACAAGTGAGATGTGCCACTTGTATATTCTTATGATTACAGTTCAAGCAACTAGGTCAGGTAGACCATCAAGCTAGGCAAGTGCTCAGGAATCGTGTAGAGCAGTGCTCTTCAACCTGGGCGGTACCGCCCACTAGTGGCTCAAGGATCTCATTAGTCTAAAGGTAATTGCAATTAATTTTATTGTTTTATGCAGGGTATATAACTTTTAGTTTGAGTTTTTGCATTTTTAATTTTGGTGGGCGATACGGAGATTCAAAAGTTACAAAAGTAGGCGGTAAGCATAAAAAGGTTGAAGAGCACTGGTGTAGAGTAAGCTAGTCTGTGTAATAGTTATATTTCGAAATGTGAAATTTAATGGATCACATCACCTCAAATTCTGTTCACACAGATCAATTGTCAAACAAGATATAAAAGAGTATTTTAGCAAAATCTAACAGAATATGTAGTGTTATGTTCTTCTCAGGAGCATTACTGAAATATTTGGAAAAGCCATCCTCAGCAAAGCCTGATGAGCATCATGAGCCAACAGCAGGACCATCCTCTATGCAACCTCATACGGCAGTAGAAGTAGAGCCTGATGAACCAACAAGTGGCCCATCTTCTGTTCAGCTTCAAACACCACACACAGGCATTTCTACTGAGCAACAAGAACCAAGATCTGCTCCACCGCTTGATCCGTATGACTGACCAATTGTTCTGTCAGATGCCTTGAAGACAGATCTAGTGTCTCGAGGACCATTTCAAATCAGTCCAGATTTCACATTCCCTAAAAGAGAGGACGGTAGAAGCGTTCATCACCATTACATGTACAGAACATTAATTAATGGGGAAAAAATAAAGCGAAGCTGGCTGATGTACTCTAGAAGGAATGATGCTCTTTATTGCTTCTGCTGCAAGTTGTTTTCAAGGAAATCGTACAAACTAATTACGGATGGACTTACAGACTGGATAAACGTTGGTTCGCTTCTGAAACGCCATGAAAATAGTTCAGAACATGCAGATAACATGGCAACATGGAAGGATCTGGAACTGCGGCTAAAAACTGGGAGGACCATTGACCAAACTGAAATGTCATTAATGGAGGTAGAGCGAAGACGCTGGCGAGATGTTCTCACACGTCTTGTAAGTATAATCCAATCACTGGCAGAGAGAAACCTTGCTTTCGGGGGGTCTTTCTCTGCATTTTACAATAGAGACAATAGCAACTTCTTGAAGGAGGTTGAGCTGCTTGCCAAATTTGATCCAGTGATGAAACAACACATCAGCAGAGTCAAAAGTGGCCAATATAGTCATTCAAGTTACCTAGGAAACATCATTCAAAATGAGCTCATTGGGTCCATTAGTGGGAAGAGCTTGGATGCCATTGTTGCAGAAATAAAACAAGCTAAATATTACTCACTCATTTCAGACTGCACTCCAGACATAAGCCACCAAGAACAGATGTCAATTATTATCAGAACTGTTAAAATGGGTGAAGTACCAGAAATAAAAGAATACTTCTTGGGCTTTCTTGAGGCTTCAGAAAGTACAGGCCTGGGTTTATCAGTTCTGATTCTGAAGAGACTAGATGAACTGAATATTCACTTTGATGACTGCAGAGGACAGTCATATGACAACGGAGCGAACATAAAGGGCAAGAACAAAGGTGTTCAGGCAAGGTTATTAGAGAAGAACTGTCATGCACTCTATGTTCCATGTGGGGCTCACACTCAATCTTGTAGTGGCTGATGCAGCTAAAGCTTCCACAGATGCCATCAGCTTCTTTGGCAACGTACAAAAATTGTACAACCTTTTTACAGCAGCGACACAGAGATGGACAATCCTAAAGAAGCACGTGAACATAACACTCAAGTCTTGGAATGAAACCAGGTGGGAGAGCCGGCTTAAGAGCATTGAGACTGTGCGATACCAGAGCCACAACATCAGAGAGGCCCTGTTGGAAGTCAGAAACAATGCCACAGATGCCATAGCCAGGACTGAAGCACAAGCACCTGCAGAGGAGGTAGGGTCTTATCGATTTCAGATTTGCACACTAGTATGGTATGACATTCTTCATGCAGTTAACCATGTGAGAAAACTTCTGCAGTCTCCTACAATGCAGTTTGATGTGGCAGTCAACCTCCTCACAAAAACAAAAGACTCACTCACCAGCTACAGAAACACAGGTTTTGTTGCAACACAAGTCGTAGCTAGGGACATATGTGAGGAAATGAATGTGGATGCTGTGCTGAAGGAGAAGAGGTTCAGATCCACAAAAAAGCGCTTTGCTTATGAAGCTCCTGACGAACCATTTACAGAAGCCTTAAAGAGGCTGGAAGTCAAATTTTTCAATGTGGTGGTGGATTGTGCCATCGGGTCAATAAATGAGAGATTCAAAACATTAGATGATGTGAGGGACATATTTGGGGTTCTCCTAAACTTCACCACAATGAACAAGGAAGACTTGTCCTGCAAGTGTGAAAAGCTCTCTAAGATACTGAGCTCTGGAACTGACTCTGACCAATCTAGGTATTTTCGCCGCAGGACTTTTGGCTGCCGGACTTTTCGCCGCAGGACATTTCGCCGTAGGAATTTTCGCCGCAAGGAATTTTCGCCGCAAGGAATTTTCGCCGCAAAATATATAATTTGTATAGATATATAAATACAAGCCTACCAAATTTTCTGAACTCTCTAATACGTCGGGTTTGGATGACTTGGAAATTTTAATTTATTCATTCTCTTAAATAAGTGATTTCATGTACTTCAAAGGTTTTGAACCCTTAGGTTTTTAAAAACCATTTTTGATGGTTTAAAGTGATACTGCACATGCAATAACAGATACTGTCAAAGTTTTATAAAATTATATGCCCTTGTCTTTGAGCTAACTGGTCTACCCCTAAGCTCCGCCCACAATAGTTTATTTCGGTGCAGTGCTTACATTTATATTCCATTACCTAACCTAACCTAACCTGACCTCAACGAAAACTTCATTATTTGCGGAGTATTGCTATGAATTTGCATTAATTTTAAAATTAACTTTCTATTTTCATTTATCGTTTAATTAATTTCAGTGTTTTAATTTTTTATACACCGTTTTATTTATTATTTTCCATTAAAAATTTAAATTATTTTTTATTTTTTATTTTTTAAAAATTCTTTTGCGGCGGCAAAAATTCCTTGCGGCGAAAATTCCTTGCGGTGAAAAGTCCTGCGGCGAAAAGTCCTGCGGCGAAAGTTCCGAACGCGGACTCTGACATCGATGGAAGAGAACTGGCCCTCGAAATTAAGAACTTGCCGACTTTACCTTCACAAAACATGACTGCATTGGAGCTTCTCTCCTTCATTCATTAGAAGCAACTGGAGGAACTATACCCCAGTCTCTGGATTGCACTAAGAATTACCTGCACTCTACCTGTGACAGTAGCGTCAGTCGAGAGGAGCTTCTCTAAGATGGAGCTAATCAAGAACTACCTCAGATCATCAATGGGGCAGGATCGCCTCAGTGGCCTTGGCATCATAAGCATCAACCAGGACGTTGGCAGGGAGATTTCATATGATGACGTTATTGATGATTTCGCCCAGAAAAAATCTAGGAGGCAAAAATTTTGAAGATACAAACTGTTCTGTATAACTGCTAGCTATTACACGATTGTATCGTAGAGTTAGTAATTGTTTGGTAGTTGATAATTGTATTATTTTTTTATACAGTTATGTGTCATTTATTCTAAATAATGTATAAGCTAATTTTCAGGAATTTCATGGAGAGTATTTTTTCTGTTTGTCTTCTGAAAGTACATATTTGTTGTTTTGGACATAAATGTTTCATTAAAATTGTTTCATAATTGTTTTTTATTAACAACCATTTTTTGTATGTGTGTGCTCAGGTGGTGTAGTAAGGCGTGAGTTGGTGGATGGAGGGGTGGGGCCTCAAATGGGTATACTGCTTAGGGCCCCCTAATGGCTAGAAACGGCCCTGCTCATAGTTATAGTCCTGCGGGGTTTATGAGGGTATATATCTTGTCCCTTGTCAAAAATAAATATAGGGACATTCTGTCCAACACTAATTACAGGCTATTGCTATCACCTCCTGCTTCTCAAAACTAATAGAGGACCTTTTGCTACACCAATTAAATAATTATTTACAGGGCATCTAATCAGTTTGGTTCAAAAGTGGTTCCACCCATTGTATCTATATATTGAAGAAAATTGTATTTAAATTTACTGACAGTAATTCAACTATTTATAGCTGTTTCTTTGATATAAGGGGTCAATCCCAGAATAGGCACCTGATGTACCTCAATCCCAGATGAAGCACCCGCGTTCAACCTCAATCCCAGAATAGGTTAGGTTAGGTTAGGTTTGAGTTGATTTTTTCAAATATTGATAAAAACAATGAAATTATATCTCTAAAAACTGTTTATATTTTTTTCTCCTCAATCCCAGATTAAGCACCTGTGTTTTGCCTCAATCCCAGATTAAGCACCTAAAAATGATTTCAGGTGCCTATTCTGGGATTGATCCGATATAAGTAAGGCATATGATAGAGTGAACCACAAAATTTTATTTAAAAAAACTAGAGGACAGAAAAGTTCCTTCGTACATATTAAATATATGTTTTTTTTAGTACGTGTCTTATTTTTTATCTCCTTTAGTCATAATTTTTAGTTTGTTTTCAAATGTATTATTATTTGATTTATCCTATCGTTTATTACCTTCAAGAATATTGTGCTATGTTATGGGATTTGTATCCTGCCAATAAAGCTTATCATTATTATTATCTTATCATTATCATAATAAGCACTTCAGTTAAAGGTCTGGATCATATAAAAGTTTGCAATTATATTCACAGAACCATGACTTTAATTTCAATGTTACTGAAACTAAGGTGACGCAGTTCCATCCTAAAAACTCAAGCCAAACAATTAACATTATTTTAAAATGAAGTGAATCAATTGAGGAAGTACAAGAATTTATCATAAGTATCTGGATCGAATTATCACCAACAACTTGAGTAACAACTCAGACGTAAGGAAACACTATCGAACCTCAGATTTTGTACAAACGAAGCTAAAGACACTATGTTTCGTCCTTTCTCTACTTTAAGCAACTCTGGATTAATTATAAAAAAGGTTCTGGCAGAACCCTAAATTTGCTTTATAACATCAGCTTTTAGAATGTTGCATAAATTACCTCCAAGATACTCAGCTTCTCAAATGTTCGCTAACCAATCGTTTCAAGACTCTCTGAGGTAACAAGACGTGCGCAATATAGGCTAATGCGAAGAATCAAAAACTCAGACAATCCAATTTTTCAAGATATTTATCAGTCCAGCTTTATTTCTTCTCATCTATGGAGTTTTTGGTACGAAAGTGTTTGTCTATAGTTCTACTTAGCACAATCTTTGGCATTTTCATTACATGTATTTTTTATTTTTTATTTTAGTATTAGCTTTGGGTAGTTTTTATTACGTGTATTAGTTATTTCTTTTTTGGTCATAATTTTTTAGATTTTAAATTTAATGATTAACTAGTTGTATCAGCTATTACCTTAATGAATATTGTACTTTTTTATGGGATTTGTGTCCTCCCAATAAAGCTTATCATTATTATTATCATTATCTTCCCCTATTTACCTTTATTTACCCTCTTTTAGCATATAATTTCCGTTATGTACATTCCCAAAATTTAGAGGAATATTTTAAGACGATAATAAAGATTAAGACAAGGATAAACACCTTTGAAGCTTCTAAAAGCCATGCAATTCCATCTGGTAATGAGATAAACCGTTTTCTCCTATCTGATAATCTGCTTAAGCGGATTACAAAAGTTTAGCACAGCACACGTGCAAAATTTTCCGTCTAAGATTTTTGTACCCATACAACTAGTTCATTGACGAAATTGTGAATATTGAATTTCAAAGCTACAGAGTATCTCAGAAATCTAAACTCATGGGAAGAATTCACTTACTTTTATTTTAACAACTGTTCAAATTGCATGCCATTAACTTGCAGACACATATCAGTTCTTGCACGTAGGCTTCTCTGAATGTTTCTTAGTTCCCTGATTTTGGCATACAAAATTAATAAATAACCCTAATAGCCCTGTATGGAGTACGTTTCTCATGTGTGGTGTGGCTCAACCCACATAGGACCAGGTGGAATCAAAGACTTTACGTATCATCAATTCCCCACCTCTTGTTGACTGTCTTCTATCCCTCTCGCTTCGTCCCAGTGTTGACTCACTCTCTCTTTGCAATCGCTATTATAACGGTCAATGCTCTTCTTAACTATCTAACTCTCTCCTTTAAGGAGAGCACGCAGTACCAGACTTTCGACACATTCTCATTTCTTTTCTATCCAACTCTCTAATGCAAGAGAATCTTTCATCCACTCAACCGGTCAACTCTGGAACAACCTTCCTCAGTCCAGTCCATCTTTTTCCTTGCCTATATCTTCCATCTCGAAAACTTTGGATCTAGATTTTGGCCCTCTTCTTGTTCTATAAGGAGTTACAAGGAGTTACAAGGACAAGAGGAAGCCTTAAAGACCTTTTGGTCCACTCTGGGAGGTTCCTGTTATTAAAAGTTTATTTTTCTTTCAACTATCCTAGCAGTAGTAGAAAACTGGATGGAAAAGTAGAAGGCTCTCTCCCCACCCTCCGCTCCCTCCCTGCCAGAGGCAGGTACGGAAAAAGGTTGAAGAAAATACCTTCACCCTGGAAAAGTAGCCAAGAAAATTTTACAGGAAGTGGAGAATATATAAATAGCTCTATATTTAGCTTGCTCACAGAGACACCGTGCAAGCGAACTCCTGCAGAGTTATCTTATGTTTTAATCTTAAACTATGAGAGTATTCAGTACTTTGTCTAGCCTATTTTTAAACACATTTACACTTTGACTGGAAACAACCTCTGAGGGAAGTTGGTTCCAGATATTAACTATTTTATAGGAAAAGAAATTTCCGCAGACAGAGGTCCTAAATGTCTTTAGTTCCAGTTTAAACCCATTATTTCTTGTCGGATTGGCATTAAGTGAGAATAAGTTTCTGTAATCTACCCTGTCTATTCCTTTGAGCATCTTGAAGACTTGAATAAGCTGACCCCACAACCTCCTCGTCTCTAAGCTAAACAGATTTAGGCGCTCCAATCTCCGTTGGTAGCTTTGCATTCTCATTGAAGGGATCAATTTTGTGGCCCTTGCTTGTACTCTTTCTAACCTTTCTATATCCTTCCTGAGGGATGGAGACCAAAACTGCGCGCAGTATTCCAGTTGAGGTCTGACTAGAGAATTATAAAGAGACATTACAGTCTCCTTGTTCCGAAACTGGAACTGTCTTTTAATATAACCTAATAATTTTAAGGCCCTCTTTTCGACTTCTGTGCTTCGACGGTTTCAGATCGTTGCTGATATAGACTCCCAAGCCTTTCTCTAGATCGGTCTCAGTCCAGTTCCTTCCCAAGAGAGAGTAATCGGTCTTTGGGTTTTTATAACCTATGTGCATTACCTTACATTTGTCCAAGTTGAATGGCATCTGCCAAGTAGCAGACCATTCGCCCAACCTGTCAAGATCATTCTGAAGCGTTCTTACCCCCTCCTCAGTACATACACTACTTCCTAATTTCGTATCGTCTGCAAATTTTGAGATTGCACTTAGAAGCCCGACGTCTATATCGTTAATATAGATGATAAAAAGTAAAGGACCCAGAACGGAACCCTGTGGGACACCACTGGTGACGGGCGCCCACTCCGAAGCCACGCCATTTATTACCACTCTCTGCTTTCTGTCTTTTAACCAATCCTCAATCCAGTTGGAAACGAGCCCGGTGATTCCTAGTCCTTTGACTTTAGCTATCAATCTAGCGTGAGGGACTTTGCCAAAGGCTTTTTGAAAGTCGAGATACACTATATCTATTGCCCTACTTGCATCGTACAGTGTATGCATATTATGGAAAAACTCTAACAGGTTTGTCAGACAGGATCTATGTCGCTTAAATCCATGTTGAGAATAAAAAATTAGATTGTTAGATTCAAGATGATACACAATACGTTTTGTAATGATGGATTCCAACAGTTTGCCGACAACTGATGTTAAACTGATCGGGCGATAATTACAAGGATTTTCCCTATCACCCTTTTTAAAGATAGGTGTTACATTTGCTAACTTCCAGTCGGTTGGAACTTTCCCTAACTCGATTGATTGTTTGAATATGGTTACTAAGTCGTCAACAACATTGTGGCTAACCTCTTTTAATACCTTTGGAAGAAATAAGTCGGGGCCAGGTGATTTGTATTTGTTCATCTTATCAATTAATTGCTGTACCTCATTTCTCGTAAAACTTATGGTCTCTACGGGATGGTCACCGTCATATGTAATCCGAGGACTTGGCACTTCTATTGTGCCTTCCTCCGTGAAGACTGTAACGAAGAACTCGTTTAACGTATTAGCTATATCTTTATCACCGAATTTCAGTACGCCATTTCTATCTTTTAAGGGGCCTACAGAATTTTTAATTGGTTTTCTGCTATTAACATGGGCAAAAAAATTCTTTAGGGTTAACTTCACAGAGTGAGGCAACTCTAGCTTCTTCATCACGTTTGGCTGATCTAATTAAGGACTTAACTCTCCTACGTAGGTTTATATAGTTTTCTGAATTAGTCTGGTTGAAATGCGAGTTAAGTAGTTTGTAGGCTCTATTTCTTCCCGTAATAGCACTGCTAATTTCGTTGTTAAACCATTTCGGTGACTTTGTTGACAAGGAAATCATTTTAGTGGGTATAAAAGTGTTCTGTAATATTCTAAATTGATCCCTATATGAGCTCCAGGTGGCATTCGCCCTTGGTACATCCTTTCTGCATAATATAAATAATAATAATAATAGAGAGAGAGAGAGAGAGAGAGAGAGAGAGAGAGAGAGAGAGAGAGAGAGAGAGTGATCAAAAGTGACCTTTATGCTGTAAAGGAATGTAAGCACCTCTCTGCCCTCCATTTATTTCTTAGCGCTCGCAGTGAAAAAATGTGAATGGATGTGTTTTTAACAGAAATGTAAATAAATATTGTAAATAATCTTAACTATATAAATTAAATATGAGATATAATCAGAATTTAAAAGTATCAGTATTGTATAAACGAAAAATAGTTAATTGAATATAAATAATAAAATACTTCTTGCGGTTGCCATAGCAATCATAAGGGCATGACATGAAGGGGTGTGGAAAAATATGAGGGCGCGTTCATATCCATGGGGCAGAAATGTAAGACTACATCCGCAATTTGGTAATTTCTTTGGTTGGTTTATCTTAATGTTTTGCTGTAACCAGCCTCTCCTATTTATAGTTTATGTTCTCATTTTATGGAATGTAAACCGTTAAGAGAACAGTGGGATTTAAGTTACGAGAGAGAAAGGGGGCGTTATTGTGAAATTAAATCGTTCTTTCGCTCAGTACATATTCTCACTACACTTTCATACAATTGTCAAACTAAATCAATTGTCTGTGAAAATTAAAGATTTAAATCCTTAAGTTTGTATTTACAAAAGTAGAACGATATCTCATTTTGTGATGTTCTTTTTTTAATCTACTATTTCAGATTTTCCTTTGTTTTGTATTTGTGACCTATATCTCTCTCCTAAACTTACCTAATGTGGATCCTTTCAAAGTAATAATTTTATCACAGTTTGAATGATTATTTAATAAGAAATTGAAATGAATCCTAATTTTTACATTTGGACTATTTCTTCTCTTTAACTTATCGTTTTCTAAGTCCATTCTACACCTTGCTAAATCTTGTAACGCACTTGTTAAAGTTGCCGGAGAAATTCTGAGCTCTCTCGTAAACCGAGACCAATAGGCCACATGGCAATTAGTAATAATGCAAACTGAAATAAATAAGATAAAAAATAAATACAAGTACTAAGGATATAAATATAAATAATAAAAATATCAATGTCGAGGTTAAGTGAAGCTGCAGACAATCGGTTTCATGTCATGAAATCCATATTTCGACGACATATGGCAGAACTGACGAAGAGCATGAATAATTGGGTTGGCTGATTTTTTAATTCTTTGCATTAGACTGTATTGAGCACGTCTGGTTACCTCAGGGAGGCTCAAAACATTGTGGTAAGCAAACACTTGCGAAGCTAAGTATCGTGGGAGTTATTTATGTAGGCATCTAAAAGATCGGTTATAAAGTAAATTTAGGGTTCTGACAGAACTTATTTTATAATTCACCAGCGTTGTTGCTCATATATAATAGTGCAGAAGTAAGAAAGAGAGTGTCTTTAGCTTCACCTGTACAGAATCGGAAGCTCCTTGTAGTCAAGTTTGCTTTAGCACAGAAGCTTCGATATTGTTTTCTATATCTGACTCATCATTCCAGGAACTGGTGATAATTTGACCCAAATGCTTAAATTCTTGTACTTCCTTTATTGGTTCACCTCAAATTTTGAAACTAATATCAACTGACTGATTAGAGCTTTCGGGATGGAATTGCATGACCCAAGTTTTTGTAACATTGAAAAGAATATTACGGTTCTGCGAATATAATTCACAGATTTTTAAAACCTAAATACATCATTTGAGTGGGACCTTTTAAAACCAAACTGATTAGATGTTCATAAATAACACCGCCCTGCGAATTCAAATTGTGAGTTGTTTCAATGAAAATGGGTGATTCTAGGCAATAAAGGCGTCCTCTTTCCAGCTGTATATTTATTTTTTTTCTAACACAGCTAGATATTCCACAATCACACGTAACGTATACATAAGAAAATGTTACCAATTGGATAAGAGAACAGACGAATCATATGCCATATGTTATTCAATTCAAACATTTTACAGTAGTAATGCATGCCCAGAAACATATTATACACACATACATACTCACATTATTACTACATATATACACTAATATATATAATACATGTAGATACAGATTTAAGTAAGCTACGGCATATTTATTTATAAAAAATGTGAATAGTAGTGTGGGGGCAAAAGGAGAGAGTGCAAAGCAATTCCAAATGTTGATCAATGTTGCATAAGGTTATACAACAAGGGGAGGTGAATGTTGCATGATGTTATGCAACAAGGGGGAATGTTGCAAGATGGTATGCAACAAAGGGGGAGAGGGAATGTTCCAAGTTGGTATGCATCAAGGGGGGGGGGGTGCACTGGCAATGTGGGTGCACTGCAACAAAAGGGGAGGGGGAATGTTGCACTATGTTATACAACAAAGGGGGAGAGGGGAATGCTGCAAGTGCAACAAGGGGTTATGCAACTTGGAGGCGGAGTTATCCCCCAAGAGAAAGAGAGAGGAGAAGAAGGGAGGGAGGAGGAGAGGTGTTCGCCTGGCAGGAGCCAAGCGCATATTAAGACTTCACCCGAGCGGCCGTTGTCTTATAGGGTCCCTAATCAGCCAGTTGGCGTAATCAGCCAGTTGACTTATCTGGCTGAGTTGTCAATTTGCGATATTTATTTAATTGATGCGTATATTCTGGCTTATTCTGCCAGTTTGCTTATCTGGCTGAGATGCTAGATTGCATTTATTTATTTAATTAAAGCCTATATTCAGGCTTAATCTGCCAGTTGGCTTAGAAGGCTTCTTAGAAGGCATAAATAGCCTGTATATATTAAAAACCTTCGAACGAATTAAAAGCGCACAAAAACGCAAATACCCTCACCGACTGTACGTCCGTAAAGCCCCTATTATCACACACACACACACATACACACACACACACCTATATATATATATATATACAGGGTGTCCCATAAGTCCGGCATCATACGAGAAATTCGTATTTTTCTATTTCTACAAACCATAATTCATATTTTTCTCTTTCTACAGGCCATAATGTCTGTGAGCAAGGAAGAACGAATCCAGATAATTCTACTCATAGGAAATCGGAGTCAAAGAAAGGCCGCTGCTGAATTTAACAGATTGCATCCAGACCGCGAGCCAATAACACAGAGTTGTGTTAGCAGACTTGTTGCAAAGTTTAAGGAAACAGGATCCATAGAAGATAAACCACGCAGTGGACCTTCAAGGAGGTCCACTGACGATGATACAGCGACTGCTATCCTGGCTCATTTTAACAGAAGTCCCAATAAGTCTCTTCGGCGATTGTCCGCCGAGACAGGAGTGTCGAAAAGTAGAATCCATCGCATTCTTCAGGCTCACAAATGGCATCCATATAAACTTCAGATCCTACAGAAATTTAGCGAAGATGATCCCGACCGGCGGATGAAATTTTGTGAATGGGCTACGGAAAAATATGCTCGGGATGCCAATTTCCTGTCCACCATTCTCTTCAGTGACGAGGCTGTTCTTTATGGAAATGGTGAGGTAAATCGACAGAACACCCGCTACTGGTCTCAAAACAACCCTCACTAGTATACCTCTTCAAAGGAACAAGGTGCATCTCGGGTGAAGGTATGGTGTGGCATTTGGAAGGATCGCATCATAGGCCCCCTCTTTTTCGATGAACATGTCACTGAAGGCACCTACCTACGTATGCTCAAGGAAGAAGCATTTCCCAGTGTCTTGAACGAAGAAGGAAATTTTCCAACATGGTTCCAGCAAGACGGCGCTCCTACACATTACAGCACCCAAGTAAAGGAATACCTGTACCAACAATTCCCTGGTCATTGGATAGGACGTCGAGGGCCTGTGGAATGGCCAGCTAGAAGCCCGGATCTCACGCCACTAGATTTTTATCTCTGGGCCACTTGAAAGCGCTGGTATACGCAGAGAAAATTAGGAGTGTTGAACATTTGCGGCAGCGCATTATTGGGGCATGTAACACCATTACTCCTGACATCATTCACCGTGTGCTTGCTGACTGGGTATCACGTCTGAATTTGTGCATTGAAAACAATGGTGGATATATTGATCACGTTCTGTAAATAAAAGCTTTTGTTTTGCCTTTTTTTATTATTTTTCCTATGATGCCGGACTTATGGGACAACCTGTATATATATATGTGTGTGTGTGCGTGTATATATATATATATATATATATATATATGTGTGTGTATATAAATATATATGTATATATACATATATATATATATATATATATATATATATATATATAAACTAATGCATGCAAAGCCCCAATAGCAAAATATCTGCGAGCACAACCACCACACAAAAAAGCATCAAAACACCAACAATCGTCTAAGTATAGACTTTTAGGAGCTCATCCCATCAACAGCACATGGTGAGATGAAGGCTACGACTTTTAGGAGTTTATCCCATCAACACCACGTAACCGATATGAGGGCTACAACCAAGCATCGAAACTTAGAAGGTTGATTTTGAAACAGTATTACACAACCACCATCAACAACCCACCAACCACCTCCACAGCGCAACCACCACCACTTTACTTACCAACTCCTGGTAGACCGACAAGGTCTCTAAATACGACCCAATAGACAGAGATATTAAACATAAACAAATATGTTTATGGAACCAAGACAAAAAAGGCAATGCCAATAGTTTTTCTATTGAGTTTCTCGTGGTGAAACGAGGTCAATTTGATATTTGGTGGGGCGATCTTTTAAACAAAAAATCGAATAAGATAAACTAAATTTAATACAAATACAAATTTTCATCATAATACTCAATTTTATCCATAAACTATGACATGAAAAGCATTAATATGATTTTTAAACAAAAATAGAAATTAAATTCGTGGTAACTTATTAATTTTTCCTCTTTTAGCCAAGTATTGTGTTTCAATATAAATTTATCTTTAAGACACAATTTTATCCTTAAACTATAACATAAAAAGCATTAATATTATTTTAAAACAAAATAGAAATTAAATTAGGGGTAACTTATTTTTTCCTCTTTTATCCAATTATTGTTTCAATATAAATTTATCTTTATGACACCAATATATCTTTAAACCTTATTACAAAAAATATTAATATGATTTTTAAAACAAAACAGATTCTATTTCAGGGTAACTTATTCATTTTTCCTCTTTTGGCCAATTATTTTGTTTCAATATAAATTTATCTTTAAGACAACAATATATCTTTAAGAATTATTACAAAAAATATTAATATGTTTTTAAAAACAAACTAGATTCTGTCTCGGAGTAACTTATTCATTTTTCCTCATTTACTTGCAGCCCTGGCGCAACACTGCTGCATTATTTTTTAATATAATTAAAACTAGCATTCACGATCATATTAAATCTTACTGTTGAAGATATCCTGAAATAATGATGCAAAATTATTTTAAAAAGTATAGATTCCTCGAAGTATCTTAAACTTTGATGCAAAAAAAAAAACATTAATATGAGTAGATTTTAAGTTTTAGCTTCGTTACGCCAATAAATATCGTTTTCTAAACGTATTTATAAAATATGGAATTTGTGGCATAACTCATATAATTGCACCTTCTACAATTCATTACTTGGATTAACATGATTTACTGCATTACATTTATTGTAATTTTAAACCAGCTTTTGGGATATATTAAATTAAATTTTCATCTCCAATCTACCTGCCCAAGCAACTACTTTATCAATGTCCTTTTGCATTTTCATGGCACCTGTTAAAGATCTTACATTTTTTCGCAATTTTGTATCATCTGCAAATATTGAGGTTTTACTATTTAGACCCCTTTCCAAGTCATTAATATAAATAATAAAAAGTAGAGGTCCAAGTACTGGGACATATTTCATCGCGATTTTACGATATAGTGTTTAGAAGGCAGTATTATATATATATATATATATATATATATATATATATATATATATATATATATATATGTCGGGGTACAAGATTAATTGGGAGAATACGCTATGCAATGAATTAGTTCTTTTATTTGATCATTTTGCGAAGATTAATTCGAATTATTGCATACCCCTAAAATATTTTCCACAGTAATGGTTACAAGACAGTACATATACACACACACATATATATATATATATATATATATATATACATATACACACCGAGATAATCCACAAATTAGGTGCCAGACTGCGCTCTTTATTTAATTTTATGTTAATGGAGAAGCGATATTCTCCGTATAATTAATTTATTTATTATGTACGTACTATTAAGGAAAAAGTATAGTTTCTAGATATTTTCCTCGTTCATGTCAGGCGAATTTATTCAGCCTCCATCTTAATACATAAATTTGTCTAAAGGAAGTAATCAGCTAACGCTTTCAGTTAAAATAGTATTTATAGATGCATTTAGTATGATCTATACAAGTAATGTAGTTTTCTATGGATATTTATAAAGAAAATGGAATTTTGTTTGTGTTTCTTAATTGTTCTTCGAATTACTGTATACAACACATTTTGACGTTACATGGTTTCAACATTTCTAACACATATAGGGTCATAGACAAAGTGGAAAGATGGACTGAGGAAGAGTCAGAACGAATTGTCGATGTGAGGTATCGTGTTAATTTTAACTACTCTAAGAGTGATTCAGGCAATGAGAGTGCATAACAGACTTTGATTTTACCCAGAAGATGGAGGACGAATGAAACCACATTCAGCTGCAGGTCCGGCCTATAGTACCTATAGTTTGATGAGGGTTAAAAACTATATTCCGATAAGATTAGATGCAAGATTGCATTGAGTAATTCTGTTATTTGCACAATTTGTCGAACGAATCATCGCAGTGCTGGGCATATTTCATCGCGATCTTACGATATAGTGTTTTGAAGGCAGTGTATATATATATATATATATTATATATATATATCTGGGTACAAGATTAGTTGCCAGAATGCGCTATGCAATAAAATAGTTCTTTTATTTGATAATTTTGCGAAGATTAATTCGAATTATTGCAAACCGCTAAAATATTTTCCGCAGTAATGGTTAGAAGGCAGTGTGTATATATATATATATATATATATATATGTGTGTGCGTGTTATATATATATATATTTGTGTGTATATATATATATATATATATATACATATATATATATAATATATATATATATATATATATATATATAAGATCTACTAACCCCTTTTTCTTCCGATAGTTAAAAGAATACGTTAATTTTCACCTGTTCAGTCTCATTTGTTTAAGGTTCAAAATTGAGTGTCAAACGCGTTGCAAGAGAGCATTTCCCTCCTCCATCAAGCGGTTATGTGTGGCGGAGAGCGCAAGAGAGCAACCTGCTGGACCACCTGCTTAACCTCCGTGTGAAGAGAGGCTAGCAGAGGGAGACACTAACAAATGGTCAGAAGACGGCAATAGAGCATTTAACACCGAAAAATTTCAACTCTTAAGATATGGTAGAAATGAAGAAATTACAGCGGAAAGAGCAAGAGAGCAACTCTTTTCTCCACCAAGACAGGTCTAGAGGCGGGCACCATCAGTTTGACCTCCGTGTTAAGAGAGGCCCAGCAGAGGGAGACACTAACAAATGGTCAGAAGACAACAATAGGGCATTTAACACCGAGAAATTTTAACTCTTGAGATATGGCAGAAATGAAGAAATTAGACTGCATATTAGGCCAGATGAGCCGGGTGTACATGACTGTGGGCGATGGAGAGCGCGAGAGAGCAACTCGCTCCTCCACCAAGAGGTCATGTGTGGCGGGGAGTGCAAGAGAGCAACTCGTTCCACCACCAAGATAGGTCTAGAGACGAGAGCACCTGCTTGACCTCCGTGTGAATGAGAGGCGCAGCAGAGGGGGACACTAACAAATTGTCAGAAGACAACAATAGGGCATTTAATACCGAGAAATTTCAACTCTTGAAATATGGTAGAAATGAAAAAATTAAACAGACTGCATATTAGGCCAGATGAGCCGGGTGTACATGACTATGTGCGGTGGAGAGCGCAAGAGAGCGACTCACTCCTTCACCAAGCCAATCCTAGAGGCAGGGACCACCAACTCGACCTTCGTGTGAAGAGAAAACGACACGCGGAAATTCATCGTGGCACACACACACACACATTTTATTCATGCAGTTTAACCGTGGTTCACTGTCGTCGAGTTAACATGACCTACTAATTGTTACCATCATGCACTTATCCGTGATCGTGGCTGGCATGGAGTTCACCGCGACTTGGAGGTGTTTACATCCGCGGGTCCCTCCCGCCATATCGCCACAATGTGACTCAGTCAGTGTTTCTCAGCGCGACCAAAGGCAATATTACGAACGAAATTATCAAAGACGCGCACAGAAAAATCGGCGAGTGGTACCAAACCTCAAACTAAACCCAATAACCATACACACTGACATCACCTAGTGACACGCGTTTATTAGTTGTGGGACTATTTACCAAACTTTTTGATCACACCTCGTATATATAAGATCTACTAAGTCCTTTTTCATCCGGTAGTTAAAAGAGCACATCATTTTCACCTGTTCAGTCTCAACTGCTTAAGGTTCAAAATTGAGTTTCAAACGCGGTGCATGAGAGCAATTCCCTCCTACACCAAGCGGTCATGTGTGGCGGAGAGCGGCTGTTAATTTTTATAGAAAACAGAGTAAATACATTTTTACATTAAATTGTCTTCGCATCCACGTTACTTTACGTGAGACGAGAAGGAAAGGATGCAGGTATATGAAAGGGTACCATCGGAATGCGTCGTTTGACCTATATAGCATCGAGGGAATGCCCATGATGTCTCGCTCTGCTTCTTACATTCGTTCTTTGATTTAAAATCACAATAAACAATATGAATGTTCTATGTGATTAATGTTTATTTTTTCACCCTATAAACATCATCATAAATGGTAGATATGATCTGCCTTAAAGCTAAAACATAACATCAATTCGTGTTTTCAGCTTCAATAAACATCGATAAGGCCCCCCCCCCTCCACCCACCACACACACACACACACATTGGGAATACTCAACAACTGGAATTGAATGAAATATATATATATATATATATATACACACATACACCGAGTCAAAAACTGAAGACGGCACGCGCGCACACACACACACACACACACACACACACACACACACACATTAGTGATTTGAAATCACTCTTAAAAATTATAATTATCAGAAAACTCGCAAGAGCAATTCGCTTCTCCATCAAGCAAGGAAGACCTCAACTTTGACTGTTGTGACGGTCCTGAGATATGTTAATTTAATCTCTGACAATATCGCAGGATGTATCATAACGCCCCGGTTAGTGTTACTATTTTGCTGTAGTATTACAGCTTTCTGCCCAACCCGAGCGCATAGTGCCGACCTGAGTTACCCGTGCGTTTCCGATACACCTCACAACTTCTAAGAATTACAAAAGGGACATTTATTAGCGATACTTTAAAACTTGCTGCATCAAGTTTTAAAGTATTGACAAGAAAGATCCCCGATTTTGTTATTCTTAGAAACTGTGAGGGGTGTGAAAGGCATGGGTAACTCAGGTCGGCACTATGCGCTCGGGTTAGGCGGAAAGCTGTAATACTACAGCAAAATAGTAACACTAACCGGGGTGTTATGATACATCCTGCGATATTGTCAAAGACTTAAATGAACGTATCTCAGGACCGTCACAAAATTCAAAGTTGAGGTCTTCCTGGCTTGGTAGAAGAGCGAATTGCTCTTGCGAATTTTCTGATAATTATAATTTTTAACTGATTTCAAATCACTAATGTGTGTGTGTGTGTGTGTGTGTGTGCCGTCTTCAGTTTTTGACTGTATATATATATATATATATATATATTATATCATTCAATTCCAAATGTTGAGTACTCCCAATTTATTGAAGCTGAAAACATGAATCGATAAGAAGTTATGCTTTAGCTTTAAGGCAGATCATGTCTACCGTTTATGATGATGTTATAGGGTGAAAAAATAAATATTAATCACATAGAACATATATATTGTTTATTGTGATTTTAAATCAAAGAACGAATGTAAGGAGAAACAGAGCGAGACATCATGGGTATTGCCTCGCTGCTATATAGGTCAAACGACACATTCCAATGGTACCTTTTCATGTACCTGCATCCTTTCCTTCTCGTCTCACCTAAAGTAACGTCGATGCGAAGACAATTTAATGTAAAAATGTATTTACTCTGTTTTCTATAAAAATTAACAGCCGCACATAGTCATGTACACCCGGCTCATCTGGCCTAATATGCAGTCTGTTTAATTTCTTCATTTCTACCATATCTCAAGAGTTGAAATTTCTCGATGTTAAATGCCCTATTGTTGTCTTCTGACCATTTGTTAGTGTCCCCCTCTGCTGGGCCTCTCTTCACACGGAGTTCAAGAATGTGGTCACACCTCTAGACCTATCTTGGTGGAGGAACGAGTTGCTCTCTTGCATTCTCCGCCACACATGACCGCTTGGTGGAGGAGGGAAATGCTCTCTTGCAAAGCGTTTGACACTCAATTTTGAACCTTAAGCAAATGAGACTGAACAGGTGAAAATTAATGTATTCTTTTAACTACCGGAAGAAAAAGGGCTTAGAAGATCTTATATATATATACACACACTGCCTTCTAACCATTACTGTGGAAAATATTTTAGCGGGTTGCAATAATTCGAATTAATCTTCGCAAAATGATCAAATAAAAGAACTGCCTTCTAAACACTATATCGTAAGATCGCGATGAAATATGCCCAGCACTGCGATGATTCGTTCGTTCGACAAATTGTGCAAATAACAGAATTACTCAATGCAATCTGGCATCTAATCTTATCGGAATATAATTTTTAACCCTCATCAAATTATAGGTACTATAGGCCGGACCTGCAGCTGAATGTGGTTTCATTCGTCCTCCATCTTCTGGGTAAAATCAAAGTCTGTTATACACTCTCATTGCCTGAATCACTCTTAGAGTAGTTAAAATTAACACGATACCTCACATCGACAATTCGTTCTGACTCTTCCTCAGTCCATCTTTCCACTTTGTCTATGACCCTATATGTGTTAGGAATGTTGAAACCATGTAACGTCAAAATGTGTTGTATACAGTAATTCGATGAACAATTAAGAAACCCTTAAACAAAATTCCATTTTCTTTATAAATATCCATAGAAAACTACATTACTTGTATAGACCATACTAAATGCATCTATAAATACTATTTTAACTGAAAGCGTTAGCTGATTACTGCTTTTAGACAAATTTATGTATTAAGATGGAGGCTGAATAAATTCGCCTGACATGAACGAGGAAAATATCCACAAACTATACTTTTCCCTTAATAGTACATACATAATAAAGAAATTAATTATACGGAGAACATCGCTTCTCCATTAAACATATACAAATTAAATAAATAGCGCAGTCTGGCACCTAATCTTGTAGATTATCTCGGTGTATGTATATGTAAAAATGAATAATTCCTGTATGATCTTTATATTCAATTATTAATTTTTACATTGGGACCAAACTTGCATAGCGCGAGTTATCTGTTTTTCAATTCATACGCACATGTACATACGTCCACATGTATTCTTTTTATTTTATTTTCTTAAAATTAATTAATTTCTCGGAATCTCATAAATATTTATGCGAGTGTTCGAATTCTGCTAACCACCGCAGAAGCGAGCACTTCTGAAATAAAAATAAATCTCCTCTCGCTCTAATGCAAATTTATAAAACAATTATCACGTGTGTTATGTTATATATATATATATATATATATATATATATATATATACTGTAATTAATGATAATAATTTATAATGTAATTAATGTACTTTAATTAAACAATAATAATTTAATATAATGTAATTAATGTACTGAATGATGTAATATACTTAATGACGTAGTGAATGTACTTTAATGGAATTGTAATTAACGATAATAAGCGAATGTGAATTGATTGGTAATTATAATCATAATTGTAAAAAACCAAAATTACACCGTACTCTGATGTACTTAGATTGTACTAAATGTCCGACACGACATTATGTCGCCATGTAGGAATATACACTCAGCGATATTATTATTTTTTTATTATTATTATTTTTTTGTTCGTTGGAATAAATTTTGGAGTTGCTTTCTGTTTTGCCAAATAATTGGCGACTTGTTCTTTTCAAAATTCTTAATCATTTTTTAGATTAGATGCATCCTCTCTTCGTTATAAAAGATGAAGTCATGTCTTGCCTTAAACTTTTAATTTTTGCCCATACGCATATCTTAATATAAGAAGGCATCATTCAATTTCCGTTCTAATTAACTCGGCGGATCTGGATAAACAGCAGATCTAAAAATATGCCGATTAAGGTAAAAATATGACTTTCTCTTCTAGTGGGGCGGCATAGCTGCCATATCGACGTGAATTGTTCATTTTTTGATACAAGCATGAAAATTGGCACAGAGATAGCTAAATAGATTGTAAAAAGATTTGGATATGGAGGCATCACGACATTTTATTATTTTCAAGATGGCGGCCAAGATGGCGGCCGAAAAATTGAAAAATATCAAAATGCTCTTAGAGTATCATCTTTGGTCTCAAATTGAAGCTTACAGTCAGAGGAGTAACATCTAATTTATAAGTGATAGTTGGAATATTGATATTTCAATCTATAAAATAGGTTTATAGAAAAAATTGAAAAATATCAAAATGCTCGTACAGTATCGACTTTGGTCCCAAATTGAATTGATTGATATTTTATTTACACAAGAACAACAACACATAACTACATGCTACGTATCACTACTGAGAAGAACAATTCCCCTCACACGCACATAAGGCCGTATATTGAAGTTCAGCCTTTCTGCAGGTGCAGCGCTTCATACATCCTTTTGTGCACTTGCATGAAACCAGCTCTTGACAGGCCTTTGTGGTTCGTACAGGCGGTCACCAGTCTTGGTCCATCCCCAGTTAGTGGGGCAAGAGAGATCTGGATTTGGTAGAAGTGTCTGTCCCCACACATGACCTCCTTGGTAGGTCGCCCTCTTCACATACTGTTCTGGAGCTGCCCCTGTTGGTAGAATCAACTGCAAGTTGTTGTTCTTTGCAAACATCTTCTGTCGAGCTATATGTATGTCAGAGCTGGTGCTTGTTCGGTCGTACAAGAGGTTGACGAACCTTTCGATGGTAGACATGACATTTTGGTACAGTAATTGGTGCTGATGAGACCTTCAGCAGCGCAGCTGTTAATTCCGGAAACACAGCCCAGATGGTCCAGGCAGTCTTCTTACCATGCCCATTAAAGCTGGACACGGTGTCGCACCCAGTCAGAGCGTGAAACATCGGCAATGCCTGAGCCTTCTGTCGACCAAGCCCAGCTGCTATTTCGTGTGCTGACAAGTACCGAAATCCCTTTCCAGTTCCGAATGCCAGCCAGAGTTCATCTCCAGGTTGCAGCTCCGGTACCACAGACACGGCCAACACCACAACGTCTGTGTCAACCGTCCGAAGCATGATCTTGCGGTGGCCATGCTGTGCAGCATGTGACACAGGCAGCAACATGCGAGTGTTGGCTTCCTCATGGTGGCATGGAGCGAGTGATGACAGATCATCCGGTGGCGGCTTACTGAGGACTCTCTCTCCATCGGTGATGATTAGTTGTTTGCGCTCCATGTTGAACCACCGGAGGGCAGCTTCAGACAGGAACTTAAACAACTCCGTCTTGTTGCAGTCCACACAGTTGCAGCTACAACACGTCTGCGCACTCCTTGTCCTCGTTTTGTTCTTGCCATGCCTTTCAGCGAATCCTGCTTGTAGGTGTCCCACACTAGATCCAGGCGTGTCACTTGCTGCAGTTTTGTGGACAGGTAGGGAATGAATATCTGACTAGCATACTCATCAAAGTTCTTTGCAGCACCGGGCTTCAACATGTGAACTATGGCAACCCCATCAATAACAAAACAGGTTGACACAGGAGCGTCAGCATGGACTTCAGATAGGTTTTCTAGGCATTAAAGTAGGTCACTCTTAGTACCTAAGCGCAGTCTACCATCATCAGAGAGTGCTGGAGGGCATGCTTGGTTTTTCTCATGGCGAAAGAACTCATCTAGGTTCCCGTCCCTGGTCTGGCAACCAATGTACAGCCGCGAAAAGAGTCCGACGTTATTTTTCAGACACACCAGTTGGTGCTTCCCTTTACTTGCTGTCTTCGGCCTGGAGTTGACAAAAACGTTCAGCTTGTTGCGACGTATGATGTCATCAATGGGCTTCGTTCTTTCTACCAGACGCTCTCTGGTGAAGGTTTTGAACTGCTCATTGCCAATCATCTTCACCTTCCGGACATCATCGACCGCTGCAGGACCTGCAATTTCCTTGGAGTCGAGAACAATCAGTTCCACGCTTTCTTCCTCGAATGGGTTGCCAAGATCTTCTATCACATTAACAAGGGAGATGACATCTTTGGTAAATGCGGTCTGCACACTGGCTGTCTGATCGTGGTGCCGTGTGTCAATTTGCATTCCCCTGTGCTGGTGCCCATCTTGAAACTCTTGTATTGCCGCGGCGAAGGGCACTTGGGTTATCCGTAAGGCCAACAACTCCACGGTCCCCTTTAATTAGGGCGTTATTCTGCTCATGTGTTTGGTCAATTGGGATTGAGGAGAACACTTTCTGGGTCTTCTGAACTGTGAAGCTGCCAGCCGTGAATTTTGCGGCTACATCTGGGTGCTTTGTTTAAAGTTCAGACATGTCTTTCAGGTGAACTGGGATCTACCTAGCGTACTTGGTGCGATCCAAAGCGTGGAACCAGGGGGCGAGTTCAGTCAGGGCGTCGAGATACATGGTGAATGATGCCTGCCGAAGAGAACGCACGTAGACGAGTATTAGAAGCTCTATTTCCAGCACGGTTGCCCAATACTGAAATTGAGGATATGCATGTGTTCTGTTATGGCACCAGTCTTCAAAGTTTTCTGTCTCCCCTGCCTCAGCTGGATCCAGTCACCCACCATCTTCAGGGTTGCCAACTCGATGTGGAGACCACCAAACATCACCACTAGTTTGTCTTCCCCGTAGCTCTCTGGCCACTTCCACTGAATCTGCTTTGCCAAGGCAAATAGGGGTTAGTCGACGGTGATTACTGGTGTCTGCCCTGGATTAACATGTTCAATACATTTTCGCACAACGTCCATTGAATGTCGGATCATGGCGGTTGTGTGTGCTCTCTCAAGGAAGAGTGGGAGCAAAGAAGTGGGGCATATAACTTGAGCTCCTGATGGCTGACGGCTGGCGTGAAAGGCAGCCCAAGACGTGTTTTCCTCTACGTCAGACCTTTCAAGGGCCTGTCTGACGTGGTCTAGCCACAGGTATTCAGTCTTTCTCTGTTCTGGGAAGCCTTCTCGGCACAGAGACAACACATCAGCAGGTGGGATAGTTTGATTTGTAATGGTGCTGGTGACAGTTGGAATGTTAGTATAGTTGTACGGCAAGTTTATGACGATCTTCTTATCGCTTGCTTTACCGGACCCTTCTGCGATGACGATACTCCGATTAACCCCTTCGCCAGTGAAGGATGGATGCTGGAATAGTGAGATAGCAGTACCATGGAAGGACTCCTTAGCTGTTGTTGAACTTGGATTGTGATCTATGTTGGCGACAGCAGCAATTGTGAACACACTGCCGCGCATCTTTGGAGGGCAAACTACTTGCTCTCGTTGGAAATGCTGGCAGACGTTGTCTCCCATCTGTGCTGAGATTCGGAGAACACGGTCATATGAGATGCTAATCCCATAGTGAAAAAGCCTGTCAACCAATTCCCTGTTGCGTGTGTGAGCATGAACCATCAACCCTAGGTAGGTGGGAAAAGGTGTCTCCTGAGAGGGTATGTGCCGGACATTGACAGAGGCTGTTGTCCCAGGCGTCCGATTATGTTTGACACTATTGAACTTCACCAACTGGGCGATGGTTAGTGCTGCATGCGTCGTGTGTGTCACGTGTTCTGTAATACTGGCACCATCCAGGACCATTCTCACCAAGCAAAGCAGTAGTTGCGGTACAGATTCTTCTTGGCATCCTTCAGCGAAACCAGTGAAGGGCTTGTCTTCTTGAAACATTTGGCGGCGGACCACCTGTGCTGCACGAGCAAGGCACACTGCATCTCTGTCACTGTCTAACTCGCAGGATTTAGCAATCGCAGAACCAACATCGTCATTAAATGCTGGAAAGACATCTCTTCCTTTCTTGTGGGCATTCATGTCTGGGAACTGTGACAGGAGTCGTTCTTTCAGTCGTGTGGTGTTAACTCTGCCATCTACTTTGACTCCTACCTGCTCCAACATAACCGTGTAGCGGCGAGCAATATTAACCAGTTTGAACACCGGTGCTGTCGCCCCAAGACGTGTTTCTTCGATGTATAGAACCAAATCGGCGAAGACAGTAGTGGCTATTTCCCTCTCGCGAGCAGTTTCTTTAGATTCGGCAGCCTTTGCCTTCCTTGCTCGATTGTACAAACCTACTAAACATTTGGCATGGTACTTAGCCTCCAGAGCCACAACGTCTCCCACACTGAGTCTGGCAAGCAGGTGTGTGTCTTCAAGAATCTCAGCACAGGCCCGCACCCGGCTGTCTAGCTGGAAGGTTGATGTTGCGCGGATTCTTCCTGCGCCAGCTGCTTGTCTGCAGAAGAAGCACAATGCTTCTTGGACGCCCCTCTCAGAAACTACGAATTCCGACCTCATGTGCTTGTATACACCTGTTTCGTCTCCATCTTGGCAATGACCGTCTGTTTCCAGTTTCCGTTTTTCTGCTCTCTTCAGCATAGTGTTGAATTTGAGCTGGCATTTCTTGTGATACTGTGCACTGTGTGCAACCATGGCGGCTTCAATGCCGCACCCTTCATCCAGTCTCTCTATCTTCAGTGTCTGTGAAAGTTGACCCAGTTCGCTGAATTTCACTAGGTTTCTGCCAGTGAAGTGTATCCACTCCCAACGCCAGTTCTTTTCGACTGTGAAGGACGTGTTAGCTGCTCTGCCTTGTCCTTTTGGCAGATGATACACAGGTTCCAGTTGATCTCAGCTGGATGCACGGACACTGATGACCACAGACGCTCTGGATCATCGACGTTGAAGCTTTGACTAGACGACATGATGTTCCTTACAGGCGGCCCTGCAAAGAGAAAAGAACAATATTACATTAATATTTCAGCTGTAGCAATTCAACTAGATATCACCCACAAAGAGGTGTGAACACAGAACACACACTCAGCGACTAAATTCCGTCAGCCCCAGTGGCACATTAATCGAATGGTACCCCCATCCCTCCTCATTTTTTCCCCACAACACAATTTCATCACACGCCAGACGACATCGGAAATGCAGCCCCGATGACGTAGCAAAACGTAATGGTACCCTCATCCCCTCCTTATCGCCCCCACAGCAGTGACAATCACATTCAGAGCGACAAGCACAAATCAGTCGCTATCTGATTAAACGTAATGATTTCCCATCCCTCCTGACCCAAGCACAGTGTGATTTAAACATGCTGCAACAAAATGAAATTAGCCCTGCTTTATACCAACAGTGCTTATTAAATAACGTTACTAACAATCGCAAAGGTTGGTGATAGATATTTATAATTGATTGGTAAAAGATGTGGATACGCTTCATTGTCTAAAAATTAACACTAAATTAAGATATATAATATATATATATATATATATAATATATATATATATATATATATTTAGAGAGAGAGAGAGAGAGAGAGAGAGAGAGAGGGAGAGATCAGCTAATTCACTTATAATAAAAAATAAAGCACTAAATTTAGCACTGTCAGATAAAAAAAAAACTACTGACTGTAAGCTTCAATTTGAGACAAAGGTGATACTCTAAGAGCATTTTGATATTTTTCAATTTTTCGGCCGCCATCTTGAAAATAATAAAATTTCGTGATGCCTCCATATCCAAATCTTTTTACAATCTATTTATCTATCTCTGCGCCAATTTTCACGCTTGTATCAAAAAACGAACAATTCGATTGCTATGCCGCCCCACTATTCCTATATCCTGTTTATCTGTTTAACCATTGTCATAACAAAAAATTTACTTTATTTTCAAATATTGTGCAAAGATAATGCAGCCTCTTCCACATTTAATAATGATGATGTTAGTAGAATCGGGGTATATAAACCCCAGTAAATTCTTCTACCTGAACATTTTAGCAGTAAATTACAGTAAGAAATAGTCTTTATCTTCTCCTTCGAGCCTTCCTCTCTTCAGAGAACTTAGTCATTAAACTTCCCCGATACGTTATAAGAAGAATCCGGGAATCTTCAGAGAAATTAATAAGCCTCCCAGAATCCTCCGAGCCACTATAAAAGAACTCGGAGAGTAATATAGAAGAAAACTACGGCAAGTAACACATCCGTTGCTGCCACCTAACTAGAATAGAACCCCCGTCGACTTCGAACCAACCCAGCCCATAGGGGTTAACAAATATATATATATATATATATATATATATATACTGCCTTGTAACCTCTACTTTCTATTATTTATATTAATGACTTAGAAAGGGGTCTAAATAGTAAAACCTCAATATTTACAGATGATACAAAATTGCAACAAAATGTAAGAGCTTTAACAGGTGCCATGAAAATGCAAAAGGACATTGATAAAGTAGTTGCTTGGGCAGAGAGATGGGAGATTAAAATTTAATTTAATATGTCCCAAAAGCTGGTTTAAAATTACAATAAATATAATGCAGTAAATCATGTTAATCCAAGTATTGAATTGTAGAAGGTGCAATTATATGAGTTATGCCACAAATTCCATATTTTATAAATACGTTTAGAAAACGATATTTATTGGCGTAAGCAAGCTAAAACTTAAAATCTAGTTATATTAATGTTTTTTTTCATCAAAGTTTAAGATACTTCGAGGAATCTATAACTTTTAAGACAATTTTGCATCATTATTTCAGGATATCTTCAACAGTAAGATTTAATATGATCGTGAATGCTGGTTTTAATTATATTAAAAAATAATGCAGCAGTGTTGCGCCAGGGCTGCAAGTAAATGAGGAAAAATGAATAAGTTACTCCAAGACAGAATCTAGTTTGTTTTCAAAATCATATTATGATGATAGTTTTGTAATAAGGCTTAGAGATATATAGG
The DNA here is from genome assembly GCA_023014485.1 of Bathynomus jamesi. Lineage (NCBI taxonomy): Eukaryota > Metazoa > Arthropoda > Malacostraca > Isopoda > Cirolanidae > Bathynomus > Bathynomus jamesi. Next base: position 252,038 of record JAJOZX010000428.1, on the reverse strand, counting down.
TGTCTTAAAGATAAATTTATATTGAAACAAAATAATTGGCCAAAAGAGGAAAAATGAATAAGTTACCCTGAAATAGAATCTATTTTGTTTTAAAAATCATATTAATTTTTTGTAATAAGATTTAAAGATATATTGGTGTCATAAAGATAAATTTATATTGAAACACAATAATTGAATAAAAGAGGAAAAAATAATAAGTTACCCCTAATTTAATTTCTATTTTGTTTTAAAATCATATTAATGCTTTTTATGTTATAGTTTAAGGATAAAATTGTGTCTTAAAGATAAATTTATATTGAAACACAATAATTGGCTAAAAGAGGAAAAATTAATAAGTTACCCCTAATTTAATTTCTATTTTTTTAAAAATCATATTAATGCTTTTCATGTTATAGTTTATGGATAAAATTGAGTATTATGATGAAAATTTGTATATGTATTAAATTTAGTTTATCTTATTCGATTTTTTGTTTAAAAGATCGCCCCACCAAATATCAAACTGACCTCGTTTCAACACGAGAAACTCAATAAAAAAAACTATTAACATTGCTTTTTTTTATTTGGCCCCCATACACGTATTTGTTTATGTTCAATAGCTCTGTCTATTGGGTCGTATTTAGAGACCTTGACGGTCTACCAGGAGTTGATAAGTAAAGCGGTGGTGGTGGCGCTGTGGAGGTGGTTGGTGGGTTGTTCATGGTGGTTGTGAATACTGTTTCAATACCAACCGTCTAAGTTTCGACGCTTGATTGTAGCCCTCATATCGGTTACGTGGTGTTGATGGGATGAGCTCCTAAAAGTCTATACTTAGACGATTGTTGGTGATGTGATGCCTTTTTTGTGTGGTGGTTGTGCTCGTATATATATTTTGCTATTGGAGCTTTCATGCATCAGTTTGTGTTTGTGATAATAGGGGGTTTATGGGCGTATAGTCGGGGTGTGCATTTGTGTGCGTTTTGGGTCGTATTTAGAGACCTTGTCGGTCTACCAGGAGCTGGTAAGTAAAGCGGTGGTTGTGGTGCTTCACCACCAATCGTCTAAGTTTCGCCGCTTGGTTGTAGCCCTCATATCGGTTACGTGGTGTCGATGGGATGAGCTCCTAAAAGTCGTAGCCCTCATCTCACCATGTGCTGTTAATGGGATGAGCTCCTAAAAGTCTATACTTAGACGATTGTTGGTGTTGTGATGCTTTTTTTGTGTGGTGGTTGTGCTCGTATATATTTTGCTATTGGGACTTTGCATGCATCAATCAGTTTATAGATATATATATACATATACACATATATATATATATACACACACACACACATAAATGTGTGTGGTGTGTGTGATAATAGGGGCTTTATGGGCGTATAGTCGGTGAGTGTATGTGCGTTTGTGTGCGCTTTTAATTCGTTCGAAGGTTATTAATATATACAGGCCATTTATGCCTTCTAAGAAGCCTTCTAAGCCAACTGGCCGATTAAGCCAGAATATACGCTTTAATTAAATAAATAGCGCAATCTGGCAACTCAGCCAGATAAGTCAACTGGCTGATTAGACCAGCTGGCTGATTAGGGTCCCTATAAGACAACGGCCGCTCGGGTGAAGTCTTAATATGCGCTTGGCTCGTGCCAAACGAACACCTCTCGTCCTCTCTCCCTCTTTCTCCTCTCTCTTTCTCTTGGGGGTTAATTCCGCCTCCAAGTTGCATAACCCCTTGTTGCTCGTGCGACATTCCTCTCTCTCTCTTTGTTGCATAACGTCGTGCAACATTCCCCCCGCTTGTTGCAAGGTACCCCACAGTGCCAGTGCCAACCCACCTTGCTGCATAACACATTGCAACATTCCCTCTCCCCTTTTGTTGCATACCATCTTGCAACAACCCCCCTTTGTTGCATGTCATCTTGCAACATTTTCCCTCCCCTTGTTGTATAACTTTATGCAACATTTCCTTCGCAACATTGGTCAACATTTGCAAGTGTATTGCACTCTCTCCTTTTGCGCCCATACTACTGTGAATGACTGAACCAACCATTCATCAACAGTATATAAGAAACATACAATCATCATTATACAGGGTGTCCCATAAGTCCGGCATCATAGGAAAAATAATAAAAAAAGGCAAAACAAAAGCTTTTATTTACGGAACGTGCTCAATATGTCCACCATTGTTTTCAATACACAAATTCAGACGTGCTACCCAGTCAGCAAGCACACGGTGAATGATGTCAGGAGTAATGGTGTTACATGCCCCAATAATGCGCTGCCGCAAATGTTCAACACTCCTAATTTTCTCTGCGTATACCAGCGCTTTCAAGTGGCCCAGAGATAAAAATCTAGTGGCGTATGATCCGGGCTTCTAGCTGGCCATTCCACAGGCCCTCGACGTCCTATCCAATGACCAGGGAATTGTTGGTACAGGTATTCCCATACTTGGGTGCTGTAATGTGCAGGAGCGCCGTCTTGCTGGAACCATGTTGGGAAATTTCCTTCTTCGTTCAAGACACTGGGAAATGCTTCTTCCTTGAGCATACGTAGATAGGTGCCTCCAGTAACATGTTCATCGAAAAAGAGGGGGCTATGATGCGATCCTTCCAAATGTCACAGCATGCCATCACCCGAGATGCACCCTGTTCCTTTGAAGAGGTATACCAGTGAGGGTTGTTTTGAGACCAGTAGCGGGTGTTCTGTCGATTTACCTCACCATTTCCATAAAAAACAGCCTCGTCACTGAACAGAATGGTGGATGGGAAATTGGCATCCCGAGCATATTTTTCCGTAGCCCAATCACAAAATTTCATCCGCCGGTCGGGATCACCTTCGCTTAATTTTTGTAGGATCTGAAGTTTATATGGATGCCACTTGTGAGCCTGAAGAATGCGATGGATGCTACTTTTCGACACTCCTGTCTCGGCGGACAATCGCCGAAGAGACTTATTGGGACTTCTGTTAAAATGAGCCAGATTAGCAGTCGCTGTATCATCGTCAGTGGTCCTCCTTGAAGGTCCACTGCGTGGTTTATCTTCTATGGATCCTGTTTCCTTAAACTTTGCAACAAGTCTGCTAACACAACTCTGTGTTATTGGCTCGCGGTCTGGATGCACTGTTAAATTCAGCAGCGGCCTCTTTTTGACTCCGATTTCCTATGAGTAGAATTATCTGGATTCGTTCTTCCTTGCTCACAGACATTATGGCCTGTAGAAAGAGAAAAATATGAATTATGGTTTGTAGAAATAGAAAAATATGAATTTCTCCTATGATGCCGGACTTATGGGACACCCTGTATATACACACACACTTGTATATACGGCGCAGCTCTCAGAAACCCCTTCGAAATACAATCGGTATACTTTTATTTACCAAATAAAGCTCGGAGACCTAACAGCTTTGTAAATATACTGCATACCCTGATTAGGGGGCCAATACACTAAATGAATCATTGAAATATAATGTAGAAATTCTCAAGAAAGTTAGCCCCTCTCTCTCTCTCTCTCTCTCTCTCTCTCTCTCTCTCTCTGTGACAGATTATAAATTATTATTATTATTCTTATATTTACCCGTTTAGAGCCGGTCAACGATTATTATTATTATTATTATTATTATTATTGTTATTATTATTATTATTATCTTTCTATTCCGCATCCCCATCCCCAAGGTAGGCTAATTCCAGCCAGGTAACACACTCTTCGGATGACCGATTGGCAACACTGAAAGATTACATAATACAGACGGCATTGTGGCCTTCTGGGAATTAAAACCCACTTTCCATTGTGTCTAATTTAATTATACAATAATCCTTATTAGAATTTTCTTATGTTAATCTTTATAAGTTGAGCGGTGATTTAAAAGGGTTTCAACATCAATTAATAAAAGCCCATTCGAAACTGGGCCGCTAGCCCCACAAGGCCTAACAAAGCCTAGTGCCACCCCGGATAAATAAAGATGGACCTCACGGCCGTTCAGGAGATGTATTTGAGGGGAGTAGGGGAAGGTTAGATTAACCTAACCTAAGGATAAGCTGGCTTAAGAAGGATTTCATAAACGTTTATAAGATATATTTGAGGATGGCCGAGGGATCTTTTCCAAAATCCGGACCGTTCTTTATAACTAGAAAGTGACATTATTATTTTGTGGTTTTGCGTGCTAAGTTCAAAAAAGTTACTTTTTTTGAAGAAATGAAAAATACAAAAGTTACAGCAATTTTTATTACCATTATTTACATATATCGACCTAATATTATAAATAAAAATTGCTGTGACTTCAGTGGCGGACCCAGGATTTTTTTTTGGGTGTTGCCCAAATTTCCACTGTCGACATTTTTCCGAATCGCGACGTGTTCCATGCTCAAAATTTTTGTTTCGCGACATATGTCAAAAACAAATTAATATTTAAATCGGGTATACAACTTGTTATCTGCCTTTTTTTCTATTTCAGCACTTAAGAAAGTTTTTCCAAATCCAAGTCATCCTTTTTTTACATATGAGTCATAAGAGACTGATTTGACATAACCTTCCTAATGAAGAATTATAACAACAAAGGAGCTTTAAATCACATTCATCATTTATTACTCTTACTTCTTCCATAGTCAAATACTGATATTCTCATCTTTACAATGTTGTAATTTTTTCTTTACAATGTTTACAATCTTTAAGTATATGTATTTTTTATAATATCATTTCAATTTTTATTCAAATGAATCAATACTCAAATTGCTTTCATAGTAAAATATTGATGTTCTAACAGAATTATACCATGGTATTCCTTTGTAATACATGTATATTAAATCAAAGCTACATTGTATTCAGAGATCATACTTGATCATAATTTGTAATGTAAACTTACCAGATGTGGAAGATTTGTTGAAGAATGATGAAATAATCGTCTGTTTTGGTCGTTTACGAGGTGGTTCCATTGCGAAATCTTGCTGAAATCAAATATGACGGCGTATTGCTCTACATGTAATTACATTTTATATCCTTCTCCATACTTGAAACTTGCATTTGTCTCAATTGGGGGGGAGGCTGATTTTTTTCATATTTTATTTCTTCTACAGGAATCTCACAATTTCTACTATTTCACAATCCTACACAATTTAACGTGTGAATAGAGTACAGTGAAGTGTAGCAAAATATGCGATCGTTCTCGCCACAGCTTACCAAAAGTCGAATGTAATTGAAAAAAATTGAAAAATAAACTCTGGCAACCTCTTTGTGAGGCTGCCCTCTGATTGGCTTGCTCGAGCGGAGGGATGTAGGGGGGGGGTGAGAGAGGTCGGCATCTCAACGTCAGTTGGGAAAATTGTTGCCCGGTCGTGTTAAATCACATGGGAGATTACTCGCTTCCGCGAAATTTCAAATAAAAAATTTTGGAGTCGGAAAAAAGGGTGTTGCCCGGGCAACTAGGGCAACACCCCTGGGTCCGCTACTGGACTTTTTTATTTTTCATTTCTCCAAAAAAAGAATAACTTTTTTTAACTCAGCACGCAAAACCACATGATAATAATGTAACTTTCTAGTTATATTCTTAGTTATTCTGGTACTCCCTTTATTGATTCATTTCTCATCTTGAAACTAATATCATCTGACTAATTAGAGCTTTCAGGATGGAACTGCATAACTTTAGTTTTGGTAACATTAAAAAAATATCATGGTTCTGCAACTACTGCATAATTCACAAATTTTTAGAAGACAATCCAGATGTTTAACAGAAGGATTTATCAATACCATATCATTGGCAAAGACTAAGTTAATTATCCTCACAATTATTATCTAGCCTATACAATGTCCAACTTTTGTCTCCTTAAGTGAAAGAATTAAACCAACAATATACACATTAAACAGCAGAGGAAAGAGAAAGGAGTCTTGCCTCAGTCCGTAGGAAAAATTAAATCACTCAGACAAATACATTACCCACCCAGCTGTAAAAGATTGGTAATAACAAAATATCAATGTTTAATATGTACAAAGGAGTTTTCCTGTCTTTAAGTTTTTAAATAAAATATTGTGATTCACTCTATCATATGCCTTACTCATATCCAAGAAATAGCTATAAATAGTGGAATTACTGCCAGTGTATTTAAATATAATTTTCTCTAATACATTCACTAGATACACATATCAGTTGAGTGGAGTAGTATGGCCACAAAAGGAGAGAGTACAGAGCAATTGCAATGTTGATTAAATGTTGCAAGGTGCCAACCCCCCCTTTTCCCCAGTGCCAATCCTCACCCCTCAGGGTGCCAACAAAAAAGGGGAATCCCCCCAGCAAGCTGAGGGGAGTCCATCTAACCTAAGAGAGAGAAAGAGAGAGAGGAGGAGAGAGGAAGAGACCATCCTCCGTTGAGCGCAGCCAGACGCTTAATAAGATTTCACCCCAGCATCACTTGGCTTAGAACTCGAAATCTGCCAGTTGGCTTAATCAGCCACTAGAATTAATCAGCCATTTGGCTTAATCTGGCTTGGAAGGCAGATGTATGTGTATACATATTAATTAACTTTCCAGTTGCCAGATTGCGCTATTTATTTGGAAATATTCTTGACAGTTGGCTTAGAAATCCGACAGTCGGCTTAGAAGGTGCAACCAGCCATTTGTGTATATATATATATATATATATATATATATATATATATATATATATATATATATTCCCATCTCTCCAGTTATTCCTTAATATCGTTTATACAGGGTGTTTCAGGAGGAAAGATCAATACTTCGGGAGGTGATAGTATCGGTCATTGTGAGAAAAAAGTTCATATGAACATGTGTCTAATTCTCAATGGTTACGGAGATAGAGCTGTTTGAATCTGATGCGCGCGCAGCTCCTCCTCCCCCTTCCCTCCCCTATAACGTTGAACCATGTAAGCTGTAATGTAAGCATATAACATAAGCCAATCGACAGCTGACTGTTGTGAGTGACATTGTTTGGTGTTTGAAGCAGTGTTAAGAATGTCACACACCTTCACACATGCCGAATATGCAGATATGGTGTATGTCTACGGTTTTTGCGATGGAAGTGCAACAGCTGCTGTTGCAGAATACCGTCGACGGTTTCCGAACCGCAGAATTCCGGATCGAAGAGTGTTTACCAGGGTTTTCAACACATTGCGTGAGATTGGTACACTTCCCAGCGCTCATGTTTCATTTGAACGTGAAGGTCAACAAGATGTGGATGAAGTGAAAAACATTCTTCATTTGGTAGAGCGTAGTCCTACTACTAGCTCACGAAGAATTTCTACACGTCTCGGTGTACCACACACAAGAGTATGGCGAACATTACGTGAGGAAGGCTTGCATCCATATCACGTACAGCGTGTACAACACCTTCAACCAGGAGACGCTGCCATGCGACTGGAATTTTGTCATTGGGTAAATGCTAATCGCCGATTGCTTCAATTAATACTGTTCACCGATGAAGCTACTTTCACCCGTGACGGTATCAGCAACATTCGTAACTCTCATCGGTGGTCAGACGAAAATTCAAATGCCACTGTGGAAACAAATTTTCAACATCGCTTCTCTGCCAATGTGTGGTGCGGTATCATCGATGATCACCTGATTGGCCCTGTTACTTCAAAAAATCGTCTTACAGGACAAGGTTACCTAGAATTTCTGCAAAATGAATTGCCAGGACTATTGGAGGATGTTCCTTTGGCTACACGCGCTGGTATGTACTTTCCGCATGACGGAACTCCTCCACATTCTACCCGTCTGGTGAAGCAATACCTAAATCAAACTTTCCCTGGTCGATGGATCGGCCGCGGTGGTCCTATTCAATGGCCACCAAGGTCTCTAGACCTCTCCGTTAGATTATTGTTTGTGTGGGTGGATGAAAAGTCAAGTTTACAAAAGAAAGGTGGATACACGAGACGAATTGCTCGCGCGCATTTTGGATGCTGCTGCCCGCATAAAGGAACGTCAAGATCAACTCAGACGAACAACACGCGATCTTCGCACACGAGTTGCAAAGTGCATTGAGGTTGACGGTGGGATTTTCGAAAACGTATTGTAAACTGTAGCAAATTTGTCATTTCTGTATCTGATACCATCCAAATGCCAATGTTTAAACATTAAACGTTAGAAACAGTAATTGGTTTCTCTTTCTTGATTACCACTAACAATGCTTTTGTATTTGTAGATTCAAACAGCTCTATCTCCGTAACCATTCAGAATTAGACACATGTTCAGATGAACTTTTTTCTCACAATGACCGATACTATCACCTCCCGGAGTATTGACCTTTCCTCCTGAAACACCCTGTGTATATACAACCAAAAGAAATAAATAAAACACCATTACATCATTCTGTTTCTTTAGACGATTTAAGGGAAATAATTCTTGAAATATATAGGAAATAAATATACATTCGAAAATAATATATAGCAAAAATACACACATTAAACGAAGGATACATATACATTCTTAGATAAAAATATTAGTACAGGAGAAATCTACATACATATTTGATATATGTATTGTATAAGCAAATACATACTTATATATATATATATATATATATTATATATATATATATATATATATATAAACCGCAAAACCTATATAAAATAAAAATTCATACACTTTATGTTCTACCGCGCTAAACTAAAATACAAAACTCACACGTGATCGAGTCTACAGTTACATCATTGTTGCTTTGTATTATGCAATAAATACGATTTAACATTATTTCATCACTCAAGGTGTGCGGGGGTCTATACTCAATGTAACGGGCCTTCAATTCGTTCTATACTATTTTTGTGGCCACTTTACAACTGGTTGGCAAATTATCTTTAAACACGAACAGAATACAATCAAAAGCACGCACAAAGAGGGCGTCGTTAGCCACAACATCATTATTAAATTCAAGTTTATAAACAATCGTTTCCAGTCGAGGGTTTTTCTTACCGATCCGAGTAAGGCGAGGTCTGCCCTGTACTGCTCTAGTCCTTTGTACCAAAGTTCATGATATTTCGAAGAGTCTAAACCTTTTAAATAAGCATCCAGCTCTACACCATTCTCGCCATGTTCATTCCTACATTCAGTAAACCGATCGAGCAGAGCGGTGTATGCGTATTGAAGATCCGTGTCAAAATAAACCATATCCGTAACAAATGCTCTCTAATATAGGTTTTAGTTTGTGGAAACTGACGATTTCAAACATTCTGTCGAGGATGAAACGGTTTCGCGTGGGGACAAGAACACTATTATCAGATGCATTCTCCCTGGACAGAGCTGGGCACTTGCGTTTTTTTTTGCGGTACTGCGGTACTGCGGTACTACCGTGTTGGTCGGTACCGCGGAAAGTACCGCGGGAAATTTGAATGCGGTAGCGGTACTGCTGTACTTTCAGCGATCCTTTGCGGTACTGCGTTATGCGGTACCGGTTTGGTAGTGCGGTAGTAGTACCGCAGTACCGCAGTACCGCAAAAAAACGCGCAAAAAAACGCAAGTGCCCAGCTCTGTCAGAATCCCACATCAGTTGTATATCAATGCATGGCTGATCGTTATTTATACACAACGTAAAAACAATGGCATTTGAGGGTGTATCACTAATCTGTTCTCTTCTTGTACCTACACCTGCATGTATTTCATAACGATCCTCACCCCATTTCTCAACTATCACGAAGACTCTATTCATCTTCTCAACACTTAAATAGACAACATTACGTTTACCAGAGTTTGCTTGTCTCCAAGTCGTTTGAAGTACATAGTTAATGGCACCGGTTTTACGTCTGAACACACGCAATGACTTCGTCACGGACACGTCGTATACAGCATTGAGAATGCTATTCAAAGGAAGCTCCATCGTTTTCTATTGTGAGAGTGTACGTCCAGTCGGGTCAAACTCGGAGATGACTATGAGCAATCGGTTCGCGGTTTGGCTCGGAAACAGGTGTGGAGGAGTGGGTTATACCAAGCGTTAATGTTTCGTGTACGGGTTTGTTCCAGCATGAAAGAATCATGCGAGCACTTGTACCCATTATACCGGGTAATCAGAATTTTTCCGATACATGGGGCAATATCGGTTTTACTGTTTTATCAGAATGCGCACTAGACATTTTTGTTCATTTCCACGAACTAAACACATTTTATTAACAATCCGGCGCACTATTTGAGAGAAACATGTGCCCGTATTTATCTTTTTGTTTAACAGTCGATACTCGTCTCTAAATTCTATTAAAACTCACACAGGGCTTTAGCCACACCCTCACTGCGAACCTCATGATATACATATATGAATATAGTGGTAAAAGTATTTTAGACTATCAATTATGACGAGATTTACATTCTCAGCCGCAGGGTACGAGTACTCGGTATGATGCAACATGACATAATACCGCTTGTCACACCACTCATCAACAAGACTCACGACCCATACCCATTGCTTCTCTTCTGCACGCGTTGTTTCTTTCACTTCACGGTATATGTACGCTTTTATACAGTTTAGTCCTACAACATAGTCCATTACATCGTTTGTGCTAAGAAATCCGACAATGCTCTCGCCAGAATATCCATAGAGTATTTGAACATCTTGTTCCTCACGTTTCGCACGGTTCAGTGTAGCCTTAAAAGTCTCAAAGGAGGGAGGTCTAGGCCGTCTTTCAGTATTCACCACATCTTCCGACTTTACCGAATACCACTTCATAAACGTCGAACACGCAACATCAAAGGTCGCCATCACTATTTTTTCGTCTACTTGAGAATTCTTCAAATATACGTCTGAGATCCAGGTCTTGCAACGGCCAACTGAGCAAGCAAGGGTAGAAATATGTAGGAGTCACGTGACCCTTTGATTGATCTTACAGTAGGCGGAGCTTAGGACTTTTTCCTGTACATACGAACACACAACACACAATGAAGAAAATGAAACCCTAATTAGAACATTTACATATTCAAATATACGTAATAAATAAACATATCGTTCACAATAGATATATATAACATTCAGGTACTATGGTACCCAAAGTGTACGGTATCATAGGTGCCAGGCACCTGGTAACGTTTCCTATAGGTGTTACGACACACCTTTGTGCCCCTAAGTTCCTTCACGCCCCCCCCAGTTTCTGTGCCCGAAAATTGTGGGTTCCTAGAGTCAGTTGGGGTGGTTGGTCACCCTCATCTTCTAAGCACATTAGCTCCTTCAACGAGTCAAAGTTAACCACCCGTCGGTTCGCCTGGTTAAGCGTGATGCCCTTCGCCTTCACGATATATTTCAGCTCATCCCCCACCCTTACCCGTACCCCATAAGTTTTTCGCCCTGTTGATACAAAGGAGTCAGCGTATGCACCATCACCATACTCATCCTTGATCTCGTCAGTCAACTCTCCGAGGAATTCCCCAATAGGCGGCATGAATTCACCCTCCCTCTCCGTGAATATTACGTCATCTGTGTCAGCGTACAGCACCCTTCGCCCAAGAGAGTGTAGTAGTCCCCAAAGCTTGATGTTTGTAACACGTGAGGTATCTATGGCCAATTCGGTGATGTTGTACTTTATTATGTACGTGTTACCAACATTCACAATCTCCATTACCTCTTTATCGGGGACATTGGCATAATCCCACACCTCGTTATAATTGTGTCAAATGAATGTCCCCCTTACCTGTATTCTGTGCAAACTTGCCCCAAAGCCTATTTAGGCACAACTTTGCACTAAAGCGCTTGCCAGGGTTCTTAACAATTTGGGCCCGGTCAAGTTGTATCCATTCACGGTCACGGTAGCGCTGAATATACGCCGATTTTTCACCCTCGCGGATAGCCTGGTGCTTCTAATTTATCCTTTAAAAAAGTATATACGCCGTGAAAAGGTTGGGTAGCTTCTGAAACCTCCACACCTCATATATTTTCACTATTCTGGAACCATGGCGGACGGCTAGGAACAGCTCAGGACTTGTATATAATGTACACCTCTGATATTCTGTTGTTTGGTTGTGTGATCACAGGACAGTCTTCTCCTCTGCGCACTTCACGCACAGGGGAAACATGAGCTTGTGATCTATAACGAAGGGTAAGATCGGCATCCATAAATCGCGAGGGGGGAGCACGTCTACGAAAGAAAGACCGAAATAGTACTTGTTCACATTTGTTGAGAACACAACGATCGGCCAGAGCTGGGCACTTGCGTTTTTTTGCGCGTTTTTTTGCGGTACTGCGGTACTGCGGTACTACTACCGCACTACCAAACCGGTACCGCATAACGCAGTACCGCCAAGGATCGCTGAAAGTACAGCAGTACCGCTACCGCATTCAAATTTCCCGCGGTACTTTCCGCGGTACCGACCAACACGGTAGTACCGCAGTACCGCAGTACCGCAAAAAAAAACGCAAGTGCCCAGCTCTGCAACGATGGTGGGCAGGGAGGGTCCCACCAGTTTTTCAGGTGCACCTACGGGGTACGGATTGTTCTTATCACGTAGGGATATAAAGAACAGAAGTCGTAGTAATGGAGTTTCACGAACTGGGTGCCTATAAGCTGATCGCGGGTGCGGGTCCATACAAGACTATCGGCAGGAAATCTACAGTAGATATCTCCTACGTCAAAGGAGTACGTCAAAGGAGTACACAGTCTTTTCATCAGTGGCACGGTCTTCGGTTCGACCATCAACCCAAAAAACACGACCACTGACCTTAATGGATACCTCTCCCGTGTTGCGGGCGCGTTTTAAGTATATTCCGGTTTGCTGCTGTATGTGCATGAGCCACTAAATATCCTTGTGCCCATAACTGCGAGAGTTGTTTCTGTGAATGATGGCGAAAGTGTCTTTAGGCACGAAATTGTTCTTGAACACCGTAAAGCACAATGAGGCGATTGTGGTTGCGACTTGCAGCGGATCGCAGTTGAAACGGTTTATGTACATCCTTCTAAAGGCCTGGAAACATACTCTAAGCACGCGCACATCATTCACGCAATAACGCTCACATTCATCAGCTATTTTGTATAGATCAGCTTCAGTGAAACTGTTGTCGTAGCGGTCAAACTCTTCACGTTCACTATCACTCATGTTGGTGTAGTTAAAGTATTGTTTTGGGGCAGATAGTCCTACATAATTTAAAGTGTCGCTAGTGAGGAAAGTGTAAGGTAAATACGCTTTGAAAACTTCGGGGCTACACCCATCACCTTGGGTAGCTTGGCTAGTTTGAAGGTGTGAATAATAAAGTATCTTTAAACTGAACATTACCTTTTATCTGCATTTGTATAAGTTTGTTTCCCCTTTTCAAGGGGGTCGCCTGTAAATATCTCCGATGACTCGTGTTCAAGCAGGTCCTTATAAAGGAAATGTGTCAAATTTTGTCCCGTTATGGGCAAAAATATACACAGTCATTTTTTTTAACTTGTCCGCTAACTTGACAATATAGGACACAAAGAGTTTCATGGGGTTCTACAGATCTACAGAAGCTAAGGCTAACAAAGACCCTAAGTTTCACTCTAAGGTTAGCCCGAGAGAAAGGAAAGAGTAGGGGGTTAAGAGAAGAGAAGAGAATAAGGGGTTAAGTAAGGAGCAACACCTATCACTCGTGGGTTAACATTCATTCAGAAAAAGAGGAAAAAAGTCTCACCACTGCCGACAAGTCAGAAAAATAGTCGGAAAAAATAGGAGAGGGGTGAAAGATGAAAAGAAGTAAAATAAGAACGCTTACAAACCATGCAGACACAGTCTTAACTCACTGTCATACCATGCAAACTACAAACATGCAAGGAAAGAGTTAGAGACATGCAAAGTAAGGAGATAAGAAAAAAAAAAGTAGGTAAAGTTAAACAAAAAGTGGGTTAGTTTACGCTACGAGCTACATCTACGTTCGTGTTAGTCTAATTTTTTTTTTTTTTTAATAATAATTTTATTGCTGGCATCACACGCTGGCATGTCACAAGCTGGCATTCATTGTCAACAGCCTCCTCCTCGAGCACCACCACCAGAGCTCCTGTTGCTAACTTTGTTTTTTTAAATTAAACAACGTTAATACTTTTAAAGTGTCTGTCAAGACGGTTCTTAAACATATTAACGCTGGTAGAATGAACGACTGACGCGGGAAGATTATTCCATTTATCAATTACTTTAAACGTAAAGAAGTTTTTAGCGATGTTAGTAATGAAACGTCTGCCACGCAACTTAAATCCGTTATTGCGAGTATTACTATTATCGAAAGTGAACAATTTGTCAAAATTTACGTTATCGATGTTATTAACGATTTTGAAAACTTCAATAAGCTCCCCCTTAATCTTCTAGTTCGAGTGAATACAAGTCTAACTCTTTAATCCTATCTTCATAAGGCTTATTGCGCAATGACGGAATAAGTTTCGTGGCACGACGCTGAACCCTTTCTAACCTATCAATATCCTCACGCAAGTACGGGCACCAAAACTGAACGGCATATTCTAAATGAGGCCTGACTAGGGACTTGTAAAGGGGCAATATAATATCCTTCGATTTAAATTCGAAATTACGCGCTATGAAGCCTAACATCCTATTAGCTTTTGCGCAAGACTCCAGGCACTGGTTCCTAACCTTTAAATCCTTAGATACGCGTACGCCTAAATCTACTTCCTCGTCAACGCTCGCTAACTCCCTATCATCCATCGTGTACGCGTAATTATTGTTGCGAGAACCTATATGCAAAACTTTACATTTGTCTACGTTAAATTGCATCTGCCACTTATCTGTCCACTCCATAATCCTATTTACATCGTCTTGGATCCTATTTCTATCGTCCTCGTTAACAACCTTACCGCCTATTTTAGTATCGTCCGCGAATTTTGACACGTTACTAGTCAATCCTACATCTATGTCGTTAATGTAAATGACGAATAGCAATGGGCCTAACACTGAACCCTGTGGGACACCGCTACCTACATCTAACCACCCTGATTCACTACCATTAACTACGACCCTCTGTCTCCTAGCACGAAGCCATTCTTCTAACCAGTTAGCTACCTGACCGCGTATACCGTGCGCTTTAACCTTCGCAATTAGTCTCCTATGCGGAACTGTATCGAACGCATTTTTAAAATCTAAATAAATAACATGCCTATCGTATTCGCGCACTATTTCGTTATAAAATTCTAACAAATTAGTTAAACAAGACCTATGGCGTCGAAACCCATGCTGACTACTATTAATCAAATCTCTACTTTCTAAGTGATCGATAATACGATCCCTAACTACGGATTCCAAAAGTTTACCGACAATTGACGTTAAGCTAATGGGCCTATAATTGCTTGCTACTGCGCGGTCGTCTTTTTTAAAAATAGGCGTGACGTTAGCTAATTTGAAGTCTTCAGGAATAATCCCCGTTTCGAGTGACCGATTAAAAATCTTCGCTAAGGGGCCTACGATAACTTCTTTCAAATCTTTCAAATGTCTGGGATAAAACGCGTCAGGGCCTGGAGCCTTGCTAACTTTTAGCCTATCGATATAATGCGCAATCTCAGCCTCGTAAACAGTTATTTTATCCAAAATAGTCTCGCTACTAAATGGAACGATATCGTTCACGTCGGGGACATTATTTACGTCTTCTACGGTAAAAACTGTCGCAAAAATGTTATTGAAAATACCCGCCATCGCCTGAGCGTCAGAAGCCAACGCGCCATTAACATCCACTAGAGGGCCTATGTTATCTTTTACCGGCTTACGATTATTTACGTATTCAAAAAACTTTTTTTGATTATGTTTACTATCCGCAGCTATAAGTATCTCTAAATTACGCTTGGCATTCCTAACTGATCTTTTAACCTGACGTCTAAGCTCGATATATCTATTAAAGTTAGCTGCCGTGCCATTGCGCTTACTAAGTCTATACGTTCTATTACGCTCGTTTATAAACTTTCCTATTTCCCTACTCCACCACTTCGGCCTACCACGATTTCTAGCGCGCTTGGGCCTACGAGGAATAAACTCCCTTTTAATATCCCTAAAACTTTCTTTAAACGCCACCGAACGCAAATTTGTGTTATTACCCATAAATAAGTTATCCCAGTCCACTACTCTCATCCTATCAGCAAAACTATCAAAATTAGCCCTACGAAAATCAGGAACTTCTATTACGTTACTATCCTGGGTGTTTTCTATCAGTAACTTAAACCTAAGAATTTGATGATCACTACATCCTAAACTCTCGCCTACTTCTAAACCTTCGACTATATTCTCGCCATTCGTCATCACCAAATCTAAAATATTGTCACCGCGCGTTGGTTCGGTAACTATCTGTCGTAAAAAGTTATCGTCCATAAACTCAACCAATCTCAAACCCTCCTCATTACCAGTAAAATTCTCGTAATTAACATTAGGGCAGTTAAAGTCTCCAACAATTATACTATTCCGATTGTCAATAAAATTACCAAGAAGTGAGTAAAATCTAGTATCTGTATCGAGGGGTTGAACGGGAGATCTATAAACAACAACAAAATTAAAACTAATACTACGCGCCCTAACTTCAACACATATCGCATTAATTGCTGCCGGAAAATCTAACTTAACCTCGATAACCCGAAGGGAATTACGAATGTACAGCAAAACGCCTCCGCCAAACCTATGTAACCTATCATTAGTAAAGAGTTTAAAACCCGGTATATCAAGTTCCCCCAACAAGTCCCGAGTCACGGTATTCAACCAAGTTTCAGTGATAGCAACTATATCATAATTGCCGGAATAAATTATCGCCTTAAATTCATTTAATTTATTTCTAATACTACGCCAATTACAATAAAAGACGTTTAAGTTATTTTTTACCACGGGCCCGCGTTTTAAACTATTTATCACGTCGGGCCCGCGTTTCCCGGACCTACAACGTTTAAAGAAGGCTTCGACCTATACAGCTTTCGCACGTTGTCGTGTGCAATCGTTTTAAAAACGTTTGTCCATTTACCACATTTGTGACACTCATCACACTCAACCTCCATGCACTCATCACAGATAGTCTGACTTACAAGTAGATGTGGGATAACCTCTTTGGTTTCAGCGACCGTGTAAGTTTCTATATCGTAGTACACAGTTATACAAGGTCTATTTTTAGGCTTAGCGTCTTTCATATGACATACATGCTTCACTCCATCCGCCTTATATTTCTCATGGCATGTAGGACAGTGAATTCCATCACATTTATGCTTGAATTTCCCCCAATTACACTGTGTAACACTGATTCTGTTTATATAGAATTTTTTATGTTTTTATATGCATTTGTGGGCGCTGAGTCCAAAACTGGCCTTGGTTTGTGTGTATCATCAATGGTTTCAGAGATAATCCATTTTTCATGTTTTACCGGTATAATGTTATTATGGGTGCAGCAATATCAGAATAATCAGGAATTGTTGAGAACAATCCGGATGTTCGTTGACAGTTTCTTGCTCTAGAAATTGCCCGAAACTTTCACTGTGCTATATAAAGGAGAGCGCAGAGTCTGAGAAGTCAGTAAGTGTGAGCACACAAAGAAAGCAGGTTGTTTGTCTGATGGTTACCAGCACTGAGGTACTGTGTTTCTGTGCTTCTCTGTGCTGACGATTTGAGTGTTATCGATTCTCTTTTATTGCGAACATTATTTCAGTGAATACATCTTTTTCTGGAATCTGTAATCTGTTGCAGATTTAATAACTCTTCTCTCTATATCTGCAGGTTATGATTAATGTAGTACAGTTTGGTAAAGAGAATGGCAACTAGAGCTTGTAAACACTCGCCGGATATATTCTGCTACGTTTTGGTATGCCTATGGGTGACCAAGATAAGCCCTGGGCACCCCATGTGATCTGTGGAAGCTGCCGCTCCATACTTGAAGGGTGGCTGCGGAGAGTACGCAAGGCAATGCCATTTGCGGTACCCAGAATATGGAGAGAACCAAAGAGCCACCACGACGATTGCTACTACTGCATGGTAGATGTTTCTAAGTACAGGAAAGTTAAAGGAAGGCAGACTCTTCAGTATACAAGCATAGCGTCGTCCATAGCTCCTGTACCACATGGCGAAGGTCTTCCAATACCACGTCCACCAGAACAGGTATCTATCCATTACTTTACCTTCTGTATTTACAGACTGTGGTTCATTATGTGTCGATTTTTCTTAGTGCTGATGCTCTTCTACATATATAGCTATGCCTATATTTTGTTTCTTTGCTTTGCAGGTTGAAAATGAGGATGCAGCTAGCTCATCTGAGATGTCGGCTGGTGAGGACAGTCATGATGAAGAATATAAAGTAACTTTCAGTACAAACCCTCACTTTCCAAAAATCAGAGGGAATTGGACGACTTAATTAGAGATTTGGGTCTGACGAAATCAGGGTCTGAGTTTCTGACCTCCAGACTCAAAGAGTGGAATTTGCTTGGAGAAGACTGCAAGAGCACTGTATACCGAAAGCGGCATGAAGAGTTTGCAAGGTTCTACGATGTCAATGGCTCTCTCTGTTATTGCAGCGAGGTTACTGGTCTATTCACAGCTATTGGGTTAACACATATACACTCAGAGTGGCGCCTGTTTATTGACAGTTCAACTCGGAGTTTAAAAGCTGTTCTACTCCACAATGGGAACAAATATCCATCTATACCAGTTGCACATTCTGTTCAAATGAAAGAGGACTA
This sequence comes from Bathynomus jamesi, assembly GCA_023014485.1. NCBI lineage: Eukaryota > Metazoa > Arthropoda > Malacostraca > Isopoda > Cirolanidae > Bathynomus > Bathynomus jamesi. The sequence continues at coordinate 233,502 of JAJOZX010000428.1, read as the reverse complement.
TGAAAATGTCAAACAACTGCTCACTCAAATCAGGTATGAACAATATAACTGGGACGTGTGTGGTGATTTCAAAATGATTGGGTTCCTGGTAGGTTTACAAGGAGGGTTTACTAAATATTCATGTTTTCTTTGCCTGTGGGATAGCAGGGCTTCAACTGAGCACTATAAAACAGTCCAGTGGCCTCCACGCGAAGGACTGCAACCAGGAAAGTACAATGTACTCAGGGAACCTCTTGTGAAGCTTGACATAGTTCTGCTACCAACTCTCCATATTAAGTTGGGTCTAATTAAGCAGTTTGTATCTGCGTTAGATTTTGGAGGGGAAGTTTTCCAACAGATTCGGGTCATGTTCCCTAAACTCTCTGAGGCCAAAGTCAAGGCTGGCATCTTTGTAGGACCACAAGTAAAGGCGCTGTTGAATTCAAAGAACCTTGAAGCCAAGATGACTCCGATCGAAAAAGAGGTTTGGTTGCTTTCCTTGATGTGGTTCGTGGGTTTTTAGGCAACCATAAAGCACCAAACTATAAGGAGTTAGTGTCAAACTTGATTAAGTGCTATGGCAAAATGGGGTGCCGTATGTCTTTAAAATTACACTATCTGCATTCACATCTAGACTTTTTTCGTGATAACCTGGGCGATGTGAGTGAAGAACATGGCGAAAGATTCCATCAAGATATTCAAACGATGGAGAAAAGGTACCAGGGCCATTGGGATGCTTCCATGATGGGAGACTACGTAAGGTCGCTGATCAGAAAAGATAAGAATGTTCATACGCGGAAGTCGCGTTCTTCAGTGCATTTTTAAGGAACGCACACTGCATAACGAGGCTTGTTATTTTCTTATCGGTTTTCCTCATGATATACAGGGCGTCCCAAAAAAATGTATACACACTTTAAATAATTATAAAGGCAGTGTTTATTAAAATACATTTCATTTTCAAAATGTAATAGAATCTACAGACATTATTTAATTGTTTTGTCAACGCCTGTTTTCAAACTGACGTCCGTTCTGGTCCAGGCACTGCTGATAACGCGAAGCAATGGAATCGCAAACATCACAAAACATTTCGTTTGGTATTTGTGTGCATTCTCGTTCAATGGCTGCTCTCAATTCAGCGACTGTTGCAGGTTTTATAGCGTACACTTTGTCTTTTAAGTATCCCCATAAAAAAAGTCTAGTGGTGTGAGGTCTGGTGAACGCGGAAGGTATTCTACGAAACCCCTTCGTCTAATCCACATCCACATCGTGCCAAGTACCACTCGCAATTCTCCACTCTTCGGTCCGGATCATCTTCATTAATAGCATGGACTAATCTTGGAATGTAACTTTTCCATTGACAGCGCTTCAAAATGCGTTGGACAGACGATTCTGAAATTCCTACCTCACGACTCGCTTGCCGCACAGATTTTCTTGGACTTTGGTGATACGTTTCCAGTACTCTTTCATGCTTTGTGTGGCTTGTCGATGTCCGTGGTCTTCCGGAACGCTTCTTGTGGACATTCTGAACAGTTTCATCGGCTTCAAACTTATCTCTAATTCGAGTGATGGTAAGTCGCGTTGGTGGATCTGTTTGAAACTCCATCCTAAACTGTCTTTGCACTTCAACTGCGTTTTCACACTTCCAGTAGCATTTTAGAATGAATTTCCTTTGTTCAAAGCTTAGTCTGACTGCCATTATTAATTCTAATGGGTTTAACTTGGAAAGAAAGAAACATCAATTGAGCTATCAGCTGTTAAAGTGTGTATACATTTTTTTGGGACGCCCTGTATATTATCATTTGCACCATTTTGGGTTTGTCAAACAATTTTGGCTCAATAAACATTAATTTCCAATAGTGTTTTTATTTTCAGAAAATATTTATGTTAGCCTTCTTTATATACTTTGCCATATGAAAAGTGTGATAACCTATATTTTTGAAACGGTTGATGATAGAGCAAAACCAACATCATTTTTGGAATCAGCGCCCCGAAATCATTAAGAAACGACAGAAAAATCACAATAAACAGAAAATTTTTCAAATTTTGTTACCCAGTGTTATCCATCATATGAAACAACCACATTCACAGATTCTCATTTTCCTGCAAGTGCCAATTGACGTATGGAACTCAAAGCATTTATTATTAAAAAATGTACGTGTGCACACATTACATTCCCTCTTCTCAGCTTCAACTACACGACTTTCACATTTGGAGCATTTACACTGCTCACATACCATGTGGCATTCCTTACAATGTTTCACTATATCATCCGCAAACTCGAGACATCCCTTACACAAATCATGATGCCTTCCATATTTTCGACTTTTATCATAACTAGCGTAAAGACCCCTTATATTACGGATGGGGAGATACGTTGTTCCTGACAATCCTAAAATAAGTAGAGATCTTGTACGGTTTCGCACACAGCATTTAAAAAAATACACAGTCCTACGATGATCATCCATTCCAAATACAACTATACGAACATTTATTTCCTGCTCTACCCTTCTCAGTTCTTCAGGACCCATATTACACTCAAACTCAAGCTCGCAATCTGAAGCCAGTTTACGGGCACACTACACAACCGTAGGCAACCAAATTTTTTTTGTCCATGTATTCAGCACAGTAAACACATGAGCTAAGACTATTGATATAAAGCCGCAACCACGACCGACGTTTATATGCTTTCGGTAAATAATCGGAGGATTGAAGTTAAGAGTATAAGGTGTGGCACTATGACCTGCAACCCGGAATACTCTGTCAATATCTACCGTGAAGTTGTCCATATTGAAGGGTGTACTACTTTCAGAGGCCTGCATTATACGCCCCAAGATATATTCTATATCTACATCGCCAAGCGTCTGACTGGTATTACTACCCAAAAATCATCTACATCCCCCTCAACTTACCCAAACCCGAAGGATACCGTCGTCCTGACTTCACGTTCGTCGCTGTTTTGAAGGGCAAACTCCACAATACGTTCAACTAAGCATCGAAGACCGTGTTCAACACCGTTGCTATACAGGGTTCCAGCGTCATCCCTGACTATATACCGATTTCTAGTCAGGGCCGGGGTGGGGTTAGCGGTGCACACCAGTTCGAATGTTATACCTTCCTCTACAGAGCGAGAAGCTGCTGATATGAAGGAAGTACCCGGAATTGAACAGGAATAAGGGGGTACAACTTTAATTGAGGAGGGAGCTAGAGTGGGGGGTAGAGGGTTTGGGACTCTATTACTGGTGGTCTAGCAACCGGTGCACTCCTGGGACGTTTTACACCTGATTTGGAAGGTTCTTCATCATCGTGCCTCCGCTTTGAACTGCCACGTGGTGGAGTTACAGGTGTCGCTGGTGAGGGTCCGTTAGCAAGGGTGTAGTGTGTAACCACAACTACACTGTCATCGGGGTCGTCTGCAATATCGACGATGGGGACATGATGCTGTACCTCGTCGTCATTCACGGTTCTGTGGAAGAAGAAAAACAAGATTGTAGAATATAAGGAATATCACTTAAATTTTTATTATAGTTTGTAAATGTTCCACTTAGGGATGTGACGTGTTAGAGATGGAACTGTAGAAAAATTCAGGTTCACGAGCCCGTCCACGTGTATTATATCTGGCCCTACAGGATGTGGTAAAACTGTGTTTATGCTTAAAATCATTCAAGGTAAGGGGGAGATATTCTTAAAATTTGTACATAAAGTACTATGGTGCTCTTCGACGTACCAGTCAGTGTTCAACGAGTACAAAGATGATATTTTGTTCCACAAAGGCGTATATGACGTTAATTCGTTATAGTGAAATCAGCATACAGTCATTGTAATTGACGATCTCATGTTAGAAATTGATAAAACGTTTGCCGAGACATTTACAGTATTCTCCCACCATCTTAACATAAGCGTATTCTTAATCAATCAAATCTATTTTTAAAAAATAGATACATGCGCGATGTGTCGTTAAATACACAATATCTAGTCTTATTCGCGCAACGTAGAGATGTGTCACAAATTTGAGTATTAGCCAATCAAATGTTCTCGAATCAGCGTAAGGAGTTTTTGGAAGTTTATAAAGAAGCTACAAGTCAACGTTACGGATATTTGCTTTGTGACCTTCACCCTCGAAACACGTTTAGAGTGCTTCAAGGACGAATATATTCCCAAACGAGCCTGAAAAGGTGTATATTCCAAGTGACAAATAGTCTAAAGAAATACCGTGAATTAATCAAAATTTATCATCGATTGCCCCGGGCATTGCAGATGTTTGTTAAAAATATCGACTCGGACTTTTTAAAATGCATCTGTGAAATCTCTCTTAATGTTATAAAATGTAATGTACCAATGAAATCCCCTCAGAAGGCTCACCTACGTCGCTAGAAGAACATAATACGTACGCTCGCTCGTAAAAGTCAAACTGTGGGGAAGAAAAAGTGAATTATTGTACAAAGAGGGGGAATCATTCCTCCCCATCTTATTTTCACTTTTGGGACCTTTACTGACTACATTAATATAATGAAGAAAGTGGTAGTGATTCTGCACGAGATGTATGCTTCACTGCAAAGTTCAAAGAGTCCAGACACGGTTCTAGAACCCCGTAAAAGCAGGCTTAAAAGAATGGAAAGCGAATTGGTAGGCCTATTAAACAGTGAAATGAGAAAAGGATCTTATACCAAGAGGCTCTCCAGAAATTTCTTCATGGGTACGAAGATTATAAGAATCCGACAGAGATCCCGGTGGTTATTAGGCACAGCGCGAGCAACGATGAGCATGGTGACATAAGACCTGGGGCCGACGTTAGAGATGAAGACCAAAAAATAAAGGTGCGCCCCCACAACATATCGAACATGTATTAAAAAGCAGCCTCCTACATACATTGAGGAATAAAGGCTTAAGTCTTTATAATCTATTGAGTGAGGACCCCTCATACAGTGGACCAATACAGGAGAGGTAATTGTTGAAGGAACAAGGGTACAGGGATCGAATATCGTCGACATTGTCCATGATCTGATGAGAAAATGGGACAGGCCCTCACCATCAGGATGGAAGCATATTAAAGCAAGACTGCAACAAATAAATGTCTCCATAACATTGATAGGAAATCTGAATCGGTTAAAAGACTTGGAGCAAGTCTCACATGTGCCACAACTGAGTACGCTATCACTCCCAACGGCAGTATCTCTGAAGAGGAGAAGGAAGAGACCAAACAACAACAACAACGGCCAATCCTATCCACGTGCCTCTAAAATACGGAAATGGTTAACATATTAAGAAAAAGCTATTATGACATTTCTAACCCAGCCTCCTATGGCGGTATTGATAGACTGTACAGAAGTGTTTACAATGATGGAGTAGGGAAAAAAGGTGTTGAGAGGTTTTTGCGGGAGCAGGATGCTTATACACTTCATAAGCCGGTGAGAAAAAGGTTTAAAACAGCCAAGACAACAACGGCTTCGATTGATTCTATTTGGCAAGCGGATTTAACAAACATGCGAAGATATTCAGTATATAATGATGTATTCTCTAGATATCTGTGGCTAATTCCTCTGAAAAATAAATCGCCTGAAACATTTGCTGAAGCTACCAAAACACTGATGTTCAAAGAAAACAGGGTTCCTGGCAATATTTGCACGGACATGGGGAAAGAATTTATAGGCCGAGCTTTCCAGAACATGTTGGCAGAGTTTAATATCATTTACTACACTAGCAATTCTATACATAAGGCCTCTTTAGCTAAAAGAGTTCAACGTAGCATAAAGGAACGCATGCATCACTATTTTACACATAAGACACATACAGATATATAAACATTCTGGAATCATTGGCCTCGTCATACAACCGTTCACACCAGCGTGAGATGAGAAGAGATATTCGTAGAGCACCGCCACATTCTTCACGTTTCAAAATCAATGATTAAGTAAGGCTATCGCTTTCGGGAAATAAATTCGCAAAGGGATTTGAAAAAGGTTGGACACGTGAGATTTTTAAAGTTAGGGCTATGAGACCTAAAGGTGAGATAATGTTGTATTACGTTGAAGATTTGAATAAGGAAGAAATCTCAGGAGGCTTTTACCGCGAGGAGTTGCAGAAAGTGACATTTAATTTAGGAAAAAATGTGTTTAAAATAGAAAAAAGTTTAGGCAAGAAAGGTTCAGGAAAGAGAAAAATGTACCTGGTAAAATGGCTAGTGTACCCAGAAAGCTTCAACACCTATATAAAAGCTGATGCAATAATGAAGCTTAAAGAGTATGCAACATGGCGCCTAACCACTTCTACAGTGTGTCACACTCCCGTCCTCTTCTTCTCTGTCTGTACATCCTAACAACACCCTGGCCAACTTTGTAACAGAACTCCATGGGCCCATTGAATTGGAACGTGATTCAGATGAGGCGGGGATATGCGAAATTCAGCTGTCCACCAGCTTCTTAAGTATTGATTATAAAGAACCCGTTTTTACGGTTCTTCGAGATCGTGATGAGTGTGAAAAGGCCGGGCTAATTAGGGATGAAACCATGCGTGCCACCCGGAGTAGGGAGGCACTGTATTACACTACAGCAGTAACACTAGGCCCGGGTCGTTATGGTGCGGTCGAGGATGTTGTGAGAGACTTAAACGGAAGTTTAAAAAGCTCAAATCTTACGGCTGATTTAGTATGCAAAATCGTAAACAAAGAAAGCACTGCACATGCTCTGACCTTAAAATCACAGGATAATAGAAATATTAAAGACAAAGGACTGTTCAAAATTATAACCTAGGGCCGATATGGAGCAGCGTTCCAAAGAGATGACTTTCATGAGGCACCACATGACTTGTCTAGCTTAATGTATGAGTTGAAATTGGAGAAATTGGGTGATGGCTATCTATCCCCAGACATGTGCTATATTTACAGCAATATCGTGGAGCATCAATTTGTTGGGGATACCCAGGCGCGCCTGCTCCGCATTACTCACATACCCAATCATAGAGGGAGGAGCATGAGCATTACATATGACAAACCCCACTCTGTGAATGTTGCGACTAATCTATAAACAAATACCTCAATATATATAAGAACGATTGAGGAAAAAAAATTCTCATTCGGTAATGGGAGCTTAACAGTGAAGCTGCACTTTCGTCGCACTGAGTTATAATGACCCGAAGGCTTTTCAAAGTCTATCGAGGGGTGAGATATCAGCGTGGGAATGGGCTTGGATCCATTTTTTCAATCATACTACGCACGGCTGTCCCATTGCTGAAGAGGGGCGCCAGATACGTCGGGAGGAAAGCGTTACAATCAGGTTTAAACATGGTAGAAGACATAATGGCGGGGGCTAAACCTAAAGAAGCTCTAAAAAAAACATTTAAAACGCACACGGGACGAAATCATCAAAGATGCAAAGAGAAAAATGCGAGAGGGCTGTCCGGGAGAAGGGGTTACCAACACGTGGCGTTAAACGTAAAAGAATATAAAAAAAAAGAAGAGAAATGTTCTAAGCGAATGAAACCTATGGTTGATCATTTTTTTTAACTGATATAAGCTAAGGACATTGCTCTCACGAATCATAGGCTGTTTACTACTTGTCGAGAGAGATGGCATTATTTCTGACTCATCATGGCACGCTTCATCCATCCGTGTAGCTCACAATGTTGCAAATCGGAGCTGTCCCTCTTTGATATGCCCTCAACTCAAGTTTCTATTGAGCACAGTGACTTTATTACAATTAACCCATTAAACACAATTAGTTCCCCGAGTGCCCCTATAGAATTCGTGATACCCAGCTCAGGCCCTTACTTTACTGATCCAAGCCGCATGCACATGTACGCTAAACTACGCATAGCCCATTCAGATGGAACGGACTGCGATGATAAATATGTTTTATTTCCGGAAATAACAGATCCGCTGAAAAACACGAATAATTCTTGTACTATCGAAAAGAATCCGACTATTTCACCTGAAGCAGAAGCAGAGTCATTAACGACTAGATTTAAAGAATGACATGAACAGGGCAGAAAAAAAGCTCTAGGGTTTAACTGAAGAATTCTGCTTTGAACTCCTGCGTTCTGACCTTTCATGTTCGCCCCATTGTCATATACTTCGCCCCTCATATTTTTCAAAGGCAGTCCCAAATCCCAATTTATCTAGTTGTTTTAAAACTACTTCGGTCAATCCTACTCCAGTTGTATCCGTTGCAGGAATAAAGCAAATAAAATGTTCACGAGGCACATATTGACTAGATTTTTCATCTTTTTTCACAAATCTTAATACTAGGGATAATTGTTCAACGCGACTCTTATCCGGTGTACAGTCAACGAGTATAGAATAATATTTGGCATCTTGGATCACCTGAACATCCGTCACCCCAACCTTTTTTAGTTAGTTTTATAAGGCTAACTAACGAAAATGTCACCACTTAACCTAACCACTCGTTACGTCAACTGTACGCCCTTGATGATTGGTTAGGTTGGGTCATGATATTTTCGTTAGTTAGCCTTATAAAGCTAACTAAAAAAAGCTGGGGTGACGGATCTTCAGGTGATCCGACATCTTTAATAAGGTCAGTAATTTTTTATTTTATTTTATTGGTCATTATTGATATCAATTCATTTTGTATTTTATTACTCATGTAATGGACTTTCCAGACATTAGCAGTGTCCATGACTCGTCGAAGATGTTCAGCCATGTGTGAATCAAATTTCGCCTTTAATTCAACTAGTTTAAGAAAGTTTCCATTATGGCTGGAATATAACTGGTTTGTAGAACCAGGCATAGCCAAGCACTGGGAAGCCAAAAATTTTAAAATTGCTGTTAATCTCTCTAATACGTTTCGTCAGTGGTTTTGTTCTCCTGCCACTAATCTTTGTTGTTCTGCATCTATCGTCTTATGATATTTCAGTCTAATGTCAAGTTCTTTCCATTTCCTGAATGAATCAATATGCTTTTTAGATGTTTCATGGTTTGATAAAGCTCGTGACAGATTTTTCCAGTCACGCATTCCATAAGTAGGCCATTGTTTATGTATTTATCCAAAAGTAGAAGACAGCAAAAACAGTATACAGCATTTTTATGGATAGAATAAACTAACCACTTTCACTCAATTTCTTCTCCATTTGCCAAACAGCGTTTGTAGTGTATTATAGAAAAGTGCCTTCCATATTCGTCAGTTGGAAAATTGAAATCTTTTACTTGAACAGGACCTTTTTCAATTAAAATTTGTCTGATTTCAACATTTATATGGCCCCATAAACCACAAGCATCAATGCTGTTCGCCTTGTTGTAGATCCTGCTGTTTATCTTGTTGTAGATCCTGTTCTTCATCTTGTAGCTCCTGCTCTTCATCTTGTTGTAGATCCTGCTCTTCATCTTGTTGTAAATTCCGTAGCTCTTCATCTTGTTGTAAATTCCGTAGCTCTTCATCTTGTTGTAAATTCCGTAGCTCTTCATCTTCTTGTAAATTCCGTAGCTCTTCATCTTCTTGTAAACTCCGTAGTTCTTCATCTTTTTGTAAATTCCGTAGCTCTTCATCTTCTTGTAAATTCCGTAGCTCTTCATCTTGTTGTTGATCATTTTTAGGAACTTCAATGTGTTTATAAATCTGTTTCATTTGCTTCTGCCTTGTGAAGAAAAAATTTGTCCAATGAACCAACTTGCTTTTTGTCATCAGCTAATCTTGCTGCTTTTCTCTTTAGATTTTGTGACCCTGATAGCTTTTGTCTCTTCATTGGGACTGAAAATATTTATGATTTTATCAGTATAATGTATATTAGAAAAATTCAAAACTTGTCAAAATTTACAATCTATGGGGCTTAGGTAGACTCTCCATAATCTATAAGCCCCCACAAATATCATTAAAAAGTTAGGTAAATACTGCATGCACATTAGGGTGGATCGATTTTACATTTCTTTCGATTTCCATATTCTAATAGAGACAAAAACTTGCGCATGCATGAGAAAATAGCCTCTGCAAAATCTTAGCTTAATAGGTAATCATCTTCTGCCCCCGGCAGAGCGATGAAAATCATATTTTAGTAGTCAAAAACGTATTTTTCTTATAATTTTTAAAATATTTCAATATGCATCAAAATTATTCCTAATAACTATAAAGTCGATGAAAAAGACCTCATATGATCGTTTTTCCAAGCGCGTTGTCCTACGTTAATATCTTTTGCCCCCGGCAACAACGTCAAATGTTGAAAAAATAGGTAATTTATATACATATTTTCAGATCGGCTCTTTGTCTTAAATAATGCATTATATATTTCCCATAGCATTTATATCGTTGCTTAGGCATGAAATAACACACGCAAAATTTTATGACTCTAGAGTAATATCTTCTGTCCCCGAGAAAAGTCTAAATGTGGATTATAATTACGTTAATGCGATGTTATAAGTACGATAAGTACTAAGTACAGCTCCTCGCTTGCTAATTTTATAAAATTAGCAACCCAGAACTCACCACGAGGAGGTGGCTGTACGTCGAGTTCCACCCTATCCAGCCCCAACCACCCTTCCTTTGGCTGCATGTCGATTTACATACGGTAATCTTTCTTAGAATCAAATCGTGGAATTTTGTCCGGGAGTGAAGACGGGAGCGGATGAATCCGTCCCTCTCTTCTATTCCACTTACACTGGCAGAGGCTTCGGTTACTAATTTGATGAGTCTCTCGACCGCTTGAGTATGACAAGGGAATAGTGGGATCAGTCATCAGGCTGGTCTCCCGTCTCAACAAACTCTTTTATTCGGGTATCAGGTATTGTTTTTGTAACGGGGGGTTCGGTCACCTCAGCCGTTTGCCAGTTGATCATTTCGTAATAGTTTTGACTATCGTAGAGCAGCTCAGGCATGGCGAAGGCTCGAATTTCCCCCGCTGTGATGTGTTTGATCGTGCTTTTATATTCTTCTCCATCCCAATTCTCTTATGTGTTGCTCATCGGCATGTAGCATGGAGATCAAAATATTTTCTGGGTGAGCAAAGAAAGAATTTCTACGGGGGACTTTGTTGGCGATTGTCTTAGATCTTTGAGGCATGGTCTGAGAGAGACGCATCATTTCGAAAAAATGTTTTGCGCCCTCAGTGAAACTGGAGTTTTTCTTTATCTTAAACCAAATTGGTGCGTAAACTGTCATAATGAATCGCACAATTTCGTTGAAGGTGCTGGAGGGTTCACTGGTTGAAACATAGAGGCGCAGAATCTATTTGCTGTTGTCAGCCACCTGGAATGCGCCATCTTACCTGGATTTCGAGCCGCGAGAGCTGAAGAGCAGCTACCGCTCGACACTGCTCTGTAGATGCCTAACAAATATTTTTGGTCAGTGCTCAACTCGGCATCATCTATGTCAATGTCGGGAGATGGAATGGCATCGAATTCTGTAATTGGAAGTTTTTCGCAGTCGTTCAGTTGTTTTCCAACTGGTCCAGTAAAGCCCATTGGCCCAGTTGTTTGCCGTCCAAGTCTTGAATGAGGTGTCGCAGTGATAATTCATTACCGTGTAATAGGCATATGATCCACTGAACTGGCCTTTGTAGTTTCATTTCAATCATACGAATGGCTCCACCCTTTCGACCCGTGTTCACTGCGGTACCATCACAGCCGATAGCCACAATGTCGTCCGTGCTAATATTGTTAGTCTCTAGAAAGTTGATGATACCTGATGTTATTGCAGTGGCAGAACCTGATGCAGGAGTGAAATGCCCCATGTACTGGGATTCTGGTTATTGAACTAAAACTATATGCTCTTCTACCACAGTCCTTCTATGCTTCACATTGTCTATTTCTTCTTGTGTCATTGTTTTATCTTTACGTCCGTCAAAGAAAATGCCCTGTAATGGTAGCGTGATCTTGTCATTTTGCTGATGCTCAGAACGAACTCTTTTTCTGGCTCTTCTTATCTTATTTCGATCAATCACTGAACTGACATCATCTTCTCGTATCCAGCCAACATCCTCTAACAACGAAGAAGCAATAAATGAAGCAGCTCTGTCTGAGACGCCCGTACGATCACAAGCTTCAGCAAGTACCTGGAGTTTCATTCGTGTTTTTTCCTTCATGTCATGTTTATCTCTCGGTGTTAGTTCATACGATGACGATGATTCTATAGATGTATCCTCGGTTTCACTAGAGGCTGACGAAGAAGGTTGTTCTTGAGAAGTTTCTTGTCGTTTACTAGTCGACGGCTCTTGATGTTCTGCTATTCCTTCTTGTTTCAATATCGACCAATCTTCTTGCAAGAGTCATCTCGTTTTTATTTGTTGTTTCAACATCCAAAGTTCCTATTGCCATTTTGCGATCACTTCTTTGGTCGAGTAAAAACTGTTGCTCTTTCAGTGGTACTCGTCGTTCACGAGGGCAGCTGCATTTTGCCAAATCAGGGCATTTACAAGCCGATATGTCAAATAAGGTGGTCTTAGTTGATTTCTTGAAGGCCTCAAGATTTTTCTGTAACGATTCGTTCTTCTTTTTCGCGTTCAGTGATTTGATGATGTTAGCCATTTTATCACGATAACTTTTCAACATTTGATTTATCCGTGCTGTCGAAACTGTTGGAATGGAAGCTAATTTCCACAAGTATTCCAGTCTCTCCGTGACGACAGCGGCGATGTCTTTGAATGGAGGTTCCTTCTTTGATGATCTCAACTCAGTTCTCACATGATGGTAGTATTGCATCACATCTTCACATGTGGGAAAACATCGCAAATTCAAATCTTTCCCAGCACCAAATATTGGACGCGTAACCGATCTTCTAGTTGTAGCGGTAGCCATCCTGTAAAGATTAAAGAATAATGTATTGTTCTGTTACGCAATAAAATCGAAAAAAACAGTTATGAGAAAAACAAACAAGGATATGAGCAGAGAGATTGAGCACACTGAGGACTCTGAGTGAGGAGCCACACACACACACACACACACACTGAGGACTCGAGGAGCCAGCTGCAAAATACACACCTGCCTTCGACGCTGTCAAAAGGCAACTGAGGGAACTGCGCAGTGCGTACTGGCGCGTCAGTGGCAGCTGCTGCTGGCAGCACTCACCAGAGATGACCTTTAAACCCTAGCCTAGAGTCATAAAATTTTGCGTGTGTGTTATTTCATGCCTAAGCAACGATATAAATGCTATGGGAAATATATAAATGCATTATTTAAGACAAAGAGCCGATCTGAAAATATGTATATAAATTACCTATTTTTTCAACATTTGACGTTGTTGCCGGGGGCAAAAGATATTAACGTAGGACAACGCTCTTGGAAAAACGATCATATGAGGTCTTTTTCATCGACTTTATAGTTATTAGGAATAATTTTGATGCATATTGAAATATTTTAAAAATTATAAGAAAAATACGTTTTTGACTACTAAAATATGATTTTCATCGCTCTGCCGGGGGCAGAAGATGATTACCTATTAAGCTCAGATTTTGCAGAGGCTATTTTCTCATGCATGCGCAAGTTTGTGTCTCTATTAGAATATGGAAATCGAAAAAAATGTAAAATCGATCCACCCTAAATTTGCACATGTCTAATTTATATATCGTTATATTGCATTAGGTTATATTGAGGTAATAATTAAGTACCACAGGAAAGTTTCGATTTAATAATAACAATAATAATATAATGCTTTATTTCGTAGTAAAATATTACATAGTTGTTGCAAGTTGCAAATATTTTTAATAACTTATAAATATTAGGTTAGATATTTTTAGCATATTGCATTAATGCTTCCAATGGATTTTTTGGATGTATCCTATTTTCATAAATTCTCTGCCAAAGTGTTAATTCACCCTCGAGAACAAATTTACAAAAGCAAGTACATAAAAGAAGTCAAATATACACCTATAATATTTATTTAATCCACAATTAATTATTCTTCTAATTTATTTAGGGATTCAAACCTTCAAAAAATAAATATTTACAAACAACGTACCTGGTTATATCCTTGGAAATTTTGGGTTAAAATTTACCTCTATTAAATAAGCAAGACTACAAGAGCACCTCTTCACTGTAGTTACAACTAATAACAATTAAGATTTTGAGCTCCTTTAGATATGACCATACATAACGTGCAGGGGCGCATTTACAGTGTGCGGGTCCTTGGGCAAACTATTTCTCGAATTGTATTATTTTAGTGTGTTAATGAATGACAATATTTTGTAATGCACATAACAGATATATTTTTTTAACACACACAAAACACACATGCGGAAGCCATTCGGCTTATTAATGTGATATTAAAGACTATAACTTAACTATGTACACATGCAGTGTATACAGCTACACTAGTAGGCTACACAGTTGTAATGCACTTAATAAACATCTACACAGTTATTGTAATGCACTTTATAAACAGCCAAACAGTTGTAATGCACTTAATAAACAGCTAAACTGTACAGCTTACTGTACTGTAGATAGAGTGTAGATTTGTAATGAATATTACATAGGACGCTTCCTGGCTTTTTGTTTGGAAAACTGCGTGATTGTGTCCTCGAAACTCACCGACTGCAACACCTCATGCTCTATACTCAACAGCACCAGGGACGAAAGGCGCTCCTGGCCCCAGGGTTTCGGAGCCGGAGTCGGTGGAGCCAGTGAATTTTGCTTACCTGGAGCCGGAGCCGGAGCCGGAGCCAGAAACCTTGAAAATACGGCTCCATGGTCTGGCTCCGGGCGATATATTGCTACCTAAATTGTTATTTGTTAAATATAGGTTTAGTTGCAAATTATAATTCTTGTAATATATTACGAAAAATGGTACCATAGGATTCTTGGATTTTATGGAGGTGTGGGAGTTGCAGGAATAATCTGCAAAATTTCCATTTTTTAACCATTAAATATTTGGGAAGATTTGTCTTAACAACACTTAATTATATAGGTAAAATTTTTTTTATGGCGGTGGAGACCTTAGGTAGGTAGGTACTAACTATTTATCTAAGTAGGTAACTACCTAGATACATACCTAGTAAGGTTGGTCCTTCTGACTTGGATTGAACTATTTTTATTTTTAGGTCAATTATCTTGTATTGCTAAATTTCTTTTTTTTCAGATTCTTTGTAATTTGTACTTGATTCTTTAATTATAATTATCAGTCTATGACCCTTCATAATGGATAGAGATTCAATAAAGAAGTCTGATATATTCAAGTATTTTACTGAAAGTTCAGATAAGAAACACTATGTTTGTATTTGTGAAGTTTCTGATGCTTCGGGAAATATTTCAACGTGTGGAACTAAAATTACCAAGCCTCAAAGCAAAAAGCCTGATGTCTCCTCAAGAGCATATAATTTGAAAAGACACTTGAGTCGATTACATCCTGAAATATCAAAAATGATGGAAGAAAAGAAGCAAATGCTTGAGCTTTCAAGACCCAGTACTTCTGCCAGTTCAAAAACTAAAGCAAACCAGCAAAACATTACTAAATTTTTGATGTCTCAAAAAGTCACTATCTCAATGACTACAGATAATTTTAAAAATAGCATAATTGAGTTAGTTGTTAAAGATTCTATGCCTTATCTATGTTTGAAAAGCCAGCTATGCGCAGTCTACTAGAAGAAATGGCTCAGAAATTCAAGATTAGTTTAGATAAAGACAATATCCGTCATTTAGTGATAGAAAAATCAAAAGAAGAAAAATTTGCTCTTAAAGAGCAATTAAAAGGGCGCTTCATATATTTAAAAGTTGATGGTTGCACACGAATACGGACACATTATTTTGCCATCAATGTCCGATTTATTGATGATGATAATAAAATCCTCACCCGCACTATAGCAGTAAAAGATACACATGCTCAGCAAACTAGTGACTACCTGCATGATCTAATTATGAGAACTCTGGAAGAGTACGGCATACCGAAAGAATTTGTGCTCTGCATTGTCAGTGATAATGCATCAAATATGATTAAAACTGTTGAGAAGTTGAATGATAATCAAGAGAACTTCAGAAGATGATATACAAACATTTGGTGAACATGATGATGATTCAACAGACACTCAGGAAGTGGCATCTTGTGTAGAAGAAATTGACAGTATTGTATCTGAAATTTCACACTTCTCCAGAATCAACCACATGCGTTGTGGTGCACATACCTTGCAACTTGCTATTTGCGATGGATTGAGAGATAAACATGCTACCTCTCTCATAGGTAAGTTGAGACAGGTTGTACTGTAGCAGCAAGAAACCCAAAAGTGGAAGAAATTTAAAAGACGTGCAGGCAAGGTTGCTATTTTAGATCAACCTACTCGATGGGGCAGCACTTATTTAATGATAGAGGCTTATTAGAATTAAAACCTGTACTCTTGGACATGGCAAATTCAAATGTGAATCTTTCAGAAATAATGTGGGAACAAGCAAGAAGATTGGAAAGAGTACTGTACCAGCCATATATAGTAACAAAAAAAATTCAAAGTGAAGATTTGACTCCCGGTCAATTTTTGAAAGAGTGGAAATCTTTGATGTATTTTCTTTCCAAGATAGAAGGCACCATAGCTGATGACATTAAAAGTTCCATGGAAAGGAGAGAAAATATTTTACTTGATAATGAAGTATTGCTTGCTGCTGTTTATATAGATCCTAGATATAGATGCTTATTAACATCTGAACAGGTAGTTAAAGCCAAGGATGCCCTATGCAATATAGCAATCAGAATGAAAAGTAACCTAGACCTTTCAAATAAAGTCTCTCTATTAAGAGAGGAATGTGGAACCGAGATTATTGCATCATCATCAAATTCATCATCTCCTTCCACCACTTCTGATGTCAGCGAGTTTGATTTTGAAAAAATTATTGATATTCAACATGGTAAGAAATCAAAACGTCCTCGTTTAGAAAGTGAACTAATACCACCTCTCAGTCCAATGTGTACCCTCAAATTGCAAGTTGAGGAATCTTTTCCTGAGATTGAAAAATTTGACCGTTCGTCAAAACTGTCTTTTGAACAAGTAATAGAAAGGTATCCTAAAGTTATAAGAGATGTTGCAAATCTTCTAGTAGCTATGCCTTCAACACAAGTCAGTGTTGAACGGCTATTTTCAGCACTGAAAATTTTAAAATCTGATTTAAGGGCACGTATGAAAGAAGATATTGTTGAGGCTATGTTATTTTTAAGAACAAATGTTTATAAGTAAACTTAGATAAATAATTTTAATTCATAATTTTTTTTATGGAAACAGATTTACAAGGAGAATATCTTGATTTTATGTTTAAAAATTAGTTTCCTACCTTAGCTACATTAGTAAAAATTTCTGCAAAAGTTATTATTTTGCTTTCATTTTTTAATACAAGGAGTATTATGATTTATGATACTGTAAATGTATCATTGAATTTGCAAACTTTTTAATTTTTTAATATGTAGTTTGAACTTTAAAGATAAAGTCTGATTTAAGGTTACACTTAAAAAAAATATAATTGAGGCCATCTTGTTTTTAAAAAAAAAATTATAAATAAACTTAGTAATTTTCATTTTCAATTATTTTAAGGAAAGATTTACAAGAAGAATATCTTGATTTTATGTTTAAAATTAGTTTGATTATACCTTAGCTAGAATAAAAAAAATTTTGCATTAGTTTTCATTTGTTAATCCAAGGAGTAGTATTGATTTTATAAGCGTAGGGTAAATGATTTTGTAAATTTTCTTTTATAATATGTATTAGTAGTTTGAACTTTTGACTTTTAGTTGAATTGCTTTTGTTAATTAAATTACAAAACTTTTTGACTAAAAGAAAATCTCTTTTTAAGTAAATAATATAACCTATTAAAAATTTAAAAACTGAATTTTTTGAAATATTCAGCTCTTTTTCAAGCCAAGTTGGCTTTCATGAAGCTTTCAAGTTTCAACACTTAAAAAAAGATGCATATATTATCTCAGAAAGTTTGATTGTTACTATTTTCCATACGAGAATTCTTAAGTTTGAACTTTAACTAATTAGGAGGCAAGTTTCTCTAATTTATATAAGCTACCATTGTTAATAAATATTTAATATCATTTAGTTTTCATCATTTTCCTTTAGTTATTTAAATAACTTCATTCTATCATTATATTTGCCTAATTTAAAATCATAAGAAATTTAAATTTTGAGTATTAAAGTGATTTAATAATAAAATATTTTTGTGCAATATTTTAAATTGGACAATTAGTTATATAAATCTAGATATTTATTTTATAATTAACAGAATTTACTATAAAAGAGCCGGAGCCAGAGCCGGAGCCAGACTGTAAAAAATTTCTGCTCCGGAGCCGGAGTCGGAGCCAGAAGTTTTTTTACCGGCTCCGAAACCCTGCAGGCTGGCCCATTGTGGAGCGAAGGTAGTTTTTGATCAGTTTGAGTTTTGAGAATGAACGTTCACCAGAACAGTTCGTGACAAACATACACAGGTATATTCTCATTGCTATTTCCATGTTTGGGAATGTTCCTTTCAGTTCGTTTGTGTTCATATGCTGATAAAATCTGTTGCACGTGTCTTCACGTTCCGTCTGGGATTCTGTTTCACTTTCGGTGAGTTTCATTAGGGCAGCGAACTGCACAACTTCTGTTACCAGCTCTTTCTCCAGATCAGCCGGATAGCATTCGACTAGATGTTCAGCTGATCATCGAAGACTGTCAATGTGAAGCACAGTTGATCGGTGTGGGAAACATCAGGCGTAGAGTCGACGGATAGAGAGTAGTATTTTGACTGCTGGATTTTTCGGATAATCGTCTGAAGTATTTTATCGGCCATCAACAGTATGAGTTCCTCGCAAATGAAATGAGAGATACGAGGTGTGTCCGCTACTTTTGTTGGCATGCTCGCTTATATTCGCAGCTAGAAAACTGTCATACTTACGTAAAAGTTCCAAAATTTCGTAGTAGCTACCGTTGTTTGGTGAACCGAAACGGAAGTCGTGTCCTCGAATTGCTAGTCCTCGTGACGTGATACACTTGATAACGTCGACACAGCGCCGCAAAACTTCCTGCCAGTAGTTGCACTCCTTTTCAAACTGGTTCACCAGTTTCGAATCAACACGGCCGGAGACAGACTTTCTCGCCAACAAATATCTCATGGACTCCATATGTTGCTCACATTTTCCGTGTGCTTCGACCGATTGTCTACCATGCTTCCAGTCGTTGAACCCGATTGTGAACTTGCTGTCCGCCCTCGACATTAATTTACAAACAAAACAGTAAACACAGCCTGTGAACTCATAATAGCTCAGCCATGACACTTCAATCCTCTCATTCGTCAGGCTATGTTTCTTAACAAATAATGTCTTCGTACATCGGCGTGTTGTACCACTTTCAGTAGTTAAAGAGTTACTGAAGTCGCTGTCATAATTTCGGCAATCTGATGTTCCCCGCTCTATCCAGAACTCTCTAAAGTCATCGGTCAGCACTTGTGGCCACAAACCAATGTCATTAATTGCATGTCCTGAAGCTGATGGACCTGCTGAACGCACTGACGTAGACGGGTCTTCTGAAGACGCACCTGCTGATGTAGCGGAGGCAACTGGTGGGCCTGCTGAAGGGGTTGACGTAGACGAGTCTCCTGAAAATGCAGCTGCTGAAGTAGTGGAGGCAGCTGCTGGGCTTGCTGAACGTACTGACGTAGACGTGTCTTCTGAAAACGCAGCTGCTGAAGTAGCGGAGGCAGCTGGTGGGCCTGCTGAAGTAGCGGAGGCAGCTGGTGGGCCTGCTGAAGGGGCTGACTTAGTTGCTGATGATTTAATCCAATTAGTCAGTTTCGGCACCGTCGCAAGAAACTCTTCTCTGCGCTTCTTATCCTTACGCTTTTCACTACCGGGTTTATACTTCCTCCTTCGATCCCGGTCACGGCTCGTTTCCATGTTGAACGTATTACAATGCCAACAATAAGAACATAAATCATGAATCTGCAACAGAAACAACAAGAAGTAAGTTAGTAACAACATTAGAAATGAGTAACACTAACAAGAACAACAAATTAAACACCATCAAAGCGGATATTAGAATGCCTGATGCCATGCCGCCTGCCGGAAAAAGTAAAACTCGTGCAGATGGCGCTACCCCCTAAATGCGGCCCTGATAACGTGTTTTGGAATCTGGTGACTTTTTCAAATGTAGCACGTACGTCGAGCATTGTTTTACTACCGACAGCC
The DNA here is from genome assembly GCA_023014485.1 of Bathynomus jamesi. Lineage (NCBI taxonomy): Eukaryota > Metazoa > Arthropoda > Malacostraca > Isopoda > Cirolanidae > Bathynomus > Bathynomus jamesi. Next base: position 213,457 of record JAJOZX010000428.1, on the reverse strand, counting down.
CAGTATATTTGTAAATTGACAAATAGATATGGCTATCAATGTGTAAATCATGATGGAAAAGTGAAAACATTAATTATTTTACAAGTCTATAGAATCTCACGTATATTATGCGACTGAAGATTGAAATTTCCTCATTTTGCAGTTTTAGATTCAATTTTAAATATCGAGCGAGAACCAGGATTTTAGCAGTTATAAATACTGTTTTTATATGTTAAAAGCAGACTTTGAGAAAAATGTAACCAACATGGAAACAATTTTAATTGGGAAGGAAGCGTTCGATCTTCAATATATTATGCTCGCATGTATGATCTGTCACCCTTCCATGTTGACATTTCTAAAGTTAGCTTTTTTACATTTTTAGTGTTGTCAAGTTTTTAGCGCCCCTTCCCAAAGGTGCCTGAGGCGGCCGCCTCGCCGCCTCATCCATCGGCACGGCCCTGCATATAAAATAACTTCTAACTGGAATCTATTTAATAAATAATGATGATGATAATAAGCTTTATTGGCAGGATATAAATCCCATAAAAAGGTACAATATTCCTTAAGGTAATAAACGATAAGCTAAATCAAACAATAATAAATTTAAAAACTAAAAATTATGACTAAAAGAGAAATAAAAAGACACGTACTCAACCAAGTAATAGTTAAAACTACCCACAGCTAACACGATAAAAAGAAAAAAAGGAAATAAAAATAAAAAGTACACGTAGTAAAAATACCAACTTATACATTATATGGTGATGATAATAATAATAATAATAATAATAATAGTGAGACTGACAATGTTCATTGGTAGGAGACAGATCCCATAAAAAAAGATACAGTATCCATTAAGGTAATCAATGATGCAACTAATTAATTATTAAACAATAAATTTGAAAAACAGAATGGACTACGGTAATAAAGAAATAACAATAATACATGTAATTAAACTAAAAATAATAAAATTAGTAATAACGGCATCTAAAAGGTAGTACTAAGAAAAATAAAAAATAAAAATAAAAATAAAAGTACATGTAATGGAAAATATATTGCAGGAGTTAAGTGGAGCTACAAACAAATACTTTCATAACAAGAGGTCCACAGTCTAGGACGCATAAAGCAGGACTGATAATATCTTGGACACTTTAATTGTCTAAGTATATAATTCTTCACATTACTGTAGACTGTATTCAGCACGTCATTTTATTTACATCAGGGAGGCTCGGAACGTTGCGGTTAGCGAACAGAGGCTAAGCATCTTGGAGGCAACTAATGCAGCAGTCTATAGGATCTGTTGTAAAGCAAATTGAGGGTTCTGCCAGAACCTTTTTTAGAATTAACCCAGAGTTGCTGCCCATAAATATTTGTGCAGAAAGTACGAAAGAGTTTCTTTAGCTTTGCTTGTGCAGAATTTGAAGTTCCTTAAAAATTAAAAGAATAACACAAAACCAAGTTAATACTGTATTCCCTCGAATTATTGTTGAAAAAGTTATCAATGATAAGTTTTTATCAAGCATGGCGTCTAAAAGTTTCGTTACTTTACATTCTTTTACAATGAGTTCTCCAACATTCAGGTTGTCAAGATGCGCAGAACAGACAACAGGAAACAAAACCACAGGGACTTATAAAGGTTACTCGAGTTCCCAAGCGAACTTTAGAAATCTATTAGCCTACTTCACAGAAGGAAAACTGTTTGTGGATTTCATTTCAATATGAAAATCTAACCCCTCTACTACTTGTGTCATTAACAAGACATATATACATACACTTTAAAAATTTGGACACCAAAACTAAACGTTTCAGGTTTACATACAAGAAAATGAACTTTAAGCTTTAAGCACTGGAGGTGTTTTTGCTAAGATTACATAAAAACTTTTCGAAACATTAAATATAGAGTCACCTAACCTAACCTAACCTAAAAATAAATCGAATATGTAGGGGGTAATAGAGTATAGTGACCTAACCTAACCTAGTGTGGGGGAGTACCAGTTGAATATAGACTAGAGTAACCTAACCTAACCTAGCCTAAATTGGGAAATAAATGAATAAACAATAAAAATAACCTAACCCAACCTATCTCTCATACAACTGCGCAGTCTCAAGAGAACCTAATTTTTCACAAAAAAAAAGTGGGTTGGGGAATACATTTGGTGAGATGGGTGGAGGATGCGTTTAGTAAGAGGGAGTAGGGAATACATTTGGTGAGATGGGTGGAGGATGCGTTTAGTAAGAGGGAGTAGGGAATACTTTTAATGAGAGGGAATGGGGGATAATAAGGGGGTGGGGGAGCCTGATAAAAAAAGGATACAATTTTTTTAGACGTAGCCAACACAATTCAGCTGCTAAATACAGGGTGTCCCAAAAGTCCCTATCTATTTTGTTGAAATAGGCTGAATTTCAAATGAATGTTTTAATGACATGATTGCATGCACCTTTCTAGACAAATACATACATTAGATTTCTATTTTAATTATTTTTAAATTTTTAATTAATTTTTTCAGATCCATAACACTGGTGATGGATGTGCATGAACGCATTATGATAGTAACAACATGTCGCATCAGAGGAATGAAATGTTGTGAAATTAGAGACCGATTCTCAAGAAGGTTTCATAAGCCTGGACCGACAGATAAAGCAATTTGTGAATTGGTGAACAAATTCAAAAGGACTGGATCTGTGCATGATGAAGGAAGAAGTGGACGCCCAAGAACAGTACAACAAAACATTGAATCTGTTCGCATAATGTTCGAAGACGATCAAAGAATGTCAGTTCGCCAAGCACCCCACAGATTGACATACCCAAAACAACTGTTCACAGAATCTTGCGTTCGACGCTGAAGATGTGTTATCACATTCAACTGTTACACAGCTTACACGAGGAAAATTTTCCAAAAAGAGCAAAAAGAGCAGCAATATGTGCAGAACTGGTCGAACAAATCCAAAATAACAATTTAATGGACCACATTTTGTTTAGCGATGAGGCGACTTTTCACACCTGTGGTAAAATCAATCGACATAATTGTCGCATCTGGGCTAATGAAAAGCCAACTGAGTTCACTGAATGGGAAAGAAACTCACCTAAGGTCAACGTGTGGCTTGGAATGACGAAGTCTAAGATTTACGGGCCCTTTTTCTTTGCAGAGGCTACAGTGACAGGGCCTGTTTACTTTGATATGCTTCAAAATTTTCTAGACCCTCAACTTCTTGAAGATGGCATTCTCGACAATGTAATCTTTCAGCAGGATAGGGCACCATGTCATTATGCCAGAATTGTTCAGACATACCTAAACGAGCGTTTTCTAAATCGTTGGATTGGACGTGGGGGAAATAGGCCCTGGGTAGCGCGATCTCCGGATTTGACCCCATTGGATTTCTTTGCTTGGGGTTTCATTAAATCAGAGGTCTATCGCAGAAATATTCAAGATTTACCAGATCTGCGAGATCGCATTAGGCAAGCAGTTGAGAAAATAACCCTTGAAATGCTCGGAAATGTGTTCTGCAATGCATCTGACCGCTTTCAGATTTGCAGAGATACAGATGGAGCACATGTGGAAACTACTAATTAAAGATTTTAATGGTGTAATACTTGTAATTTGTATAGAAATACATCTGTATTCAGGTCAGTGTGACATTTATTTGAAATTCAGCCTATTTCAACAAAATAGATAGGGACTTTTGGGACACCCTGTACTATCCAGCAAATACAAAGTCAGCTGACGAATATAGGAATCCGTGAGACGGACAGAAGGCACGCACAAAGACACTTCATGCGTTATCGGGACAACAGGTACCGACAAAGATAAAAAGAGGCAAATTCTCGGTGGACTACAAGACAACGAAACCTGCACCACCTTTGGAAAACGAATCGGAACCACCTGTATGCGAAAACGATAGAGAAAAAATAAAAATAATCCTAGCCAACATTTAGAGCCTTAAATCAAATCATTCCTCGGAAAAAGTTTTATACCTGAAAGGACTCATGGAAGAAGCTGGAGCAGACTTTACATGTCTCATGGAAACTCACCTAAAAGACTGCCAGGAGAACTGTGAAAACTGTGAATTCTGTGTTGACAAAAAAACAATACAAATTGACAACTATAACATACTCTGAGCCGACAGAACAGTGAGACGTAAAGGAGGATGTGCTATTTACACACGCGAAAGGCATATGGCAGAAACGACTATAAGTACCTTAAACAGCTACGTAGAATGTGTAGCAGCAAAAGTTGAAAAATTAAATATGGTACTAATTGTAATGTACAGACCCCAAAACACGCCAACCTCAAAATTTTCAGATTCTATTACAGAGGTAAGAAACTGAGTAAAACATATACACTCTCCAACCCCAAATATCTTTCTTTGTGGTGATTTTAATTTCCTATTCATGAAATATAAAAGGATAGGAAAAAATATATGTATATACCAGGACAAGGGGAGCACACGGGAAGACCAGGAGCAGGTAAAAATGCTACTAGCTCTAGCTGATGAATTTATGTTAACACAAGAAATAACAGAAAACACAAGAAAAAACAACTGCCTAGATTTGGTGTTCACAAACAACAGCAACATAATTGATAATGTAGAAATATCCCCAACTATAATATCGGACCACAACATTATTGAAATAACAACTAATATAAAAGCCACAGGAAAGGAAATAACACGAACAACAGAAAGAAGCAAATTCGAAAATTTTAATTTTCACTCCAAAGCTATAAACTGGGAAGATGTTGCATCCAGCATGGAAGTAATAGAGTGGAAAACCATCTTCAAGGCCAAAACAACGGAAGAGATGCTAATGACTTTAGAGAAGACGCTGGAAATTGTGGAAAGACATGTCCCAGAAAAACAGCAAAGAGGAAAGAGAAGCAAGTTCAAGAGACAAAAGAGGTCATTGTTCCGAAAGAGAAAAAGAGTGACTGCAAAACTAAGTAACTATAAAGATAACAACATCAGGAAAATATTAAATGATAAACTGCAGAGTATCGATGACGTCATACAGGAACTAATTGAGAAGCATACAGAAAAAGAAGAGGACGACGCTATAGAAGCGATAAAGGTTAACTCAAAGTACTTCTATAATTTTGCAAAAAGGAAGTCGAAACACCATGCGACTATCGGACCTCTGAAAAACGAGAACACTGCTTTATCTGATGATCTAACAGAAGTATCTGAAATATTAAGAGCTCAGTACGAATCATCTTTCAGTATCCCAAAAACTGACAAACTGATATGCGATAGAAACGCGTTCTTTGAAGAAGAACTACAAGGAGAAAGTATAACGGACTTCGACTTTACGACATATGATATTACACAAGCTATAGGGAAACTAAAAGCACACTCAGTGGCAGGACCGGATAAATGGAATGCCACACTGATCAAAAACTGCAAGAATGCAATCGCTGAGCCCCTATATTCGATATGGAGGCGATCACTAGACACGGGAGAAATACTTGGCATCCTGAAGAGCGCGAACATGGTCCCAATATATAAAGGAGGAGATCGATCCGAGGCCAAAAACTACAGGCCAGTGTCGCTTACATCTAATCTCACCAAAATATTTGAAAGAATAGTTAGACAGAAAATCTATGACTTTTTGGAAACTCAGAAAAAATTAAATGATAACCAACATGGGTTTCGGTCAGGTAGATCATGCCGATCACAACTAATGGAACACTACAACAACATTATTGATACACTTGAAAGTAATGGAAACTGTGATGTAATATACACGGACTTTGCCAAAGCGTTCGACAAGTGCGACCATGGAATCGTAATACATACAGTAAACTGAAATATATGGGAATAACAGGAAAAGTAGGGAAATGGATATATAATTTCCTTATTGAGCGGCGGCAAGTCGTTACAGTACAAGGAGTATCTTCATCAGAATCAGAGGTCCTCAGCTCAATACCACAAGGAACAGTATTAGCTCCACTACTCTTCATAATCATGCTAACTGACATAGATGAGGACGTTACCAGAGACAGCACAGTACCATCCTTTGCCGAGGACACAAAGACCAGTAGAAAAATAAGAAACCCAGAAGATATAGAATCTCTTCACACCGACACGTACAGAATCTACAAGTGGACGGAAGACAACAATATGAAGTTTAACACTGGAAAATTTCAATTGTTAGGTACGGAAAAAGAGAAGACCTAAAATCCATGGAATACTATATCCCAAATGAAGAGGAAATTCAGAGAAATTCCAGAGCAAAAGATTTAGGGGTTGTAATGCCAGATGATGCGAAATTTAAAACACAAAATAAGATGGCAGTAAACAGAGCAAAGAGAATAACTGAGCAGATACTGAGAACCTTTAAACGAAGATAGGAATATAATGATTCCTCTACTGAAAACACTGATCATACCCAAATTGGAATACTCCTCGGTCCTTACATCCCCATATAAAAAGAAGACATTAGACAGCTAGAAGGGACGCAAAGAACTAAATTACTGGGAAAGGTTACGCGAACTAAATCTATATTCACTGGAAAGGAGAAGAGAGAGATACACCATCATTTACACTTGGAAAATAATGGAGAAACTAGTCCCTAATCTTACTCTGGACCCTGTAACTCCCCAAACAATTGTGGAAAGTAGAAAAGGAAGACTGTGTCGTGTTCCCAAATTAAAGGCAAGACAGGGAACATCCTTAACCCTGAAAGAAAATAGTTTTGTTGTGAGAGGACTAAAATGTTTAATCAACTGCCCAAAGACCTAAGGAACACGAATGGTGTTGCAGTGGACATCTTCAAAAGAAGATTAGACGCGTGGCTCGGAACAATCTTCGATAAGCCGGGCGTACCTGGCTATGTGAGGTGGAGAGTACAAGAAACCAACTCACTACTTCACCAGGCCAACTCGAGAGGTGGGGCGACAAGCTTGACCTTCGTGAAATGAGGAATCATCGCACGGAACCTTTGAAAAGTTGAAATGAAAGGTATATATATATATATATATATATATATATATGAAATAGGATCCCTCCTAAGGAGACGTAATTTTACATTTAGGATAAAAACGAAGACGTAGAGCAAGAAAGTCATTATATTTGGCTGCAGCCGACGTTTCGGGCAACTCTACCCATTTTCAAGGCCTAATAAATAAAAAGCTAAAATTAATGCATGACAAAAAAAAAAAAAAATATACGAATGTCAAAAACAAACTAATTCATAGCACAGAATAAAACCACTTAAAGAATAAAAATTAAAAAGCATAAAACAAGCATAAGCCAAAAACAAAAATTAAAAATTATATACATGACAAATAACACATGATAAAAGTAAAACTTTAAAACTAAAGACATTCAAACAAATTAGTTAAAATCTTCACTAATAAAAAGTTAAATGAAAAAACGCAAAAGTGCACGAAACATACCATGCTCACTTGACATCCACAAACAACTGAGGCGAAAAGGAGACAGGGTCAAGGGGAAAAACAGAAAAATTTAGTTGGTAGGCATTCTAATTAATATAAAGGGGGTAACAGCTAGAATCAATATTTAAGCTGGAGTTCAGAAATTTAATGCACAAAGATTCATAAATACGGAGAGAGGACGGACATTTTAATGATTTAAGAATTTTAAAGTTATTAACGGAAATATCAACTTTACACTTAACAGAATGATTTCTAATGGCAGACTGTTCCTTTTTAGATAAAACTTTCCCTGTCCTATGGCTAATACCCATATGGGAGCAAAATCTTGCCTGCAAAGAACGAACTGTGCTGCCAACCTTATCCCAACGTATGATGTTCCTAAGAATTGTAAATATCTTGTTTTACCTGATCTCTACCAATTTAACACTTTTGTGAAAAAGCAATTGTTGAGTGTGGTGAGGAAATTTATTTTCACACTGATTTTAAGGTTGCTTTTGTGAATAATAATACCCTTGAATGTTTTTTCCGTTGTAAGGACAAAATCCCCCCTGCGATGAACTGTTCTGTCGTTTATTTGTTTACCTGCCCTGGGTGTTCCCAGGGGAACTACGTTGGCAGCACAGTTCGTTCTTTGCAGGCAAGATTTTGCTCCCATATGGGTATTAGCCATAGGACAGGGAAAGTTTTATCTAAAAAGGAACAGTCTGCCATTAGAAATCATTCTGTTAAGTGTAAAGTTGATATTTCCGTTAATAACTTTAAAATTCTTAAATCATTAAAATGTCCGTCCTCTCTCCGTATTTATGAATCTTTGTGCATTAAATTTCTGAACTCCAGCTTAAATATTGATTCTAGCTGTTACCCCCTTTATATTAATTAGAATGCCTACCAACTAAATTTTTCTGTTTTTCCCCTTGACCCTGTCTCCTTTTCGCCTCAGTTGTTTGTGGATGTCAAGTGAGCATGGTATGTTTCGTGCACTTTTGCGTTTTTTCATTTAACTTTTTATTAGTGAAGATTTTAACTAATTTGTTTGAATGTCTTTAGTTTTAAAGTTTTACTTTTATCATGTGTTATTTGTCATGTATATAATTTTTAATTTTTGTTTTTGGCTTATGCTTGTTTTATGCTTTTTAATTTTTATTCTTTAAGTGGTTTTATTCTGTACTATGAATTAGTTTGTTTTGACATTCGTATATTTTTTTTTTTTTTTGTCATGCATTAATTTTAGCTTTTTATTTATTAGGCCTTGAAAATGGGTAGAGTTGCCCGAAACGTCGGCTGCAGCCAAATATAATGACTTTCTTGCTCTACGTCTTCGTTTTTATCCTAAATATATATATATATATATTAGGGCCCTGCGAAGCTTCTAGATTCGATTTAATTTCGAATCAAGAGAGAGGATTCGATTTGATTCGTTAGCTTGGGCTCCGAGTCGGTATTTTCGAATCTCCTTTAAGTCCGGTAAACAACATCAGTGATTTTGTTTTGAAGAACACTTTCGTAAATAAACACTTTTCTGTTTACTTAGATTATACTCATAATTCAATCTAGTATATACTAAGACCAATCTCTTGTGCAATAACACTTTTATCATACTTTAATACCATTGTTCCTCCTGATGATCAAATACTTAATACATTTTTTTTAGAAAGGTTTACTGTGTCCTTTGTTCTCAAGAAGATTTAATTAATTTTATATTTATTACTAATTGTTTGTAGAAACATTCTGAATAAAGAAACCATTTTCTGTTTAATTTGAAACTTAATTCAATATATACTGTATTTCCTATAATCTATGTGTACAGTTGATTCGATTCAAGATTCGATTCGCTTTGAATTGTTTGGGACGATTTGATTCGAGATTCGATTCGAAAAAAAATATTGTGATTCGCAGGGGCCTAATATATATATATATGTTTGAGATTATACTATGAACTTTAGCGGCCACCATTTGTGGGCGGAACCTATATATATATGTGAATCATCCAAAAACCCTCTGAGTATCATTTCCTCTTCTCTTTTTCGATAACTGCATCTTCTTGTGCATATCTCTCCATACCCTCATAAGGGGGTCAATACACAAAATGAATCATTACCCTCTCTCTCTCTCTCTCTCTCTCTCTCTCAATCATTTTTTATCCTCAACATGAATTTAGGCGACGTAGATCCTGTCTGACAAACCTGTTAGAGTTTTTCCATAATATGCATAGAGTATACGATGCAAATAGGGCAATAGATATACTGTAGTGTATCTCAATTTTCAAAACGCCTTTGACAAAGTCCCTCACGCGAGATTTATGGCTAAAGTCAGAGGACTAGGAATCACCGGGCTCGTTTCCAACTGGATTGTGGATTGGTTAAACGATAAAAAGCAGGGAGTGGTAATAAATGGAGTGGCTTCGGAGTGGGCGCCCGTCACCAGTGGTGTCACACAGCGTTCCTTTCTGGGTCCTTTACTTTTTATCTTCTATATTAACGATATAGAAGTCGGGCTTCTAAGTACAATCTCCAAATTTGCAGACGATACGAAATTAGGAAGTAGTGTAGCTACTGAGGAGGGCATAAGAACGCTTCAAAATGATCTTGACAGGTTGGGCGAGTGGTCTACTACTTGGCAGATGCCATTCAACTTGGACAAATGTAAGGTAATGCACGTAGGTTATAAAAACCCGAAGACCAATTACTCTCTCTTGGAAAGGAACTTGACTGAGACTGATCTAGAGAAAGACTTAGAAGTCTATATCAGCAATGATCTGAAACCGTCGAAGCACTGTGCAGAAGTCGAAAAGAGGGCCTTAAAAATACTATTAGGTTATATTAAAAGACAGTTCCAGTTTCGGAACAAGGAGACTGTACTCACTGTACTGTCTCTTTATAATTCACTAGTCAGACCTCAACTGGAATACTGTGCGCAGTTTTGGTCTCCGTCCCTTAAGAAGGATATAAAAAGGTTAAAAGGGTACAAGCAAGGGCTACAAAATTGATCCCTTCAATGAGAATGCAAAACTACGAAAGGAGATTGGAGCGCCTAAATCTGTTTACCTTAGAGACGAGGAGGTTGCGCGGTCAGTTTATTCAAGTCTTCAAGATGCTCAATGGAATAGACAGGGTAGATTACAGAAACTTATTCTCACTTTATGCCAATCCGACAAGAAATAATGTGTTTAAACTGGAACTAAAGACATTTAGGACCTCTGTCTGCGGCAATTTCTTTTCCTATAAAGTAGTTAATATCTGGAACCAACTTCCCTCAGAGGTTGTTTCAAGCCAAAGTGTAAATGTGTTTAAAAATAGGCTAGACAAAGTACTGAATACTCTCATGGTTTAAGACTAAAACATAACGTAACTCTGCAGGAGTTCGCTTGCACGGTGTCTCTGTGGGTATGTTAATTATAGAGCTTTTTATATATTCCCCACTTTCCTGTAAAATTTCCTTGGCTACTTTTCCAGGGTCAAAGTATTTTCTTCAACCTTTTTCCGTACCTGACTCTGGCAGGGTGGGCGTGGAGGGCGGGGAGAGAGCCTTATACTTTTCTATCCCGTTTTTTACTACTGCAAGAATAGTCCTTGTAACTCCTTGTAACTCTCTCTCTCTCTCTCTCTCTCTCTCTCTCTCTCTCTCTCTCTCTCTCTCATGCTGAACATAAATTATTATTATCATTAGTATTATTTCCCCGTTGGGAGTTGGTCAATGGTGAGTATCATTATTATTATTATTATTATTATTCTAGCTCCCATCCCCATCCCCTTAAGCTCATGGTCAGGTCAGCTACTTCCATCCATGTGGCACACAACACACACACACACACACACACACACACACACACACACACACACAACATTTACCAAATAAACAAGGGGATGCTTTTCTCAAGTTTCTTCACATAATTTATCAGATTTAAATACACTTGTGCAAATAACTACCGTTTAAGGGTGTACAGATAAACGGTCCAGCAGGCCCACCTGTCACCACCGACAGTCGCCTGCCGACCCCGTTCGAACTCACGCCCCGAAAAACACCCGTCCGCACCTCGCGTTTGTTTGTTTCCATGCATGCAGGAAAACAAAGTTCTCTCATGCATCATATCCATATAGACAAATGAGCGGTTTGAGGGTGATAGAAAAAGACACATATAAGAGAGGGAGTTATATTCCGTTACGTTTTGGCACAAAGCCTTGCTCACACAGAATGATGTGTTAGCAAGGCTTTGTGCCGAAACGTAACGGAATATAACTCCAGTTCTTATCTGTGTCTTCTTCTACCACCCTCAAACCGCTCATTTTTCTATATGGATAACACACATCTGTCGAGTGCTGATGAAAGACTGAATATGATAGAGAGGGAGTGCAACAGGAGGAAGAAAATCGTAAGTTGCTTGAATCGCAGAACGTTTCTTCGGAATTGTCTGGAGGAAAAATTATTGCCGAGATCTGCTCCAAAGCAACTACAAAGTAAAGACCGACCATTTAGTGAGAGTATATAGTCAGGAATAACCTCTTAAAATTTCTGAGGAAACAAAATTTGTTCAAAATCTGAAAACAAAAATGTGTTTAGCCATATTAACGGAAAAATTATGGTGAAGTTAGCAGAAAGGGACAGGGCCAAGGAGCATCAACAGTAACCAGCCAATCGGGTGAAGCCACGAATGTTCGTCCAGTAGGTTTGGAAAAGATTTTCTGCATTTAAATATTGTGTTTAACTCATGTTATCATTCTGTGTGAGCAAGGCCTTTTACCGAAACGTAATGGAATATAACTTCATCTCTTATCTGTGTTTTCTTCAACCACCCTCAAACCGCTCATATATATATATATATATATACTAGCTGAGGTACCCGGCGTTGCCGGGATAAATTTCACATTGCTGTTGCATGTCGTTCACGGTCAGCTTCAAGGCGTGATTGTCTTTCTTGCAGTGTTTCTCTTGCTCTGGTAGCTACTACACTTTCTCGGACAGCTTCAAAACGTGATTGTCTTTCTTGCAGTGTTTCACTTGCTCTGGTAGCTGCTACACTTTCTCGGACAGCTTCAAGACGTGATTGTCTTTCTTGGAGGTTTTCTCTTGCTCTGGTAGCTGCTACACTTTCTCGGACAGCTTCAAGACGTGATTGTCTTTCTTGGAGGTTTTCTCTTGCTCTGGCTGTTGCATGTCGTTCACGGTCAACTTCAAGGCATGATTGTCTTTCTTGTGAGCTTTCCTGCTTCCGGGCTTCTTTATTTTTTCTGGCTGCTGATGTAGATCTGCCCAAACTTGCCCGTTTCTTTGGTGGCATGGTAAAGTTGTTGGGATTTTCAAAAACTGCAAAAAAACTGCCACATTAACTTCCTGTAACTATTCGCACAAACAGACAAACAGATAAACAGACAGGCTGACCGATTCTGTGTTGACATTCTTCATCCCATAAGAGGTTCCCGTGCCAAATTTTGTAGCTCTAGGTCAAACGGTTTGAAGTCGTCCCAAAAAATAATTATATGCGAAGCTCAAGATTTTCATAACTGTGTTCTTTTCTATAGTTCACCAAATAATTAGTCATGAAAATGTTAAGATTCAGAAATCTTGACGCAATGTGAAGCTCAAAATTTTCACGGCTGCGTTCTTTTCTGTAGTTTAATCGCGGTGCTGGGGCCTCCGGGCCCAGTAATTTTAATTATTTAATTTATTAACATTCTTCATCCCATAAGAGGTTCCCGTGCCAAATTTGGTAGCTCTAGGTCAAACGGTTTACGCTTGCATAAAGAACAGACAAACAAACAAGCAAACAGACAGGCGAAAATACATATATATATATATATATATATATATATATATATGTGTAAAGAACGACGCTTGTGTAGAAGAGCGTTCCGAACAAGATGAGGAGAGAGAACGAACAAATGAAAAATGAGGTACCACCCGGGAATCGAATCCGGGATCATCCGATTGCGGGTCAGATATGCTATCCACTACGACTACACCATGGACCTCCATCAATCAGAAGTCGTAATTCTCCTACATACGAGCAGAAACCAATGCCCTGAGGGGGCACCTTCGCATGCCGTACATATATACATTTTAACTGCAAACAATACACAGTATAATTAATGTAAAGAACGACGCTTGTGTAGAAGAGCGTTCCGCACAAGATGAGGAGGGAGAACGAACAAATGAAAAATGAGAGGTACCACCCGGGAATCGAACCCGGGATCATCCGATTGCCGGTCAGATATGCTATCCACTATCATTTTTCATTTGTTCGTTTCCCTCCTCATCTTGTGCGGAACGCTCTTCTACAAAAGCGTCGTTCTTTACATTAATTATACTGTGTGTTGTTTGCAGTTAAAATGTATATATGTACGGCATGCGAAGGTGCCCCTCAGGGCATTGGTTTCTGCTCGTATGTAGGAGAATTACGACTTCTGATTGATCGAGGTCCATGGTGTAGTGGATAGCATATCTGACCGGCAATCGGATGATCCCGGGTTCGATTCCAGGGTGGTACCTCATTTTTCATTTGTTCGTTCCCTCCTCATCTTCTGCGGAACGCTCTTCTACACAAGCGTCGTTCTTTACATTAATTATACTGTGTGTTGTTTGCAGTTAAAATGTATACATATATATATACAGGGTGTCCCATAAGTCCGGCATCATAGGAGAAATTCATATTTTTCTATTTCTAAAAACCATAATTCATATTTTTCTCTTTCTACAGGCCATAATGTCTGTGAGCAAGGAAGAACGAATCCAGATAATTCTACTCATAGGAAATCGGAGTCAAAGAGAGGCCGCTGCTGAATTTAACAGACTGCATCCAGACCGCGAGCCAATAACACAGAGTTGTGTTAGCAGACTTGTTGCAAAGTTTAAGGAAACAGGATCCATAGAAGATAAACCACGCAGTGGACCTTCAAGGAGGTCCACTGACGATGATACAGCGACTGCTATCCTGGCTCATTTTAACAGAAGTCCCAATACGTCTCTTCGGCGATTGTCCGCCGAGACAGGAGTGTCGAAAAGTAGAATCCATCGCATTCTTCATGCTCACAAATGGCATCCATATAAACTTCAGATCCTACAGAAATTAAGCGAAGATGATCCCGACCGGCGGATGAAATTTTGTGAATAGGCTACGGAACAATATGCTCGGGATGCCAATTTCCCGTCCACCATTCTGTTCAGTGACGAGGCTGTTTTTTATGGAAATGGTGAGGTAAATCGACAGAACACCCGCTACTGGCCTCAATACAACCCTCACTGGTATACCTCTTCAAAGGAACAAGGTGCATCTCGGGTGATGATATGGTGTGGCATTTGGAAGGATCGCATCATAGGCCCCCCTCTTTTCGATGAACATGTCACTGAAGGCACCTACTTACGTATGCTCAAGGAAGAAGCATTTCCCGGTGTCTTGAACGAAGAAGGAAATTTCCCAACATGGTTCCAGCAAGACGGCGCTCCTGCACATTACAGCACCCAAGTAAGGGAATACCTGTACCAACAATTCCCTGGTCATTGGATAGGACGTCGAGGGCCTGTGGAATGGCCAGCTAGAAGCCCGGATCTCACGCCACTAGATATTTATCTCTTGGGCCACTTGAAAGCGCTGGTATACGCAGAGAAAATTAGGAGTGTTGAACATTTGCGGCAGCGCATTATTGGGGCATGTAACACCATTACTCCTGACATCATTCACCGTGTGCTTGCTGACCGGGTATCACGTCTGAATTTGTGTATTGGAAACAATGGTGGACATACTGAGCACGTTCTGTAAATAAAAGCTTTTGTTTTGCCTTTTTTTACTATTTTTACTATGATGTCGGACTTATGGAGTTATGGGACACCCTGTGTGTATATATATACCATATGTCCCACAAAAAAGCACACCCAACTTTAGATTGTACTAACTCTTCCAAAAATTGAGATATTTTGGATCTGTTTGTTTGATTTAATATAGCAAATTATTCTTTGTTAACGTTCAAATTTATTCATGTTTAAACGATTTAGTGTTTAAGCATCTGTTTTTAACTGAAGGGTACAGCAAAATGGGTTGCGCGGAATGATCATTTCTCCCAGCCAGATAGCTCTCTTGCTTTAACCAATGTGCTACTTTTTACGTCGAAGGATATTGCAAATATTTTTTTTAAATAATTCGAACTTTTGTATCTAAGATACGAGTCATACATATAAATGAAGAATCTGAATTACTAAATTTATAAATAACTTTGAAACCCTTATCATGCAGTTTACACGAAGGCAGCGCGTTCTCATGGTCACAACTTATCTGCAAACTAAAAGCTTAAAACAAGTTCAGAATACCTTCGAACTGCAATTTCCCGATAGAGCTTCTCCAACTAAACATACAATTTTGAAGAATGTTCGGAAATACAAAGAAGAAGGAACGGTCCTCAATTTGAACAAAGGACGTTCAGGCCATCCGAAGACGGCAAGAACAGACGAGAACATTCAGCATGTTCGGCATTTATTAGAGAGACATCCAAAAGTGTCCACCAGGCGAAATGGTACAGAACTCTCACGCATGTCATTTCATCGAATAGTTCGTGAGGATTTGAATTTGTACCCATACAGAATGGAAATTCGACATCAACTCATTGAATTAGATCTACCTCGCCGCCTAAGATTTGCCCAGTGGTTTCTTGAAAAACCAGAAAGATTCACGGAACAATTAGTGGTTGGAGATGAGGCGGCCTTTTTTATGAATGGTCTAGTGAACAGACAAATCTGCCGTCAGTATGCACCAAAAAATCATCCACCTGACAATCATATCTACGAAAAGAATAACTCTAGACAAAAACTGTCTCTCTGGGTAGGACTGTGCGGTAATGGAGCGGTAATTGGCCCGGTCTTTTACGATGGTAATCTAAATGGTGAAGCTTACCTAGAAATGATAGACCGAGAAATCCTTCCACAAATACGTATTACTTATGGAAACCGATTTAATCGTATTTGGTGGGTGCAAGACGGAGCTCCTGCTCACAGGAGAGTTATTGTGAAGGAACGCTTGCAGGAAGTCTTCCACCAAAGAGTAATTGCTACAGGCCATGACATTGAATGACCTTCCAGAAGCCCTGACTTGACCCCCGTGTGATTACTTTTTATGGGGTCATTTGAAAAATAGAGTATTTGCATCACAACCTATCAATTTAGATGATTTGAGGACTCGCATCACAGCTGAAATCAACTTGTTAAAAGACAATCCAAATCTTATCAAAAGAGTGATGGGGAAGATGAGAGCTCGACTCCAGATTTGTATCGATAGGAATGGCGGTCATGTTGAAAGAAAACGAAACTAAACATAACTTTTGCAATAAGGAATAAAGAAAAATCTGCTTTGTATCTTATTAAAATTATGTTAAAGTATCTATTATTATGTATTTGTCTTTTCATTACATCGATAGCACACACATTATTTTTTCATTGACCAATTTTGCGCAATCCATTTTGTTGTACCCTTCAGTTAAAAGCAGATGCTTAAACACTAAATCGTTTAAATATGAATAAATTTGAACGTTAACAAAGAATAATTTGCTATATTAAATCAAACAAACAGATCCAAAATATCTCAATTTTTGGAGGAGTTAGTACAATCTAAAGTTGGGTGTACTTTTTTGTATAATACCCTGATTTATATATAATACCCTGAGAATATGCGGCCAAGACTTTTTAATAATTAATACACTGATTTCCAAGTCCTACAAATGAAGTGAAGTGCAGCAGGAGAAGTGTTCACTGGTCCAAGATCATGAATCTAATATACTATTGAGTTAAAATGTGTCTGTGTGTGTGTGTGTGTGTGTGTGTGTGTGTCCGCTTTTTTCGGAACCGTGCACAGCCTAAACGGCACATCGGAAAATTCTGTAACCACCACCAACTGATAGCCCATGAGCTGACGATGTGCTTTGTCAAGTTTCCCGGTCCTAGGTCACCGGTTACTGGGTCCGAAGGCCCCAGCACCGCGATAAAACTACAGAAAAGAACGCAGCCGTGAAAATCTTGAGCTTCACATTTATACTGTAATATATATACTGCTACCCGCCCTCCGGGCGGGTAGCAGTATAATGGGGAGAGGGGATCGGGTAATTGAGGGGTGGGGGTGGGGGTAGCCACTTCTTCCTATGAAGGCTTCATATAATATAATTTTAAATCTACAACCAATAAAAAAAAATTAAGTAGCCACTTCTTCCTATGAGGGCTTCATATAATATAATAAAAAAAATGCATGAAAAAGTGAAAAAAAATGTATTTTTCTCTTTACATTTGTGATTGATTGGATAGCCCGAAAGGACTCGCAATTTAATTGGGATATTAAGCTCCATTCTTTCATCGATTTGCAGTTACGATTCATTACAATTTTTGTAATTATATTATTTTATAAAGTATGACAAAAAATAAACGATAAAGCTAGACTTCAAGTGAACCCTTTTCCGATATGTTAGAGGGGAAAAAGCATTCCATCAATATATTATAGTATTCAACAAACGCAATACTGTCTTCTTATTTGTGGATCATAAAAAATTGATGTATATTTAAACGACGGTGCTTCTAATTGTACCATCCAGTGATATGCCATATATATGAGATAGATGTGATATGCCATACTTTTGTCGCTTAGCCACTTCTTCCTATGAGGGCTTGATATAATATAATTTTAAATCTACAACCAATAAAAAAAAATTAAGCAGTAAAAAAAAAATCCGGAGGGCGATAGCGACCTACCGCTTGTTTCTTTCCTATAATTACAGATATTCAAGGTTAAATAAACTTTGAGGATAGTCTTCCATACAGACACTCTCCACACCTAAAGTCGCTAACCCCAATTTACTAACATTCTTTCCTAAAAGCTATCAACTTTAGTTCAACTACAATTTATATTATTGGCAAAACATTCAGACAGTTCACTATAAGAACATTAGAAACATAAAAATAAATCAAAGCTATGCAAGCCTCTCTAGAGTATACCTGTTCAAAGTAAGAACCAGTCCACCTCAAATACATAATTAGTATTAGTATTTAGTACTATAGTTGTACAACAAATCCCAGCTATTTACAAGAATTTTCCTCAAAATAAACCTGAAATTACTTTTAGATCCATAAGATTATGTCATTCATATGCGAGAACCTCAACTTCTAACACGACTCCCCTTTTTATACTAGTCATAAATAGCTCCACCTATTGGAGTGTGTTATATCCGACTAAAATTAACTTTTCTACTATTTACATGATTTCTCTTTGATTGAAAAATTCATAAAGTTCTTTCTTAAAGCTACCAAAGTACTAGCATTCACCACTTAGTCGGTAAGTCATTGCAAAAATCCATCACTCTAAAACCGAAGAAATATTTATGAAGAACTAATTTACAAGTTATTTTCCCAATTTTTTATTATGAACTATAGTTCAATTGTTAGTTTCTAATGAAAAGGATTGGTTTTATATAACTACCATTTCTAGCTGGACCCAAATTGATCCGACTTATTACAATCGTGCAGGCCATTCAAATAAATCTTAAGGATAGTCTCCCATCAAGACACTCCCCAAACCTAAAGTCGTTTAAATTCAGTGGCCGTGGGCAACCTAAAACTATTATGATCTTATTAATTATTCAACAGGTACAAAAATCAGTAAAATTTTAGGAACAGTCTAATTCCTCGTATGATTTTACCAGAATAATTTTTATTTTTTATTATGAAGAATGTTTGAAGAATGGTTCTTCCACAGTATTGCAATTTCCTCTTTCTGCTCATGCTCTCTTATGAACGCTTTATATTAACCTCTCCTTCTACACATACTCATGTAAACAATCCCTATTCTGGATCTATCATGAAGGCACCATAAACCACAAATGTCTTTTGATTCTCTCTTCAGAGGGGCAATAACATCATTCCATCCAGGATTAATTTTAGCATGACTGTTGTAAGACTTAATCCTGGTCCTTCCTGCTCCCCTTCGCTAATATGGATACTTGTCTGTGAGTTTGCTGTGAGAGTCATTTGATCAAAGATTACTACAGGTAAGATGCAGAATTTCTAAATTATTAAAGAGATGATCTGTTCTGTCTTTATATCCTTTCACTGTTGCATATGAAAACCAAAATATCAGTATGTTCAATATGTACAAAGGAACTTTCCTGTCCTTAAGTTTTTAAGTAAAATATTGTGGTTCACTCCATCTTATGCTATGTTTATATCCAAGAAAAAGTTATAATTAATTGAATTACTGCCACTGTATTTAAATATAATTTTCTCATCTAAACCCAACCCAGGAAACAGAACCTCACCACTAAGTATGCCACAACCCGATTGCTATTATGAACAAATTAAATTTAGCTTCAATTGCAAATACAAAGGACACCAAACAGCAACAAACCAACTGGTCCTTACGAGGCTTTGTGTTTAAGAATGAAGGTTAAAAGAAGTAAGGAAATTTAAAGACAAGTGAAAGTCGTAAAGCAAGGCAGAGAAAAGAGGTTGAGAGGTAGGGAAGAAACTTAAAGCTAAAGTGAAAATTTTATAATACAGAGGAGGGAATCCAAGTGAAACGTCTACATTATTTCTACGCGCTAACAAATGCTTCCAACTGGTGGTTTAAGGCAAGATAAGCATCTACTTTCTTTTTAAAAGATTCGATCGAATTACTTTGAACTACGCTGGCTGGCAATCCATTCCACAAATTAACTATACGATTGAAGAAAAATTTTTTAGCCTCATTAGAATTAAAATGTTTACCCACAAATTGGAAACCATTACCCTGAGTTCTGTCTGCATTTCTGAAGGTGAAATATTTTTCGGCGTCGACATTATCAAAACCTTTAATCATTTTAAACACTTGGATTAAGTCTCCTCGAATTCGCCTTTTTACAAGTGAGAATAAATTTAACTCTCTCCACTCTGTCTATGTCCTGTCGTAAAAATGGGGACCAGAACTGAACGCAGTATTCCAGGTGGGGGCGTACTAAAGAATAATATAATGGTAGCATTGTTTTCTCCGACCTAAACTCAAACGATCTACCAATAAATCCTAAGAGTCTATTTGCTTTTCTGACTGTTTCGATACATTGTTTGCTCGGTTTAAGAGTGTCGGCAACAATAATACCTAAATCTTTCTCTTCAGTAACACTAGTTAGTGTCTTGTCGCGGATAAAATACTTTTCTTTAACATTGTTTCTACCGATATGCAACGTTTTACATTTATCTCTATTAAAGTTCATTTGCCAAATTTCCACCCACTCGAGTAATTTATTAATATCTTCTTGAAACTGCAGACGTTCTGCCATTGATTTTGTTCGCCCCCTAGTTTGGTATCATCCGCAAATTTTGAAATTATACTTTTAATTCCAAAATTGTTGTCATTGATATAAATAATAAAAAGAACTGGTCCCAAAACTAATCCCTGAAGCACGCCGCTAGTTACACTTTCCCAGTTAGACGCTTTGCCATTAATGACCACTCTTTGTTTACGTTCCGAAGCCAATTTTCGATCCATTTCGGAACATTACCATCAATTCCGTGAGAATGAAGTTTAACCAATAATCTTTTATGTGGCACTTTATCAAACGCTTTTTGAAAATCGAAATATATAATATCTGCTGTTTTACTCTCATCATATATATATATATATATATATATATTTACAGTATCATTAAAGAAGTCGAACAAATTAGTAAGACAAGAACGATTACGTCAAAAACCGTGTTGAGAATCTTTGATTAATTTATTAATTTCTTAGTGATTAACTATTTTGTCTCATTTTATACCATGTATAAAGTAGAATGAAGTTAGTCTAGACCAGAGGTTCTCAACGCATTTACTTCCATTACCCACCTCAAGCATTGACGCTCA
Source organism: Bathynomus jamesi (assembly GCA_023014485.1). Lineage (NCBI taxonomy): Eukaryota > Metazoa > Arthropoda > Malacostraca > Isopoda > Cirolanidae > Bathynomus > Bathynomus jamesi. Next base: position 192,257 of record JAJOZX010000428.1, on the reverse strand, counting down.
CCCCGTTACCCCTAATGACGCGTAAATTAACCAAAAGTTAAAGAAGTATTTTATAATGCTCTTTGAATATATGCCATTACTGCAACAAAATCTTTCATTTCCTTGCCATGTTAAGTTCACAATGTCGGCATCGGAAAATTCGGGAACCTTGGAAAATTTTCGGACAAATTGCGAGTCGCCCCCCAAAAAATGAAGCCCGTACGCTTATGATCACACTTAACCTTTGATACTATTTATAAAAGTTATTAGCCGTGGTTAGTAGCCCGTTAGTTGCTAATCAAATTAGCTGTATGTTAATGAACTTCCTAGTAATTAATTTGTATCGGTGATTTTGTATCAAAACATAAATTTTAACTGAAAAATGTTCCAACACTTTTTAAGTTTACTTAAAATATAAAATTTTCCATTGAGGGTTTTTAAAAATATATTTATAATAATAATAATAATAATAATAATAATAATAATAATAATAATAATAAAAATAAAATTTACATTGCATTTTAATGCTGCACAAAAATCTCTAATTTCACTGTACAACAGTGAAAAAAAAACGGAAATGAGATCGTCATTTTTATGACTAATTATATGCGTAGATTGCGAAAATAACACTCATTTATTTGTGTCACCCACCGATTTTCTGAAAATGACCCTATTTTATTGTATCATTTTGAGAACCACTGGTTCTCTGAACGCATCTTTTACATTTTGTTCAGTCATGCATATGCTGTGGTGGTGGTGTTTGGTTCTGTGTTTACACTTTGATTTTATGAAAAGTTTTTTCATTTATCATTTAAAACAAAATTGTCAGCCATATTTTATCATAAATCGGTGCTATAAGTGAGTATTATTGAATAACAGCTATCAAATTATGTACATTTCACCGACAACGTCGATGTTGTGTGAAATTGCAAATTGATCTATCATTTTCTTATTTTACAGGTTTTTATTGATGTTATATTACAATGCCTAGAGAGTGCAAAAATTCGCCAGACAGTTTTTGTTATATTTGTGGGACATTAACGTTAAAACAGTATAAAAGGAAGTTGACTTCTCATGTGAAAAAGCTTTATGAATTATACTTCGCATGCAAAGTTGGTGATCAGGACAAGCACTGGGCACCTCATATCTGCTGTGTGAGATGTACAAGCTCGTTATCTGCACGGTTCAAAGGCACCGGTCCTGGTCTGGGATTTGGTGTCCCAATGGTATGGAGAGAGCCGCTGGACCATTCAACTGATTGCTATTTCTGCTTAATGAACATCACAGGTTTGAATCTTTTATTTTTCTGAATATACGTCAAATTTGGTGTTTTTAGCACATTTTAGCATATCCTGCTCTGCATAATGTATTACACAATTATGCTATCTTAAGCAGTCAACAATGTCTATTGTCTCACATTACAGGTTGCAACAGAAAAGGGAAAAGGCTATAGACTACCCAAATCTTCGTTCTCATATGCGTCCTGTGGAACATTCTACAGATATACCCATCCCTCGTCCTCCAGCTGAAATGCCGACCGATAACACAGACTCTGACAAATCGGAATCAGACGGCGAATGCTATGAAGCTCAAGTCGAGTCAAGAAAGAACAACATCTCATCACGCAACCTGAACTCAATGATTTGGTCCGTGATTTAATACTTAACCAAGCAATAAAGTGAACTGCTGGCCTCACGTCTACAAGAATGGAATCTGCTGGCGGAAGACGTACGAATTACAGCATTCCGAAAGCGCTCCTTGGATTTGCAGGAATATTTTACAATGAAGAACAATCTTTGTTATTGCATTGATATACATCTGTTCGATGTTCTGGGTTTGTGCTATGAACCGAATCAGTGGAGATTGTTCATTGATGCATCTCTGTACAGTGTTAAGGGTGTACTGCTACACAATGGGAACACAATGCCTTCTGTTCCGATCATCATTCAGTCGTCTTGAGAGAAACGTATGACAATGTTGCTTTTATTCTGGACTGTATGAAATACAATGAACATGAATGGCTTATCTGCGCAGATTTGAAGGTTGTGGCTATTCTCAATGGATTGCAAACTGGCTATACGAAATACATGTGTTTCCTATGCAAGTGGGATAGCCGAGCAAGGTCTGAACACTACACACGCTCAGTATGGCCGCCGCGAGACAATTCCTCACCTGGATCTCACAATGTTATTCACGAACCACTAGCACGAAAGGAAAAGGTTATCTTGCCGCCACTTCACATAAAACTAGGGCTGATAAAACAATTTGCAAAGGCGTTGAAACAGGATAAGCCTGCCTTCAAATATCTAAAGGAAAAATTCCCAAAAATAAGTGATGCCAAGATTAAAGAAGGCATATTCGTCGGCCCTCAAATTCGCCAACTCATGCTAGATGGACACTTTGAAGCGGTGATGGATGAGGTTGAGTTGGCAGCCTGGCGTGCATTCAAAAACGTGTTCAGCGGTCTACTAGGAAAGATTAAATACGACAACTATGCTGCACTTGTGGATCAACTTATCAACTCATACCAACGTCTCGGATGTAAGATGCCATTGAAAATTCATTTTTTGCATTCACATCTCTCATTCTTTCCGGAAAACGCATCTGCTGTTAGCGACGAACACGGGGAGAGATTCCACCAGGATATAGCCACAATGGAGAGCCGATACAAAGGGAAGTGGAGTCCTGCTATGCTGGCCGATTTCTGCTGGAATTTAAAGCATGACCAACCAGAAGCATCACACAAACGCTAGCATAAATACAAATAATGAGTTGAAAACAGTATAATACGAGAGTTTTATGCTAATTTTGTGCATATATGTTGAAGTATAGCAATAATTAAACTGTTCCATATGATAAAGCCTATCTGTTTATCAATATATTTTTGTTTTTTGGTATAAAGATTTTAAGCAGTCATTACAAAAAAACGTGACGTGATAGAAAAAAACTATTTTCAGATTTGGAATCAGCACACTCGAAATATTAAGAATGGCTGAATGTTATTCCCGTTTTTTTCTGAACCGAAAATTTGTTGTACAGTGTTTTCAGTAAGATCTCACCGCCTTTTGTCAATTTCCACAAATAGGTTATAGTTCTGGATAAAAGATGCGCATCATACCTGTTCAATGTCAGGATCTAACAGAGTTTGGAGTACGAGTCAAATAAAATTTCTATGCAGTTTGTGGCAGCTTTCCAGTCTGAGCTACAAGGAATTTAATAAGCTTAAAACAAGTTACACCCCAGCACGATAAGAGCCTTACTGTATTTTGGAATAAAAAAGTTTACAAAATCAGACTCTAATAAGAAAGTTACATCTAAATTGACCAAACCTGAAAACACTATGAACAACTGAACCATATCTCCCTTCAAACAATCTCTCTCAAAACTAAACATTAGGGTAGCTATCAGCATATAGAGACAAAAATAATTTTTTTAACTTTTGAGTTCGGAAGGTCGAATTTTGTTCTTAATCATGAGAAAACTTAGCATGCCATTTTTTTAAAGCAATCAAATTATATTTAGGTGTGGCGCACGACAGTATAAAAATGTAGAGTAATGTACTTTTAATCAATAGTAAAATACCTTATTTATTTCTTTGCAAAACTTGAAGAAATTATCATTGAAATGTGTATATGAAATATTCATATGTTTTCAGATATATAGTTGTATTTATGATATAATATCAATATATGTAACTACTTCTTGTGACTTTTTGCATCTGAAACCTGGCAAGGAGCAAGCGGCAACTCAAATCCTCAGTTAACTACATGCTGAGGAAGTGCGTATGCGGTAGTAATTCGTGCTCCATTTATTTCACGGTTAGGAGTTTCATGCCCTAAAATTTTCAATTTTTTTGCAATCATGGCTAGTACTAATTATAGTACTCATTCTAAAACAGATATATGGCTTGTTGGTACAACTTTACCAAAAATATTGGGCGATAAACTCCCTTCTCAGCAGCAAGTTTTGGCACATTTTTTTTTACCATCATTCAGAGATGAAGCTCCCTTTGAAAGATAGTGCTAAGAACACCTTGATCAGTGTTATGGGTTTCTGGAAGAAAGCTAGTATTCCAACTGCGTATGAACATGATCTTATTAAGCAGTTGCTCAAGCTTCATTCCGAATGGAAAGCATTACAAAAAAGTAAGTCCCGTCGATCTCAAAAGCAAATTTCCAATGAAACACACTTCACATCACGACTCAATGAACTATTTCACAATTTCACATTACACACGAGAATGCTCTGTCTATGATGAAAATGGAAGAAGATAAGAAATTTCTTATTGCTCAGCGCAGTGGAAGGAAGGTCACATAGCTGGCATTGATAAAGTGGCAACAATCAAGGAAAGAAATAAGATAATTAGAGAGCAAAATTTTATTAGCCGCAAGAGAAAACATGAAAAAGAAGTACAACAACTAAGCAAAGTTGCAACAATAGATTCAAGTACCAGTAGTGATAACGAGTCGATCCATTCGGAAAATAGTACATCTCAAAAATTAAAAAGTTTTTCTCAGTGTGACACCCAACCACAATTGAAGAAAGCAAGACCTCAAAACATAATGACTCCCGAATTAGCGCAAGCTCTAGACCGTACAAAGACCAGCAACCGAGCAGCAGCTCATATCGTTGCTACTACGGCAAAAAGTTCAGGATATGATGTAGAGTCACTATCGATCAATAAAGATTCTATTCGCACTAAAAGGATGAAAATTAGAAAAGAAACTTCATCTAATATCATTGAACACTTTGCTCCAGAAACCCCCCTAGTAGTTCACTGGGATGGGAAAATGCTACCTGATATCACAGGAAAAAAGTCTGTCGGTCGTTTGCCTGTGGTAGTGACTGGTAAAGATATCGGCAAGCTTCTTGCAGTCCCTAAACTTAGCTCCGAAAGTGCAAAAGCAATTGCAAAGGCTGTTGTTGAAACTGTAAAAGAATGGAATTTAACTAACCAGATCAAAGCTATGTCGTTTGATACCACGGTAAGTAATACAGGAAAGAGAGGAGGTACCTGCATCCCGACTGAACAAATGTTGGACAAAAATCTTCTGCACCTAGCCTGTCGTCATCAAATCCATGAGATTATAGTAGGAAATGTATTTGGCGTTCTTTTTTGTCCCTAATCAGGACCTGATATTGCCATTACAGCTAGAATGGAGTAACATTGATAAGAGTAAGCTTGAACCAGTGATTGGTGATAAAGAAGTGACCTTAGACATATCTGAATGGAAGAAAATAATTGAATTCTGTAAAACTAACCTAGAAGAACGTCAACCAGAGATGATTACCGAGAAACCTTAGAATTAACATCGTTGTTTCTGGGAGAAGTACCCCTACGAGAAAGAAGACAGATGCAAGCAGGTGCTCTACATCGTGCACGTTGGCTAGCAAACGTAATTTATTCTATCTATAAGGATTTATCTCTTCCGTTCACAGGTTCGTTTAACATCAAGAGAAATCATCTTTAAGAAGATTCAATTTATTCACTACAAAGATTTACTGTATGTAAAAACATGATTTCAATGCTCCCAAGGAACTTTAGCTCCTGCAAATGACCTTGAGCTCCTTCAGCAATTAAAAACTTACCCAGACACTGTCGTCTCCAAATCTGCAGGCAAGGCATTCGGTAATCATTTGTGGTATTTAAGTGAACGTCTGATTGGTCTCTCTTTCTTTGATGATCGTGTCCCTTTAGAAATGAAGAGATTGATGGTCGCATCTCTAAAAAATGAAGGAGATAAATGTCCTCCAAATAGAATTTGTCCAACGATTGCTGAAGGAAAAGATCTGTCATCATTTGTTACAGCAAACTCTCGACACCTGTTCTCAATTTTATGGTTGGAAGATGACTTTCTCACTTCTGTAGATCCAGCTCAATGGGACCAGATTCCAGATTATCAAAACGCTTCCAAGATTCTTAAAAGCATGAAGGTTGTCAATGATATAGCAGAAAGGGGAGCACTGATAAAGGACTTAACGCTTCTGTAACGAGAAATGAGGAACAGACAGTTTTTGCCTCAGGTCGTTGAGGAACATCGTAAAACATTCCCAGATGCAAGAAAGAAAAATGTTAGTTGAAGGCCTCCAAAGTTCAACCAGGAAACAATGAGTTGTTAGCACCAACGAAACCCCCTCCATTGAGAGGATAATACTCACCCTTATGGGTGAGGGGGACCTGGAACTGAACTCAAAAAAGACTGTAAGCTAAAATCTTCTGGACTCTTACGGCACCTCTAAAACATTTCCGATTTGTATACAAATTGGTATTCTGAATTTTTTAGGGAATAAGAACAATAGTATGGATTCCGAACTTAACTTTTTGAAGATTATGTTTATACAGCCACCCTACTAAACATGCCAGGTTACTTTAATCTTTCACTGCATTCCAATCTTCTTTTTAACCCAGAGATAAGTTTGGATGTCCTAACATTGCACACAATTTCAGTTATACTGGATCTATATCCTACCTTTAGTGAGGAGGCCAGGCTTGAATGAGACCTAACATGAAATTATACATTCTCCGGATGACTTCCTTACTCTTGTAACGACCATTCCTCTTAGTAATTTTAGATCACTAACTATAATGACACGGTCGCTTTTCCTGACTAAGATCCTCTATCCTGTACCCATGCATCTCATGGATACAGTATATAGTTCATAAGGCAACGTAACAACCTAAAACATAACACACAAAAACCACACACAGAAGCCATAAAACAGCAATACAACAGCTCAACACAGAAATAAACAACAAATGTAAAGAAAAACAAACAGAAACATTTAGGGAATTCATAACAACACTAAACCACTCCACAGACACATCCAGGCTATACAAGACTATAAACAGCATTACCCACTCTAACAGCGGCATTCACACCTCACACGTGGCTATCTGTCGCAGCCAAAATAATATCCCAACATATACACAACAAGTTAACATTCTAGTTAATCACTACGCAAAGATAAGTCACTTAAACAGAGACAACAACCAGAAACACGCAGACAGACAAACAGCCAGACACAAGAAAACCTACAGACTCGACACGACCATTACACCCTTCAATACAGATCAGACCACCAAGATCATCAAAAACATTAAGAATTCGAAGACTACTGGACCAAAAAACATACCTAACATACACCTTAAACACTTAGGTCCACAGGGAATAATAGCTCTCACAAATATCAGCACATATTCATACCAACACTGTATTATTCCTGACATATGGAAACAAGGTAAAATTATTGCACTACTCAAACCAAACAAAAATCCAACAGAACCAGCTTCCTATAGACCCATTACTTTACTGTGCACACCTTCCAAAGTAACAGGAAGACTAATCTTACAAATCACCAACCCACACATACCACTATCGCCTACTCAACATGGATTCAGACCTCACCACTCAACCAAGACATTACTCACTAACCTCACACAACACATCATTGATGGCATCAAATCCAGACGACCAGCTCAACGTACACTATTAGCAACAATAAACATTAGGAAAGCATTTCATGCTACCCCACGCTTCCCTCTCATAAACAAAATACTCAACACAAACATGCACAATAACACCAAAAGGTGGCTGAGCAACTATCAGGAAGATACTCACATCACATTTAATGTCAAGTCATCCAAAAACAAGCTTTTTTCGAACGGGGTCCCTCAAGGCTCTGTTCTCTCACCAACACTCTTCAAGTTATACATGCATGACATTCCAACACCCATAGATAACAAGCTTACCTTATCATCATATGCAGATGACATCACTCTAACATCCACCCACAACAACATCGACACCGCTACAAATAACCTACAAACATACATAAACAGTATACAAGACTGGCTCGGCTCACACACAATAGACTCAAAGTAGCGTCCACAAAACCGACCATCACCTTGCTTATAAGCAACACAAAAGAACACCAGATAACTCCACAGCTTACACTAAACAACACCAACATTCCACACACTCACAGGACCAAAATATTTGGGGCCACATACAACACATCATTATCTTTTGCAAACCACATTCAGGACATTAAAAACAAATGTACGTCAAGACTTAACACGCTTAGGGTACTAACAGGCACAAACTTTAGACACCAGCAGGAAACAACATCACTCATATACAAACAATGTATTTGCTCAGTTATGGACTATGCTAACTCATGCTGGGCACCTATTATCTCAAACACACACATAAACACCTTACAGACAATACAAAACAACGCACTTCGTATCATTACAAGATGCATTCAAACAACAATAGAACACCTGCACACAGAAACAAAAATACTGAAAGTTAGGGAACATTTAGACATGAGGGGAACACAATTCATGGCAGCAGCGACAACTAACCCACAACACCATTGCCACCACATGTATAATCATGCACCAACACCGAGCACCATTAAGTTAACACTAGAGAGACATTGTAACCAAATACTCCATTCCATACCACACCCCACAGACATAACACAGTGCAGAAAACACATACACACACAACTAACCCACAAAGCACTGACACGACTCGGTCCGAATGCAGTCCTAGGTGCGAAGCCGCCACCCACCACCCATTAACAGGTCAGAGATCAGCCTGAGCAGATCGGATCGAGTTAACTTAGCACGATTCCGATGTGGACTCACCCCAACTTACAGACATATAAACACAGACTAGACAACTCCACAGACGACACCTGCCACCTGTGCCAGGACACTCCACAAACAATTGAACACATTATGACAGACTGTACCACTCTAGCACAACATAGAACACAACACAACATCACTAGTGCGCTGAACCTCTGGTCCACTCCGGAGAGGGCGATCGGTTACCTGCGTGCCGCTGGCTTGCTCGATGAAGGTGGGCTGATCGGCTAAACAACAACAACAACATAAATAATACTCTTAAGTCCCTTTGCCAACAGAAAAATGTTGAATTCGTCGATCTGTGAAGTCATTTTTATAAAAAAAAAAATGCGTGATGGTCTTCATCTAAATGACGATGAAACAGCTCGTCTTGGTAGACTATTGCATGGCTCTGCGATGGTTTTTCAGGCAAAACAACGTCGTAACTCCTATGAAAGCGAACAGCCAAAGATAAATTTTCTTTACGGTGAACAACTGCCTCCTCGAAGAAACTCGAGATTCAACTGCGGTACTCAGATTTTTATTAATGTGTTTTACCCATTTTACATTAATGCTCGAAGTTTAAGATTTAAATTTGATGAGCTATTAAGTATTATCCTTGACCAAAAATTTTAAGGTTGTAGCAATTACTGAACCCTGGTTAGATACAGAGAATATAGATTTCCTCGGAGAATATCATATCCCAGGTTATGAGATGTTTAACAATGAGAGAATAAAAAGAAGGGATGGTGGTACAGTACTATACGTTCGGTCACACTTAAAACCAGGGTAGGCAAAAACCCAGCAAAAACCCAACTGGTTTTTTGCTGGGTTTGGGGGTTTTTGCTGGGTTTTTGCCAACCCTGCTTAAAACCCATAATTAAAAACATTGCAGAAATTGATAATATAAATGTGACGTTTGTTGAAATCAAAGACAACTCACGAAGGAAATTAATTATAGGTTTAGTATATAGGCCTCCCTCTCAGAGGGATTGGGGTGGTTCTTTACAGTCTAATTCCGATCGTCGACTCTACGAGGGTTTGCTCGAAAGTTCACTTTTTCAAATGGTCATGGAACCCACTAGAGAACGCAATATTCTAGATTTAGTTTTAAGTTCAAACCTGACTTAATTGATAATATCTCTGTAGGAGACTACTTCTCCACCAGTGATCATAGGCAGATAACATTTTAAATTAAAATTAATGTCCATAATTCGGAGAACCTGGAATATGTTTTGGATTTTAAAAAGAGCCAAATTTCGTGACATGAAACTGCAACTTTCGACCCATAATTGGGATGAGGCTCAATCGCACGATGATATTTAATGGCACATGGGCTTCTTTTTATAAGTATTTGAAACGTTTAGAATCGAGTAATATCCCATTACGTAAAAAGAGACTGGCGAAGTCTGTTAAACGTAAATGGTGAAATGCTGAAATTAAAAGTAGCGTAACGTTAAAAAGGAACGTGTTTTTTTAAATTTAAAGGATCAAATAATTTGTCTGATGAAAATGCTTACAAGCTTTGAGAAAGCGAAGCAAAAAACTTATTAGAAAAAGTAAACACAACTATGAGCCATATATAGTGAACTAAATTAAATCGAATCCGAAGGAATTCTCTAATTATGTCCGGAAAAAAAAAGTAGCTTCGCAAACTATTGGTCCACTCATTGGCGAAAATAACAAAAAACTTTACGAATGCTTACAAATGACGAAAGTTTTAAATAAATTCTTCTCTTTCGTCTTCACTAACGAAAATATGAACAACATTCTCGTTCCCGTAATCATGCCCAGTGATGATAATTTAAAGCGTCATGATTTTAACATTCGTCAAAGCGAAGTACTCTCGGCCATAGGTAAAATTAATCCTGATAAAACTCCCGGTCCAGATAAGCTCTTCCCTTCACTTTACCTCTAAATTTCTTTCCTACTTCTCAACCTCTTTTCTCTGCTTTGTTTTAAAACTTACTTTCACAGACATACCACATCAAGCAGGATACTCAAACTCCTCCCCATACATAACGTTCTGTTCCCCCTAACTAGCAAGATATACACACTGGAGAACAGAAAAGCAACAGTCATCAGACCACCTGCCCATCATCATTACAACACGTTCTACACTCTGCCCCAACAGCCTTAGCACACTTACAGAAATTACAAGAAAGCTGATTGGGAACAGTTCAAAATACAAACTGAGGAACAATTTACCACATTAAACAGCACATTCATCATAAACATCAATACAACACTCAAGACATTCAATCAGATCATCAATAATGCAAACAAATACATACCCAAGGGTAACATTAGGAAATACAACCCAAATTACACTAGAGAAATAGTCCACCTCATAAGGCAACGTAACAACCTCAAACATAACAAACAAAAACCACACACAGAAGCCATAAAACAGCAGATACAACAGCTCAACACAGAAATAAACAACAAACGTAAAGAAAAACAAACAGAAACATTTAGGGAATTCATAACAACACTAAACCACTCCACTGATACATCCAGGCTATACAAGACTATAAACAGCATTACCCACTCTAACAGCGGCATTCACACCTCACACGTGGCTATCTGTCGTAGCCAAAATAATATCCCAACATATACAAAACAAGCTAACATTCTAGTTAATAACTACGCAAAGATAAGTCACCTAAACAGACACAACAACCAGAAACACGCAGACAGAAAAACAGCCAGACACAAGAAAACCTACAGACTCGACACGACCATTACACCCTTCAATACAGACCAGACTACCAAGATCATCAAAAACATTAAGAATTCGAAGGCTACTGGACCAGAAAACATATCTAACATACACCTTAAACACTTGGGCCCACAGGGAATACTAGCTCTCACAAACATCAGTAATTATTCATACCAATACTGTATTATTCCTGACATATGGAAACAAGGTAAAATTATTACACTACTCAAACCAAACAAAAATCCAACAGAACTAGCTTCCTATAGACCCATTACTTTACTATGCCCACCTTCCAAAGTAACAGAAAGACTAATCTTACAAATCACCAACCCACACATACCACTATCGCCTACTCAACGTGGATTCAAACGTCACCACTCAACCACGACATTACTCACTAACCTCATGCAGCACATCATGGATGGCATCAACTCCAGACGACCAGCTCAACGTACACTATTAGTAACAATAAACATTAGCAAAGCATTTGATGCTATCCCACGCTTCCCTCTCATAAACAAAATACTCAACACAAACATGCACAATAACACCAAAAGGTGGCTGAGCAACTCTCCTTCAGGAAGATACTCACATGTCACATTTAAAACAACATCAACATTCCACACACTCACAGGACCAGAATATTTGGGGGTCACATATAACACATCATTATCTTTTGCAAACCACATTCAGGACATTAAAAACAAATGCTAACAGCCACAAACTTTGGACACCAGCAGGAAACAACATCACTTATATACAAACAATATATTCGCTCAGTTAAGAACTATGCTAACCCATGCTGGGCACCCATTATCTCAAACACACACATAAACACTTACAGACAATACAAAACAACGCACTTCGTATCATTATAGGATGCACTCAAATAACACCAGTAGAACACCTGCACACAGAAACAAAAATACTGAAAATTAGGGAACATTTAGACATGAGGGGAACACAATTCATGGCAGCAGCGACAACTAACCCACAACACCATTGCCACCACATGTACAATCATGCACCAACACCTCGCACCATTAACGTAACATCAGAGAGACATTTTAACCAAATACTCCATTCCATACCACGCCCCACAGACATCACACAGTACAGAAAACACACACACACACACGCACCAAACCCATAAAACACTGACACGACTCGGTCTGAATGCGGTCCTAGGTACGAAGCCACTCATTGACAGGTCATAGACCAGCCTGAGCAGATCGGATCGAGTTAACTTAGCGCGATTCCGATGTGGACATCAACCCAACTTACAGACATATAAACACAGACTAGACAACTCCACGGACGACACCTGTCACCTGTGCCAGGACACACCACAAGCAATTGAACACATTATGACAGACTGTACCGCTCTAGCATAACATAGAATACAACACAACATCATAGTGCGCTGAACCTCTGGTCCACTCCAGAGAGGGCGATCGGTTACCTGCGTGCCGCCGGCTTGCTCGATCAGGTGGGATGATCGGCTAACCATCAACAACAACAACTTTCACTTGTCTTTAAATTTTCTTACTTCTTTTAACTTTCCTCCTTAAACAGACAGCCTCTTAGGGACTAGCCGGTCTGTTGCTGTTTGGTGTCCTTTGTATTTCTTTGTATTCCTTTGTAAAATAAAGAGTAATAGCCTAACACTGACTGACCCCTGTGGAAGCCCAATGAGGTAGTGAAGAAGTTAGCTGAAAGCTGAAACTTACTGTAATGTATGTATAAATGATTTGACAAGTAAGTACAAAGATAGGAGATTTAAGTTAAATAGAAATTTATGGAGTGTGGTACTGTATGGAGCAGAAACATGGACACTGAAAACAACTGAAAAGAAACTCGTGGAAAGTTTTGAAATGTGGATTTGGAGAAGAATGCTAAAGATAAGCTGGAGGGAACGTCAAAGTAATGAGGAAGTACTGCAACAGGTGAGGGAGGAAAGAAGACTCATTAAGGTGATAAGAGAAATACAGAAGAAATGGATCGGACATGTGTTGAGAGGAGAAGGATTGTTGAAGGAGGTGATAGAGGGTACATATGAAGGTAGAAGGCCGAGGGGAAGGAAAAGGAAAGCAACTGGATGATTTGAAGGTAGGCAGGAGCTACCATGAGATGAAAAGGATAGCTCATGATAGAACACTGGCGGGACACATGAGTTGGACCTGCCTGATAGGCAGAACACGATGGATGGATGGAGAAATTCAGAAGAAATTAAACATAGGTACGGAGAATTGCTTGATAATTTTATAAAATAGGCAAAATATTGAAGTTTACAAGTAGGATTTTAGCCTTAAATGATAAAATTAAGAAACTTTTTATCAAAGAAGTTGAGTTCATAGGTTTGTAGGATAATTTTAATAAGAAGGGTCTTTTCAGTAACGATGGTTTACATTTGAGTAGGAAGGGTACTGATTTATCTGGCGGTTTTTTAGAAAACAAACAGCATTCTTTTGGGTTTTGAAAATAGCGTTAGACTAACAGAAAGCATAAATCATTATGGTATATTAGCAATACTCTTGGGTTTTTAAAATAAAATTGACTGGAATATACAAATTAACAATCAAGGCAAAAGTAGTGAAACAGTTAGAACCTAGGGATGAAACGTTTTTATACAGTTGCACAGAGTCTTGGGAATAAAAAGATGAATTATTTAGTTGTGTTTAATGAAAATCTGGATATTATTTGTATTAGTGAGGCAAAGATTAGTGAAGCAGCATTCAATAACACTAAAGCAGAGCATGAGTTAAATGGTTATCTGAGCCTGGAATGGCAAGATGTTGCACTTAATTAACTCTATTCCAGTACAATGTCATTACTGGGACATCTTGAAAATAAACATATGCCCATAATTTATACTGCTGTGGAAGTCTTAGACACTTTCACTTTGATTCATAAGGAAACTAAAACTTTGTATTCAATGCAAATACATTTTTAATGAAAATGAAATTCAAATAACCATATTTATATAGAATATACCTAGATATAAATTAATAGCAAATGTGTCCGCCCTTTTCCTTTAAAACCACTGAACTTCTAATAGGGACACTTTCAAATAATTGTTATACACAATTGTGGTAAAGTATGATCCATTACGTCTTGTCCACTTGGGTTAGTATGATGGATCAGAAACTGTTTGCACCTAGCAGCATTCAGTGTATAAATTTTCAGTTTTTTCTTATTAGACAACCAACAATTGAAACGGTTTGTTTACATGCAGATACTCCAGAGAAGTCCCCAATGTTCTTGTCTCTAGAGCTTTATACCTGTTTTAGCTTGCAGCTTTTTCCCAGCAATCACGAGGAATTCCTCCTGTTTGGTTATTTCTCACCTGTCTACAGGTGGGTTCCTTATGTCCTCTACACCCGTCCAAGCAGAAGTTACTGACATATCATCATTCTGTTCAGGGCCTCCACTGATTCTGTCTTTAAATAGAATTAATTCATAATTATCTGTGTCATGAATCAATTACCCACCCTATTCTTACATAACATCCAAATCTTGCCTAAACACAATAGAGATACTTTTGGTTTACATCATCATGAGAGTTTATTTGCTTCTAACTCGTGGCCTTAGCTAATATGAGAAATTTGACAAAAGTGATATACCAACTTGAATTGATTTACAGTACTCTAGATCTCATGTAAAATAGTTAAATGATGTCCATGCCCATTTAGACATGCTATTTATCTGAAGGAGACTCAACAAGCTGGCAACTAACAATTTATTTTTAAAAGGAAACATATTTCGTCATCTCTGTCAAATTTGTCAATTTGGGGCCCCAACTTAAATCTGTTTACTTAGATCTAATTTTCTTAAACATTGTTTATCCTTCCTGTTGGTCTAGAATTTATTTTTATACAGCATTCATTACTCATTTCAGATATTTAATTTCTTTGAGACAATCATAATAGTCCACTAGGCTTTACCACCAACACCACTTGAGATACACCCCAACAAAAATTGAATTGAACCTCCTCCATGCTTAACTGTTGACTTTAAGCAAGGATCTTTATAAGTTCCAGTTGTTCAATATCTCACATACTGTCTTCAATTACATTCAAATAAGTGATATATTTTTAACCTTGTTCCCCTTTATTAATGGAGATTTTCTTACTGAAACATCCTTCAAGTCCTGATTTCAAATCTGTTCTTCATACTGTTCATGACACCAGGGGCGTACCTAAAGTATTTGGCACCCGGGGCGGATCCTTCCTTTGGCACTTCCCATAAATAATTTTAAAATTTAAACACAGAAAAATATATTATGTTTGCAAGTAGATTTTTAAACAGTACATACTGTCATAAGCAAATTGGAAATAAGAAAAATGCAGGACATTAAAAATTCAGTGAACAGGTAATACTGCATTTTATTTTATACAAAAAACACAGGAAATCCAGTCTCAACGCTCAGCCTATTCTTCAAAGATAAATAGAGAGGATTCATAGTCTCTGCTTTCGAGCCTTAATTTCTGCAAATTGATCAATGACCTCATCAAAATTAACCTTCTTTGCATATTCAAGATGAATTGCTATCCTCCAATCCTTGCTCTCTCTCATTTGAATTCTCTTGTGAAGATGCTTCTTGTATTTGCCCTTCAGATTCACAAGGCTGAATATCTTCAGGACTTTCTCCTATTGCACTTGATGTTGAAGGCGTCACGTACTTCAAAATTGATCCGGACATTGCCTGAGCCACCTCTTCTCTTGCCTTCTTCATTTTTCCTTGTTGGAATCCACTGGGTCGATTTCGCTTCATAGTGGATATTTTCTGCAAAATTTTAAAATCAAAAGGTATAAAGCATGAACATGCATAACAAGCATGAACTATTATGACTTGAAATACATTAACTGAACAAATTGTCTGTGATTATTAGTATTATTATTTGGGGGGGGGGGGGTAGTGCAAACACGACTCCTAAAAAAGCAAAAAACTATGAGCATTACTCACAAATAACTAGACCACATCACGACGATGCATTTACCGGGTATTATAACATCACGACGATGCATTTATAAACACTTAAACATCACTATGATACCACATTGTCAAAAATTACTGGACACTGGTATAAGTACCATGATATTGTTATAAACACCAGCACTTTATGCTTTATCATAATTATTTAATGAAACATACCTTATGTATGTGGAGTCACAGTGTCAAGTGAACAAGAATTGGAATGTCAATTGCAGCCAGCTGGCTATGCTCAACAAACTGATGACTAAAACGTCAACAAATATTCGCCTTTCGATGTAATTTTTATAAATATTTAATTTTCGTTTGTAAATTTTGTATTGCCAATAAAAATAAAAATTTATTTTATAGTGGAAATTAACATTAAGCTGTTGTAATAGTTTGAACATTTTAAAATTTTTGTTCTTACTTTGGCGAATTTTTCATTTGGTTTGAAAACTTGTACTGGTATTTCAACTCTCCCAATGGCACCCCCCCTCCTGGCTGTCACCCGGGGCGGACCGCACCCCTCGCACCCCCTTAATTACGCCACTGGATGACACCAAGCCTTCTACCAGTTC
Source organism: Bathynomus jamesi (assembly GCA_023014485.1). Lineage (NCBI taxonomy): Eukaryota > Metazoa > Arthropoda > Malacostraca > Isopoda > Cirolanidae > Bathynomus > Bathynomus jamesi. Next base: position 175,365 of record JAJOZX010000428.1, on the reverse strand, counting down.
TGTTGCCAAACCAACACCATTTGAGGTGCACCCGAAACTTGAATTGAATCTCCTTCATCCTTAACTGCTGGCTTCAAGCAAGGATCTCTATAGGCACTTCATAGAATTAAAGAGAGAGAGAGAGAGAGAGAGAGAGAGAGAGAGAGAGAGAGAGCTAGGGGGATAACTTTCTTGTGAATTTCTCACTTTACATTTTAATGCTGCATTTTGTGTATTGACCTCTTATCAGGTGAGATATCCACAACAGGATGGTTTATGCTTACACAGCTGTTGAAAAAAGAAATAAGAGGGAGTGACAATCAGAGGGTTCTTGGATAATTCATCTATAACCTTGGTTAACTTTGGTTTTGTTTCCGCCCGAATTGTTCATTCTCACGAGGGTCACGCTTGTCACTCCACCTTACACCTACAGTTTAACGTGGAATCTGAACCACGCCTCAACAGCAGCCCGCTACCCAGGGTACCCATTTATCTACCAACCATTTTTTTATTGTATGGAAGGATGAACAGCTGGGTTTTGCTGCGCGCCGCCTGCCGTCACTGGGTCTCGATCCCGGCTAACCCGGCTAACCACTACACCACCGAGGCACAATATACTGGGTGATCCAGATAAATGGGACCCATAAAAAAAAAGCCAAATATTCTTAATATTTAATTCCTTTCATAAAAACTACATATCATTCGAAAGAGTAGAGTTACAAGTTTATTATGAAATATTTATTTTTTAAAAATGACTCCTTTCAAATGTGCTCCATTAGTTGCCAAGCATTCCAGTGTTCTCGCTTGTAAGTTCTGCATCACTTTTGCAAGAGTGTGCGGTGGTATGGCCTGTATCTCATTTGTGATGGCGGCCTTCAATTCTTGCAAGGTCGTTGGGTTATTTCTGTAGACCCTACTCTTTAAATATCCTCAGAGATAATAATCTAAGGGAGAAAAATCCGGAGACCTTGCGGGCCATTCAACGTCTCCAAATCTTGAGATTAACTCGCCTGGAAACGTTTGACGCAAAACTGCCATGCAGTTCCTCGTGGTATGGCAGGTAGCTCCGTCTTATTGGAACCAGTGGTTTTCTAGACAAAGATCTCTTAATTTAGGAATAAGGAAATCGGTCAACATTTTTCGTAGCGGTCACCATTTACAGTGACCGTGTTTCCGGTGGAATCCTCGAAAAAGTACGGCCCTATGATCTGAGATGCAGTAAGACCACACCAAACAGTTACACGCTGACTATGCAACGGGACTTCGGTAATATTCAATGGATTTTCTGTTGCCCAGAAACGACAATTTTGTTTGTTTACAGTTCCATTCAAGTGAAAATGGGCTTCGTCTGACATAATCAAAGTTGCTAGAAAATTGGTGGTGTCATTTACCTTCTGTTGGATCCATTGACAGAATTGTCGTCTTCGTGCGAAATCTCCATCGTTTAGTTGTTGCACTGTTTGAATTTTATATGGAAAGAGCATTAAATTTTGCTTGAATATACGGTGTGTTGTTCCATATCAAACTCCTAACAGCTGAGAAGCACGTCTGATGCTTATGTTAGGATTATCCTGTACAATTTCATGAGTTCTGTTAATGATCTCGTCTATCCTTGCTGTGCGCACTCTTCCAGTTGGTTTTTTTTTCCAATGCTGCCAGTTAGGGAAAAATTTCTGACATACCGACGGATTACTTTCTTAGAAGGTGATTTTGACATCTGAAAATTTGTCTTGAAAGATCTTTGAGCTGAAACTACACTTCTTCCATGCTCATAATATTGCTCAGTTATGAAACGCAGCTGTTCCACAGTCCATACAGTCATCTTGAAGGGTTAGTTTTAACTAACACTTTTATTTTGTTTTGTATCTTATCTTGTCTTGTATTGTCAAAACCTATACAATCCTGTACAAACTTGTAACTATCCTCTTTCGAATGATGCGTATGATTTTATAAAAGGACTTATACTTTAAGAGTTACAGGGGTTTCTTTTGGGTCCCATTTCTCTGGATCACCCTTTATATATATACACACAGGGTGTTTCATAACATGTGGGACGCACTTTCAGGATGGATTCAGGACCTGAAAACAATGAAAAAAGTTTATATAAATATATGCCCGAAATCGTTTTGTTTCCGAGTTACAGCCCGTTTTGTGTTCCAGCAATTCTTTCCGCAAACTGTTTACAAACACTGCTTGCCGACAATGTTTGTGAGTGTGTACGAGACTTATTTCATGTATGGCCTTGCAGATTGTAACGTTTCGTACACTCGATGACATGTTTCAATATCGTTGAATGTAGAGCTATCAGTCAGTCAGAGCATGGGCGTCCGGAGGGGGGGCAAGAGGGGGCAGTTGCCCTCCCTTGGAAATTTGTGTTTGCCCACGCAACGACTTCTATAATTCTACTGCAGCTCAGTCAGTGTTTCCACATTCAAGGAAATGTCGTTTACTTTACCTTTACTTTACCGAAGTGCCGTGTCGTTGAACTTAGAAGTGTTAAATAAACTATACTGAAAGATATAGTAATGGAATTATTTGCAAAGATCATTATATTGAGTGTTTTATTTATTTTTTCTCTCGAAAACCTTTTGGTCAATTTCACTGAAACTTACACGATTATAGTTAATCATAGTATCATATAACATAAAAAATGGACTTGACTGGTAGAAAAAAAAATGCACTGCGACCACTACGAGTAAAAACCGTCATCTCCCCTTATCATAGCCTGCTTTCGGTGCTAAATTTATGTACTTAGTATTACTAAGTACATAAATTTAGCACCGAAAGCAGGCTATGATAAGGGGAGATGACGGTTTTTACTCGTAGTGGTCGCAGTACATTTTTTTTCTACCTAATAAAGAACTAATAAGAACTAAGAACTAATAAGTTAGTTTTGCCCCCCCTTGCGAAAAATCCTGCGGACGCCCCTGAGTCAGAGGTGCATCGCGGTGTTTCACTGTTCGTATTCGTAACTTCTTACCGTGAATAAGCGCAGTCTTGTGAAAAAAACCATTAAAAGTTTTTGTGCTATTCAGTGATAGTGTGCATTTGAAGTGAGAATGGAGGCTTATTCAAACAGAGAAATGGCAGACATACATATCATGTATGGACTTGCCGAGTATAATGCGGCCGCAGATAAGAAGACCTTTCAGAGAATAGACGAGCGTCTTGGTGATACAGGATCATTCAACAAGCGAGTTTCAAATGGTGGTAGACCAATCAGCGCCAGAACTGTCGAGTTGGAAGAGTGGGTCCTGAATCGCGTGGATGAACATCCTGGTGTCAGCACCCGAAGGATAGCAGCAGCAGAGAGTGTAAGATACACAATTGTGTGGAGAATTTTACGGGAACAACAGCTTTACCCATATCACATTTACAGAGTACAAGGCCTTACTGAAGCTGATTTTTCACCACGAGAGGATTTTTGTACTTGATTCTTTCAACAGTGTGCTCGCGATAAATGGATAGGCCGTGGAGGACCCATTGCGTGGCCTGCTCGCTCTCCGCACGTGAATCCACTCGATATTTACCTGTGGTGTCATCTGAAATCCCCCGTTTACGGGACACCCATTGATAACGTTGAAATGCTTCGCCAACGTGTAGAACAAGGATGCCAGAAAATCAGAGCAATACCTGGAATGTTTGAACACGTCAGGCAGTCTATGACGAGGCGTGTTCAGGCGTGTATTCAAGCGCTGTATTCAACGGGCTGTAACTCGGAAACAAAGCGATTTCGGGCATATGTTTATATAAACTTTTTCATTGTTTTCAGGTCCTGAATCCATCCTGAGAGTGCGTCCCACATGTTATGAAACACCCTGTATATATATACCGGGTGTACATAAAGTCAGGATCTATTTTTGTGAAGCACTTGGAAATTATATGGAATTCAATCATAAAATGATAAAGTGGTAACATTTATTAAATAATTAAGAGTAGGATTCGACGTGACGCCCATCAGTATCCCTGCACAGCTCAAATCGTTCCGCAGCATTTCTAAACACATTCTGGAGCATTTGCGGGGTTATGTTATCTGCAGCAGTTCGTATACGTGTACGTAAGTTTTCAAGACTCGTAATCTTCGTCTGATAGACGTGCGACTCGATAAAGCCCCATGCAAAGAAATCTAAAGGGGTTAAATCTGGTCATCTCGCTTCACAAGGTCTGTTGCTTCCGCGTCCGATCCAGCGATTTGGAAAACGTCCATTTAGATAATCCTGAACAATTTTGGCATAGTGACAAGGAGCACCATCATGTTCAATGTGTCCACCATTATTATTGATACACGAATGCAGACGAGATATCCAGTCAGCAAACACACGGCGAATGGTATCAAGAGTGATGGTGTTACATGCGTCGATGATGCGCTCCCGCAAATGTGCAACACTCTGAATTTTCTCCGCGTTGACCAACGCCTTCAAGTGACCCTCAGATATAAAAATCCAACGGGGTGAGATCGGGGCTCCTCGCCGGCCACTCCACAGGCCCTCGACGTCCTATCTAATGACCAGGGAATTGTCGGTGCAGCCACTCTCTTACCCGGATGCTGTAATGGGCAGGAGCACCATCCTGCTGGAACCATGTTGGGAAATCCCCATCGGTGTTCAAGACACTGGGGATGCTTCCTTGTTGAGCATACGCAAGTAGGCGTTTCCTGTGACAGTATCATAAAAAAAGAAGGGGTCTATGATACGGTCTTTTCAAATGCTACACCATACCATCACACGAGCGACACCTTGTTCCTTTGAAGCAGTGGTGTTCTATCAGTTCACCTCACCATTTGCGTAAAAAACAGCCTCATCACTGAACAGAATGGTGGACGGGAAATTGGCATTTTGAGCACATTGTTCCGTAGCCCATTCATAAAATTCCATCCGTCGGTCTGGATCATCTTCACTTAATTTCTGCAGGATTTGAAGTTTATAAGGATGCCATTTGTGTGCTTGAAGAATGCGGTGGATGCTGCTTTTCGACACTCCTGTCTCAGCGGACAACCGCCGAAGAGACTTTTTGGGACTGTTTGTGAAATGAGCGAGGATGGTAGAGGCTGTGTCATCGTCGGTGGATGTCCTCAGAGGTCCATTGCGTGGTTTATCTCCTATGGATCCCGTTTCCCTGAGCTTTGCTAAAAGTTTGCCGACACAGCTGTGTGTTATCGGCGCGCGGTCCGGATGCAATCTGTTAAATTCCTCAGCGACCTCCCTCTGACTCCGATTTCCTACGAGCAGAATTACCTGGATGCGTTCTTCCTTACTCAAAGACATCATGGGCACTTGCATAAACGGAAAAACATGAATTACTTATTTTACCCTATGGTTCCAGACTTATGGGACACCCTGTATATATATTACACAACATACACACATACAACAGTATATACACAAAACTTTACATAAAAAGCACCACCTAGCCACACACACACACCACACACATATATATATATATATATATTAGTGATGTAGGTCACATCCGCATCCGCATCCGCATCCGCGGAACATCCGCACATTTTCTCGCATCCGCATCCGCATCCGCACTTTGGACTGCGGATGTCGTGCGGATGTGGACCGTTGAGATAAAACGTCACTAATAAGCGGAAATTATCAAATTCTACTATAATAATAGAACTAGTTCATTGTGCGCAAAAGTGATGCAAGCGACAAGACGAGAGGCTGTTCTTGTATGAAGTTACTCTCTTGCAACCTACTTAGATCCACGTTACAAAGCTAAGTTATTTTCACCTAGTACATTAGAACGAGTTAAATCATCACTTGGCAAAGCAGTTGAAGAGCTTCAATCTCTTGAATCTGTCGCTTCGCCACCCACCAAAAGAATAAAAGTTTCAGTGACAGAACCAACACCTTCAACAAGCAAATCTATCACAGAATCTCTCTCTCAGTTTCTTGAGTCAAGCAGCGATGACGAGACCTACGCGATGTCAAAAGATGTAGTAAAAATGATCGAGAGCTATCACCAAGAAAAACGCCTGGCTGCATGTGACAATCCTATTAGTTGGTGGAAAAATACGCAGAATATCTATCCATACTTGAGTAAACTTGCAAGGAAACATTTAGCACGTCCTCCAACAAGCGTACCAAGCGAGAGATTATTTAGCAGTGCTGGATTAATATATGATGAAAAGAGAAACAGACTGGCAGCAGAAAAGGCAGAAAAATTAATGTTCCTTAAGCATAACCTTCCTATAATTAAGTTTGAATATTAAACGATGAACATCTTAGTTTACTTTATTTTAATTACTCATTTATAAATATGCCTAATAAAACTTTAAACTTAATATAAATAGTTATCAAGCTAATTAAAGATCTCTTTCTATAAGGGTGGAGGTTGGGGAAAGAGGTTGGGTAACACAATTATGGTTTCTAATTGTGGCTGAAACTCAACAAAATATAACGAATTTATTTGCAGACGAATTCACTAATTGATTTCTATATTAGTTAGATGCTTGCTATTATTTTATATGTTCAGGGAAAAGTACAGCAATTATTGTACAATTAATTATACTACATTATAGCTACAGCTCTCTCTATATAATAACTTATTATATACGTTAAACACAACAAATCTCGAATATATCCTAAAAAATAACGAAAATGTAGACATCCGCATCCGCATCCGCGGATGTTGAAACCAAACATCCTCATCCGCATCCGCGGATGTGGAAAAAATGACATCCGCTACATCACTAATATATATATATATATATATATATATATATATATATTATATACAGGGTGGCACAAAAGTCAGGACCCATAAGCACATTTTATTATTGTAATAAATGTTCGAATTGGTGGCCTTCCACTTGGAGACACTTTCTGACGCGTTGAATGCATGATGTTTGAACATTCCTTAACACATTGGTACTGATTTTGGCACACTAAGATGTGATTTTATCCTTTAGAGAACGTATGGTTCTGGGTCGATCAGCATAGACTACCGACTTGAGATGGCCTCACAAGAAAAAGTCAAGCGGCGTGAGGTCTGGAGACCTAGGTGGCCATTCGACGGGCCCTCGCCGTCCGATCGACTTGCTTGGGAATGTTTTATCTAAAGAGCTCCGGACGATGGTTGCGAAATGTGTTGATGCACCATCCTGCTGAAACCACATCTCTGCCCGTTCTGCCAATGGAATGTCTTCCAGTATGGGCTTTAGAAATGTTTGCAGCATATGCAGATATGTTTCACCTGTTACAGTGCCGTCGGAATAGTACGGACCAATTAACCGATCTCCCCAGAGCGCAGCCCACACCATAATTCGCAGATCGAATTACACTTGTCCTTCCTCCATCCAGTGGGGTTCTCAATGGCCCAATAGCGTACATGATCCTTCGTTAAAGCTGTCGATGTTGTAGAAACCACTGGCAGAACTCTACACGACGGCCTGTGTCGTCACCATGCAGTTCCTGAACGAGTTGGACTTTGTAGGGGTGGAAACGATTTGTTGTAAGAATTCGCTGAATGGATCTTCTGGAGACATCCGTTTCCTCGGATAACTTTCTTAAGGACTTACGTGGGCTGTTTTCGAGGTGATTGAGTACCTGCTGCATCGGTTGAACTTTTTGGCTGGCCACTACGCGGCCGATCATGAACACTTCCCGTTTCTTTGAAGCGAGTGAACAGTTTTCCAACTGATGCCTGAACAACTGGCGGCCTCTCAGGGTGTTTGTCATTAAAAGCAGTAGCAACTGATCGGTGCGTGTTACCACGCCTTGCACACATTAAAAACTATCTCCTCCCGTTCATCTATTGTCAGTTTCTGTGCCATAGGTTTAACAACAAATCTGAAAAGAACAAAACACATTAAAACACAAATTATTAAAATGTGCCTATGGTTCCTGACTTTTGCGCCACCCTGTATATATATATATATATATATATATATATATATATATATATATATTTGTTCTTATTTATTTTTCTTATCAGTCTCCCCCACCCCTTTATCATCCCCATTCCTTCTCATTAAACGCATCCCCTACCACTCTCACCAAACATCCCCCATCCCTCTTTTTTTTTGTGAAAAATGAAGTTACTTTTGGGACTGCGCAGTTGTGAGATAGGTTACGTTAGGTTATTCTTATTTTTTATTCATTTATTTTCCAGTTTAAGCTCAGTTAAGTTAGGTCCAACTAGCTGTCCAACTCTCTAACGCAAAGATTAATCGATATTTTCAATCTTTTATCTACTCAATCGGCCAACTCTGGAACAATCTTCCTCACTCCATCTTTCCCCTTGTCTCTGACCTCCAATCTTTCAAACGTATAAAAAAATGTTACTACAGTCTATATTCAACCGGTACTCCCCCAAATTAGGTTAGGTCACTATACTCTATTACTCCCCATATTAGATTAGGTTAAGTTAAGTTACTATACTCTATAGATTAGGTTACTCTATATTAAATTTTTCTAGCTTTGTGGGATTGGCACCCCACCTCCACTCCCCGAAAACTGTGACGAATTTTTCAAGACTCTTAATTCACTGCATCCACCAATTAAATTCAAATCTGAATAAGAAAGAAACGAAACTCCGTTTCTTGACACGCTCATCCACAAAACCAGTAATGGTAACTTTGAATTTTCCACTTATCAAACTCTCGCACACACAAATTCTTAAATACATTTCTTTTCGGGAATAATAATCAAATTAAAAAATCAGTTATCTCGCCAATGTTGTCATAGCTTACAGATCCACCACATTTAGATTGTAAATTAAAAAAACATAAAGGATGTCTTTTGCGCCTTACATTAACCTTTGGTAACTTTTGGTTTGCTACCGCCCGAACTGTTCATTCATTGTTTTCACTCCACCTTAGACCTACAGTTTAACGTAGAGTCCGAACTACGTCCCACCAGAAGCAGCCCAGCGTCTTAACCACTAGGCCACCCAGGGTACCCATTTATCTACCAACCAATTTTTATTGTGTAGAAGAATGAACAGCTGGGTTTTGCTGCGCGCCGCCTGCCGTCACCGAGTCTCGATCCCGGGACCGATGGATTCGTAGTCAACGACGCTGACCACTACACCACCGAGGCGCATCCGAAATATTTATCCGAAATATTTTATTAATTACCGATTAAAAAAATTCACATTAATAAAAAGAGCAATAATGATAATACTCGTAATAGTAATGATAAAAGTGTAAATAATAATATAAAGTATATTGTTGTACCATACAGTATATTAAATACTAAGAGAATGTTATGAAATTCCTCGGAAATACTATTTAGAAAATAGCTTTTAGTTTCCCTCAGAGAGTTAGCAGCTAGGGTGTCCATACGTTTTCAGAGTTATTTTAAGAGTTATTAATTATATAGGATCACCTGAAGATCAGGGCCTCCAGCCTTCTTTAGTTAGCTTTACAAGACTAACTAACGAAAATATCACGACCTAACCTAACCAATCGTCAAGGGCGTACAGTTGACCTAACGATTGGTTAGGTTAGGTCGTGATATTTTCGCTAGTTAGCCTTATAAGGCTAACTAGAGAAGGATGGGGGCCCTGATCTTCAGGTGATCCATTATATACTGTACTCTGCGAATGTGAAACTATAAGGTGTGTATTATTATATTTAGTATTAATTAACTTTGTTAAAAAGTGTTTTCAAAATAAGCTTATAGGCTATAGGGCATAGATCCGCCCCTGTCCCGGTTTTTCCAAGCACAAATGTGTGCACCCAATAGCAGCCAATAATAAAAAACAAAACTGATATGAATGATAAATCGATAGGTGTCTATTAATTAAAACCCCTTGCAATAACTCTGAGATAAACTACAGGGTGGGCGGAAAGTAGCTCCCTATTTTGGATTGATAAAAAAATACGTATATTATCCATTTATTTCAGAAGAAATAATATGAAAAGGTAGGCATACATGGTAGGTTTTCTCTAAAATTCAATGTGGGCTCCAACTCTTTCCACCAGCTTCTGGAGCCGCCCAGGAATGGCGTCCACTGACTTTAGCAGGAACTCCGGCGGGATGGAGGACATGACTTCCCGAATTCGGTCCTCCAGTTCTTCCAATGTCCTCGGTTTGGTGCGGTAGACTTCTTCCTTTACATGGGAGAAATCGACGATCTGATATTTATACAAGATGGCGCCCCTCCGCACTTCGCTCTTGTTGTCCGTGAGTGGCTGGATGCCCACTTCCCTGGGCGTTGGATGGGTCGTCGTGGTCCACATCAATGGCCAGCCAGGAGCCCCGACTTGACACCGTGCGACTTCTTTCTTTGGGGGTGGGTAAAGGAAGAAGTCTACCGCACCAAACCGAGGACATTGGAAGAACTGGAGGACCGAATTCGGGAAGTCATGTCCTCCATCCCGCCGGAGTTCCTGCTAAAGTCAGTGGACGCCATTCCTGGGCGGCTCCAGAAGCTGGTGGAAAGAGTTGGAGCCCACATTGAATTTTAGAGAAAACCTACCATGTATGCCTACCTTTTCATATTATTTCTTCTGAAATAAATGGATAATATACGTATTTTTTTACCAATCCAAAATAGGGAGCTACTTTCCGCCCACCCTGTATACCAGACCAACGGGTAGAAGTTAGAAAAAGCTAGTGAAGGAGCACGAAAACCTAGGTTTGTTAACGAATCCATTGTAGTCTTTAAGCGCAGCGAACATAATACTCATTCAATTAAATGGAATGAAAGTAAAATAACTTTAGATCACCTGAAGATCAGGGCCTCCAGCCTTCTTTAATTAGCTTTATAAAGCTAACTAAGGAAAATATCACGACCTAACCTAACCAATCGTCAAGGGCGTACAGTTGACCTAACGATTGGTTAGGTTAGGTCGTGATATTTTCGTTAGTTAGTCTTATAAGGCTAACTAAAGAAGGCTGGGGGCCCTGATCTTCAGGTGATCCATAACTTTTAATTCAAATAATTACATTACGAGGTTAATAGTGGTGTTTGCTTTAATTGACACTCTTCCAAACTTCAACCTATCAAGGGAAAATTATAGATTTAATTCGGAAGACCATAACATTATACCCATCCTAACCCAAATCGCTGTAGAATTTAAGGATTTCACTTGTCGTTAACTCTCTTATTGTTGTACACTTGAAGGATGATACGTGATAATAACTCCTAATAATAAATTGTTCTCTAATGAAATGTTTTTACTTTTACATGTTTATTACGTTATCTCACAATCATTACTTCTAATATGTATTAATTCGTCAATAATACTGCTCTAGAAACCTTCCCAAAAATATTAGCTTCCCAAAACCCACACCGTTTTGACACAAGACAAAAAAACGTACAGTACATCAGAAAACCAAATTATACTCTACCAGGTAAATTGTGCAACCAGATATTTACAGTATGTTTTACTGGACCAAACTTCTGAAACTCTTACCCTCGATCGAGAGACAAAAGAATCTAACAAGCTTAAAAGCTTCAAGAAAAATTGAAAGATAACTTCTTCATATCATACAAATTATAATATATCTCTTCCTCACCTATTTCCATTCCAGCCTTCTTTCCTGGTTCCCTTCTCTCAATACACCAATTACAGTTAATTAAGATAAATAATTTTATCCTGTGTAGCTACAAAGCTTTTATGTAATGTCAAAATATTTAATATTATACATATTAGGGTTTCTCATTTCCCGGCCTTTTGCTTATCCCGGGATTCCGGGATAAAAATGATTCCCTTCCGGGATCCCGGGAAATCCCGGGATATAATTAATTATATTTAAAATATATTATAAAATAAATTAACCTAGAAAAGAGGGGGTATAATTATTTTTAATTTTTTTTTATAGTCATTTAATAAGTTCTGCAATCTCCATGATGGGCAAAATAAAATAATATTGCTGTGAAAAATATGTATTAAAAAAAATACTTTTGAATTACATAGAAAATTTTCACAAATAAAAAAATTGCTCCGTTTCATTGAAAACTTAATGAATACAACGAAAAAAAAATTGCCTTTGAATTGCTTAGAAAATTTAAATAAAAAATAAAAATTACCTTCAAATTGCAAAGAACTTCAATGAATTCAACCAAAAAAATTATCACTGTGAATTTTTATAGTACGATTTCAAAAAACAAAGATGGTCAATACTTCGATCACTCAATCTTGTTCTCATTTTAGTCACGAAAAGTCCTGCTGCTGAGAATGCCCTTTCCGATTCTATTGACGTGGGTGGAATCGTCTTTAATGCATTCAAGAGAAGAGAGATGTTCTGCGTTTTTTCGCCCGTAGCCTCGAAGATCTCTAGTTCCTTTTTAAGGTGCTTTGCAGCGCTTGCTTTGCTGTCTAGTGTTCTTGATTTCTCTACCTCGGCTGCTTTAATAGCTGCATCAAGCCTTTCAGCTAGAGTCATCGAAGATGACTGAGGGACAGCTGATTCTTGCACATCATTATCTTCATCTGTCTCACTAGAGGTAGAATCAGCAGGTACTCCAAAAAGGCGATCTAACATCTGCTTTGCTGATGAAATTAACATAGACTTGGTTGGTAAGGCTAGCAAACTTCTGTCACTTGCGAAAGTTGCGACCTTTTTATAATTCTTTCCACTATTGAGGTATTGTATGAGGCCAGTCAAGTTCTCATTTCTTCTCTCTGTTATGCGTCGAATGAACGACTCCTTTAGTTTTTTTGAAAAAGGTGTGTTTAATGATTTAGTTCGTTCAAAATGAAAGAAAAAAACACCTTCTGATGAAAGTAAAGTCGATTCTCTGTTGCCCAGCTTTTCTGCTCCAACTTTTAATGGCTCCAGCGATGCCACAATGTCACGAATTACAGCAACTTCTTGTTTGTCAAGGTCAAAATTGTCCATATCTTTATTGCAGTCGATGAGAGCTTTCGATACGGATGACCTTCTTTTGATAAATCGCTCCAGCATGGCTAAAAGACTATTCCATCTGGTTTTGGAATCCAGCAATAGATGCAAACTTTTTCCTTGTTCCTGTTGAACATATCCTTGTAAGATGTTATTCTTTAAAGGTGATTTGCGAAATTTTTTTGCTATTTTTCTGACTTTATTGATGATTTGAGACACGTTGATTTCTTTACCTACAGTGTCGTGCGATCCAAATGAAATATCTATCTCGAACGGATCCTCATCAAAGCGCTCACACAAAACACTTTCAAAATCAATACTATGATTGAAATCTTCTCCATCTTCATCTATGTTGTCATTATGTTCGTCATCTTCAGTTTGAATTTCTTCAGAAAGAGTGATTGCAATATCCCGGGATTTCCCGGGACAGGGAGAATTTCCCGGGAAATTTAAATTAGCTAAAAATCTACCGGATCCCAGGATCCCGGTAAAGAAACCCTAATACATATTATACATGCATTATACATAGACTCTATAACGCTATAAAAAAGAATGTCTGCTTAATCTTAGCTGCATGAAGTTTACGAGTATATGTATATAAAAATATGTGTAATATCCAGTTGTATGTCCAAGTTTTTGCGCTATCTCATACAGAGTCCATTGGGAACAGCTATCGTATTTTGTATTTAATTTTACACCTTTTTCTCACTTTTAAGCTGTATACAATCTCTGTTTTGTATTATCTAAAAAGACTTGTCAAGTAACGTCATTCTGCCAATGAAGCATAAAATTTGCTTGCAAATGGCAGTTATATATATATATATATTATATATATATATATATATATATATTATGCAAACCCACAAGGAGAAAGGAAAAATAATTCCAAGGTCTTTCGTGCATTCAGCAATACACCTCGTCAAGGAAATGACGAAAGGCCTTGGAATAATTTTTCCTGTTTCCTTTTCGGTTTGCATCATTCATTCATGTCACATGTTTAAGTGTGAAATTCCTTCTATATATATATATATATATATATATATATATATATATATATATATATATAGGGTGCGCTATAAGTCGGTTTACCGAGAATAATGGAATCATCTTGTGAAGAACAATATTTATCATTTACTACAAAAATTATTCAGTGTCCTCCATCATGTTCAATACATACGTTGCATCTCTGAATCACTGAACAACAAATAGGGCAGCACAGTTCTTTGTTATTATTCAACGTCTCGAATTCTTGGCGTATCGAAGTCATCGTGTGATCGAAGTCCCGAGGTTTCTGGACGTAAACTCTATCTTTGATTATACACTAGGCAACAAAGATTTTGTTACAGAAGACCAAATAGGTGCTCCTAGCTAATTTCGGATGCTGATTTCAAATCTATAATTAGATTTTTTCTATCACGTCTAGATTTTGTGTAAAATGCAAATCACTTTTAGTAAAATTTTCTACCACGTCCAGATTTTGGTTTTAATCGGCTTAATGCCAGTAATATGAAACTTGCTTTTCAAGGTTAAAGCAATTTTTTTTGCCAACTATATACAAATTCGAACAATTTTGATAAATAAAATTTATCCCGAGTTGGCAACACTGAGTCAAGAGCATAGTAACGGGCAACGGCCCAACGGTCAGTCGCTACGTGACAGTCAAGCAGAACGGTTGTTGAAGCTCTCTGCTGATGAGCAAGTGACAGGTTGTGGTGACTTGTGTGTTTTATAGCATTTGTTTTGTACTACGGTGTGTATTTCTTTTTATTTTGCACATCGTAATAATGACTTTCTACGTTTTTTCAGATATTGTATGGTAATTAAAAATGGCATCAAATAGACGTGCTTGTGTAAATCACCCAGACAACTTCTGCTTTGTCTGTGGACAATATACACCTAAGCCACAACGTAGAAACATAACAACAAAGATTAAACTTGCCTACAAGTGTTATTTTGACTGTAAGTTAGGAGACCAACAGAGGGACTGGGCACCACATATTTGCTGTGCACAGTGCAATGCAATGTTAATAGCTTGGATGAATGGTAAAAGAAAAGCTATGCCGTTCTCAGTCCCCATGGTTTGGCGTGAGCCGAAAAATCACTTCAATGATTGTTATTTTTGTTTGACAAAGATTGCTGGTTTCACAAAGAAAAACAAATCAAAGATCACGTACCCAAACTGCGAATCAGCAATGAAACCAGTACCACATGATGAAACAAATCCACCACCAGTTCCACCAGCAACGATAACAGACAGCAGTTCATCTGAAGATTCTGCTAGTGATATAGAAACAGGGAAAGATGGCATATATGTTCCAGATGCAAATATTTCCCCACATTTGTTAAGTCAAGCGGAGTTAAATGACTTAGTGCGCGATTTGGAATTACCAAAAGAAAAGGCAGAGTTGCTTGGTTCAAGACTTCAAGAATTTAATCTTCTCCAACCAAACACCAAAGTTTCCCATTTCCGCCATCGCCATTTGCAGTTTTCATCATTTTACTTACAGGAAGAAAACGTTTGTTTCTGCCACGATATCAGTGGTCTGATGCAAGGGATTGGCTGTCGCTATGATCCAAAAGAATGGAGACTGTTCATTGACTCTAGTAAAGCTAGCCTTAAAGCTGTATTACTGCACAACGGCAATGAAAAACCTTCAATACCTGTAGCACATGCACTGGCCTTAATGAGACTTATGAATCGATGAAACTGCTGCTAAGACTCATCAAATATAAGGACCACACATGGAATATTTGTGGCGACCTTAAAGTTGTATCATTACTTCTTGGGTTACAGTTGGGCTACACAAAGCATATGTGCTTTTTGTGCCTATGGAACAGCAGAGATGACAAGAACCACTACAAAAAACATGATTGGCCATCTAGAACTGAACATGTTGTTGGTAAATACAATGTGAAACACCCAGCACTTATTGACCCTCAGAAAGTACATCTTCCACCACTTCACATTAAACTTGGCCTTATGAAAAATTTCGTGAAGGGTATGGATCATCAAGGTAGTGGTTTCCAATATTTAAAGGATAAATTCAAAGGAATATTGACAGATGCTAAGCTAGAAGCTGGAGTTTTCACTGGACCACAGATCCGCAGTGTCATCCACGACTCATCGTTTCCATCTAACCTAAATGAGAATGAACTAGGAGCATGGACATCTTTCGTTGAAGTTGTCAAAAATTTTCTTGGAAACCACAAAGCTGAAAACCACCGTAAACTCGTAGAAAACATGCTTAAATCTTATGAAATAATGGGATGCAGAATGTCTTTGAAAATTCATTTTTTACATTCTCATCTTGACTTCTTCCCGGCCAACCTTGGGGCTGTAAGTGACGAGCATGGTGAGCGCTTCCACCAACAGATCTCAGTTATGGAAAACAGATACCAAGGTAATTTCAACCCAAATATGATGGGGATTATTGTTGGTTCCTGCAGAAGGAGAGCTCGTCATCCTACAAGCGACAAAGGAAGAGGACACACCAAAGTTTCACTTAAGAACAGGAATTTGCCTTTCAGTAGTAACAACAAAATACTAACGCGCTTTGGGTGGATGGTTGGGCGCAGGGGTGGTAACTCCGCCAGCGGAATTCCGCTGTCTGTCTTAAGCCAGAATAAAGGAGGAAAGACATCCCTGTTCACTAATTATTTAAGTATGCTTAACATAAAACGTGGCACGGAAAAGTAGCTTAGACGGCTTTCGTAATAGAAGCGGGTGAGAAAAAAATGAAAAATAGGGGTTTTCGGTTACACAAAATCTGGACGTGATAGAGAAATTTTGATATCAGATCTGAAATCAGCATCAGCGCTTTAGTAGGAATCAGTAGTTCACGTGTCTGTAACAAAAAAAAAGTTGAAATTTGTTGCCTAGTGTTATACCCCACATTGAATAATCACGTCACAGTGTGATGAACGTTATTTTTAAGATGTGACCTCTCAAGTATAATAGTATACGTAATAAAGATTTCTGGTATAATTTGGTTAGCTTACAACCTTTTATATTTATTATTATTATTATTATTATTATTATATTATGGTATAAAGATTCACATGCGTTTAACATAATGAAAATAATAATAATAATAATATAATAATAATAATAATAATAATAATAATAAATAATAATATAATTATTATTTTATTATTATTATTATTATTATCGTTGTGACCTTCGCCGAGGAAGGACGTGTTTTTTTGTTCGTGTAAGTTCAGATCTTGCTGCTTTCTTTCATCTGCATGTAAAACTAACCCCAGTGTTCTCGGCACAATCTAAATTACCTGATCTACACAATATATATATTATATATATATATATATATATATTATACAGGGTGTCCCAAAAACAACTATATACTCTTTATAGCATCATATATTTTATAATTTAAAAAAAATTATAATATATTGTTATAGCAATTGCCAATGAAAGGTAAATTAGTAATCTAAGTGATCAAAATGTTATAGCGAGTTGTTTGCATATAAATTTAATTAACTACGCCAAGTGCTCAAAATGTTCTCCAGCGGCATGAATGCACTTTCAATACAACAAAATCGTGGTGGTCTGATGAAGCTACCTTCAAGCTGAATGGCACAGTAAATCGACACAACTGCAGGTACTGGTCACTTGATAATACACGCGTTTATGTGGATAAACATGTTAATTTACCAGGATTACCAGCATGTGTGGTTTATCATCCAGGGGTTTGGTTGGACCATTTTTCTTTAATGGGACAGTTACCGGTGCCGCATATCTCGACATGCTGCGGACAGAAATTATACCTGCAGTTCGGAAGTTGTTTGGAAACGACGACTTTTACTTTCAACAAGATGGAGCCCCCCCCTCATTATCATTGTGATGTCAGAAGGTACCTCGATGAAACGTTGCCTAACCGTTGGATAGGACAAGAGGAAGCGTTGAGTATCCTCCACGTTCACCGGACTTGACTCCGCTTGATTTTTACTTGTGGGGCTACCTGAAGGATGCAGTTTATGGTACAAGACCTGCAACACTCGAACACCTTAAGGATGCAATTAGGGAAAAGTGCGGGACCATCACAGCATCCACATTAGTCCATGTCAGCGAATCAGTTAGTCGACGCATTCAAAAGTGCTTTCATGCCGCCGGAGAACATTTTGAGCACTTGGCGTAGTTAATTAAATTTTATATGCAAACAACTCGCTATAACATTTTGATCACTTAGATTACTAATTTACCTTTCATTGGCAATTGCTATAACAATATATTGTTTGTTTGTTTTTTAAATTATAAAATATATGATGCTATAAAGAGTATATAGTTTTTTGGGACACCCTGTATATATATATATATATATATATATATGTGTGTGTGTGTAGCGGAACAGACAACTACAGAGAGAAAACAGACAAAGAACAACCATAAGAATTCGTTTCACCGCCACTCTTCAAACATTATTCGAAAAACACACGTGGGCAAAGAATCAAACAATGGAAATGTCTGTTTCTTCCCAAAAGGCGCGAACGCAAGCTCTTCAACAAAAGGACGCGCGGACAAGGCGTCTTAAGATTTGGCGCGAAGTCCTACGTCACAGGAACTACATATAAAAGCGAGCACCCATTCACACTCATCCTCACTTTATATGGGTTCTATGTATGTATGGCAATTATTTTCATTCCCAATAGGCTATGTCGCCAATCCCGAGGTAATTTTGTAGATATTTAATTCAATAAATTAATAATTTGTATTTAATTATGAAATAAAGTTACCACATATGATACCATATTGTAAGCGTGTATAGTTTTTCCATAGCCCTCTCGACACTTTGTGAATGAAGTGGATAATTGGGTAGGCACAGTTTTTTAATCGTAAGTGCATTGAGTTCAATATTTGTGAGCGCCATAGTGAGGGGAGGTTCAGTCAGCATTTCTTTTGACCAGTAAATAATATCATCCCATGCGTTTGCATTGAAATTTATCTCAGGAACCTTAAATTTTCTGATTTTGGACACATTTTCCGTCTTTGTTCTAATGTTCATGATGAAATCAACTGCTCTGTTTCGTTTTTGTTCTGATGTATCTGATAACATTGCTATCAGAACATTTTCGCAATGAGCAAAATATGCGTTTCTATCAATGTAATACTTCACTACATTCTGAACATCCTCTGGAAGAAGATGAAATCTTTTAATTGCTCCAAATATGTGATGTGGTCCATTCCATATATATTGTCTACTCTTGATATCGAACCAGCTTGGTCCATAATTTGTAACAATGAAGAAAATTATTGAATAAAGAGCCAATAAAGGAGTTTTCTATGCAATGTATTGGCGGCAGACACGATTTGCTAATGCCAGCCATCGAGAACGGTTCAATGGTCCGGGTTTTGTATTTTCCAAATCTTTGGAGAGTCCCACTTCTTTTAGCCACAATAATTTTGTACAAATACTGTTGATCTTGACTAAGATTATCGATAAACTCTTCTGATATGTGTGTTAAATCAATGCCTTCTCTAACTGGTTTGAAATTGACTGCAGGCATTTTTTTCACATTCTTTCTGTGCTACTCCGATTTTTCCACCGAAACATGTTGGACCTTTTGTTTTACCATCAAAATGTTCAAATAAATGTCGAAGGGGAAGTTCATTTGTATGCAGCATACAAATGCTCCATTGTAACGGTTTCTTTATTTT
This sequence comes from Bathynomus jamesi, assembly GCA_023014485.1. Taxonomy (NCBI): domain Eukaryota; kingdom Metazoa; phylum Arthropoda; class Malacostraca; order Isopoda; family Cirolanidae; genus Bathynomus; species Bathynomus jamesi. Next base: position 155,907 of record JAJOZX010000428.1, on the reverse strand, counting down.
TCTTCTATGAGGTGGATGATCCCACCCTTGGCACCTGTGTTGGCATTTGTACTGTCACATCCTATGAGACGAATGCTCTCATTAATAGCTGACTCTTGAAAGAAGGAGAACAAACTATCAGCTATATCTTGAGCTTTACCAGAAGAAGGAACTACATGGGTTAAATATTCATTTCCTGGCTCAGACACCGAAACATAGTGTTCCTCTCTAATGGAGTCTCCGTACTATTTGTTTCCTTTCTTTACCTTCACCAAAGTCTTGTCCTTTCTTTCGTCAAAATATATAGCAGATATGACAGTTGGATTAGTTTTACGCTCCATCACCAAACTTTTTCTCAGTTTCTCTCTTTCCCGTCGGATTTTGTTCTTGTCAATCAAAAGCGTACTATCTTCTTTAGTGATTGCTCCATAATCAACTAAAGCAGCTGAAGCCAAAGCAGCTGCTGCTCGATCTGAAATTCCAAATCTATCGGCTTCCATCACTACAGTAGGCAATGGAAGTCTCATTTGACCTTGTATGGCAACTGACTCATAGTCTGATTCACTCTGATGTGGGTCTAATTCATATTGTGTGGAAGTACTCTACATCTGAAAAACACTCTATTTCGGTTAAAATATGAGAGTCCTTCATTTCTCTTCTTCTTTTAACCATTCCTTCTTCTGTCCGCAATTTCCTAGACTGCATTTTTTTTAATTCATTTTGTCATGACTTTATTTTCATTGTATGCGTCGATCGCTGATCTTGTAAAAACAGAAGCTCTTCTTTCGGTACCTTCAGTTCTCTTCGACAGGTGCATCTTATGTGAACATCTTCGCAGCTCTCAGGACAGCCAAAGTTTTGATGGGAGATAAAAGGGCATCTACAGGCACTGATATCGAATAATTCTTCCAAGGTGTCATTAAAATTTTCTCTCATTTTGACACTACTTTTTGATCTACTAAGATCGTTTGCTTTGCCGATGAACCGCTTTAGTTTGATATAAACTGATTTGTCAGCTATTGCAGGAAGGAATTGAAGCTTTTCTCCAAATACAGAGTATATCTTCAGTAATTTTGCTGAAAATATCAGTTATGTGAAGTCACTGAAGTGGCTTCTTTTAAAAGAACATGGTATTGGTCCACCTGTTTATTTGTTGGCAATGTTGTAAGAGGAAGCTCTTGTGCGGTTCCAAATATAAAATGTGGTTTTGATTGACTCCTTGTAGCTCTAATTTTGAAGCAGAAGCCATATTTGTTACTAATTATCAGAAATTACCAACTCCAAATCCAACAAAAACCTGAAAAATAAAAACATTCATTAAACATCTGAAACATTTATATGAGGTAGAAAATGTGAACTAAACAATTTTTGCTTCAGCAAACGTTTTTGTAAAAAGAATACTTTTCGAGTTACGAAGCGTATAATGACTGGCTGGCGGCCATTTTTTGGGGGAGAAAAATGGGGTACTTAGGATGAATTTAAATTTTTTTAATTCTCATATTCTTTTTTATCACCCTTCAATCCACCTTATTACCTGTGAAGCAATGTTGAAAATTTTTCACCCCACCCTAATATATATATATATATATATATATATATAATATATATATATATATATATATATATAGAGAGAGAGAGGAGAGAGAGAGAGAGAGAGAGAGAGAGAGAGAGAGAGAGAGAGAAAAAGTTATAAAAAAAAAGCTTGGTTAATATACTGGGATATAATTTTTCTACTTACATTTCGTGCATGTGCAATTAGGGTGGATCGATTTTCCATTTTTTTTCGATTTCCATATTCTAATAGAGACAAAAACTTGCGCATGCATGAGAAAATAGCCTCTGCAAAATCTTAGCTTAATAGGTAATCACCTTCTGCCCCCGGCAGAGCGATGAAAATCATATTTTAGTAGTAGTCAAAAACGTATTTTTCTTATAATTTTTAAAATATTTCAATATGCATCAAAATTATTCCAAATAACTATAAAGTCGATGAAAAAGACCTCATATGATCGTTTTTCCAAGCGCGTTGTCCTACGTTAATATCTTTTGCCCCCGGCAACAACGTCAAATGTTGAAAAAATAGGTAATTTATATACATATTTTCAGATCGGCTCTTTGTCTTAAATAATGCATTTATACAGGGTGGGCGGAAAGTAGCTCCTTATTTTGGATTGGTAAAAAAATACGTATATTATTCATTTATTTCAGAAAAAATAATATGAAAAGGTAGGCATACATGGTAGGTTTCTCTAAAATTCAATGTGGGCTCCAACTCTTTCCACCAGCTTCTGGAGCCGCCAGGAATGGCGTCCACTGACTTTAGCAGGAACTCCGCGGGATGGAGGACATGACTTCCCGAATTCGGTCCTCCAGTTCTTCCAATGTCCTCGGTTTGGTGCGGTAGACTTCTTCCCTTTACCACCCCAAAGAAAGAAGTCGCACGGTTACCGCTGAAAAACGGCAGAATCGGTTCAGTGTAACGGTGTGGTGTGGTATGACCTCAGATCAGGTGTGGGCCCGTTCCTTCTGCGCAACACATGAATGCTGAGCGGTACTTGCTATGTTGCGAAACGAGGTTGGCCGGTTGTCAGCACATGGGAGAACATCGACGATCTGATATTTATGCAAGATGGCGCCCTCCGCACTTCGCTCTTGTTGTCCGTGAGTGGCTGGATGCCCACTTCCCTGGGCGTTGGATGGGTCGTCGTGGTCCACATCAATGGCCAGCCAGGAGCCCGACTTGACACCGTGCGACTTCTTTCTTTGGGGGTGGGTAAAGGAAGAAGTCTACCGCACCAAACCGGGACATTGGAAGAACTGGAGGACCGAATTCGGGAAGTCATGTCCTCCATCCCGCCGGAGTTCCTGCTAAAGTCAGTGGACGCCATTCCTGGGCGGCCCAGAAGCTGGTGGGAAAGAGTTGGAGCCCACATTGAATTTAGAGAAAACCTACCATGTATGCTACCTTTTCATATTTATTTTTCTGAAATAAATGGATAATATACGTATTTTTTTACCAATCCAAAATAGGAGCTACTTTCCGCCACCCTGTATATTTCCCATAGCATTTATATCGTTGCTTAGGCATGAAATAACACACACGCAAAATTTTATGACTCTAGAGTAATATCTTCTGTCCCCGAGAAAAGTCTAAATGTGGATTATAATTACGTAATGCGATGTTATAAGTACGATAAGTACTAAGTACAGCTCCTCGCTTGCTAATTTTATAAAATTAGCAACCCAGAACTCACCACGAGGAGGTGGCTGTACGTCGAGTTCCACCTATCCAGCCCCAACCACCCTTCCTTTCTTAGAATCAAATCGTGGAATTTTTGTTCGGGAGTGAGACGGGAGCGGATGAATCCGTCCCTCTTCTATTCCACTTACACTGGCAGAGGCTTCGGTTACTAATTTGATGAGTCTCTCGACCGCTTGAGTATGACAAGGGAATAGTGGGATCAGTTCATCAGGCTGGTCTCCCGTCTCAACAAACTCTTTTATTCGGGTATCAGGTATTGTTTTTGTAACGGGGGGTTCGGTCACCTCAGCCGTTTCCTAGTTGATCATTTCGTAATAGTTTTGACTATCGTAGAGCAGCTCAGGCATGGCGAAGGCTCGAATTTCCCCCGCTGGTGATTGTTTTGATCGTGCTTTTAATATTCTTCTCCATCCCAATTCTCTTATGTGTTGCTCATCGGCATGTAGCATGGAGATCAAAATATTTTCTGGGTGAGCAAAGAAAGAATTTCTACGGAGGACTTTGTTGGCGATTGTCTTAGATCTTTGAGGCATGGTCTGAGAGAGACGCATCATTTCGAAAAAAATGTTTTGCGCCCTCAGTGAAACTGGAGTTTTTCTTTATCTTAAACCAAATTGGTGCGTAAACTGTCATAATGAATCGCACAATTTCGTTGAAGGTGCTGGAGGGTTCACTGGTTGAAACATAGAGGCGCAGAAATCTGTTTGCTGTTGTCAGCCACCTGGAATGCGCCATCTTACCTGGATTTCGAGCCGCGAGAGCTGAAGAGCAGCTACCGCTCGACACTGCTCTGTAGATGCCTAACAAATATTTTTGGTCAGTGCTCAACTCGGCATCATCTATGTCAATGTCGGGAGATGGAATGGCATCGAATTCTGTAATTGGAAGTTTTTCGCAGTCGTTCAGTTGTTTTTCAACTGGTCCAGTAAAGCCCATTGGCCCAGTTGTTTTGCCGTCCAAGTCTTGAATGAGGTGTCGCAGTGATAATTCATTACCGTGTAATAGGCATATGATCCACTGAACTGGCCTTTGTAGTTTCATTTCAATCATACGAATGGCTCCACCCTTTCGACTGGCGCGTCAATGGCACTCACCAGAGATGACCTTTAAACCCTAGCCTAGAGTCATAAAATTTTGCGTGTGTTTATTTCATGCCTAAGCAACGATATAAATGCTATGGGAAATATATAAATGCATTATTTAAGACAAAGAGCCGATCTGAAAATATGTATATAAATTACCTATTTTTTCAACATTTGACGTTGTTGCCGGGGGCAAAAGATATTAACGTAGGACAACGCGCTTGGAAAAACGATCATATGAGGTATTTTTCATCGACTTTATAGTTATTAGGAATAATTTTGATGCATATTGAAATATTTTAAAATTATAAGAAAAAATACGTTTTTTTACTACTAAAATATGATTTTCATCGCTCTGCCGGGGGCAGAAGATGATTACCTATTAGCTAAGATTTTTGCAGAGGCTGCTATTTTCTCATGCATGCGCAAGTTTTTGTCTCTATTAGAATATGGAAATCGAAGAAATGTAAAATCGATCCACCCTAATGTGCATTCCATTGTCTCAGTTTATTCTTCTTCACAAATGTTTGCCACTTCTTGCGATGAAAATAATTCTCCCCTGTCAGAAGCTGCGAAGATCAGCCAGTGCTTCAGCCCTGCAGAATATCAGTAAAATCACTGTACCGTATATATGTATAAATGAATATGTGTGTATATAACTCAACTAACTTCGCGAATGTAACTACATATTGTCTCCAACTTCGTATACGCATGGTGATGGAAAGAGACCTGAGCACTGTCTGTATTCATTACGGCTAGCAACGCGTGATTATTCACTGGGAAATAATCAGCTAATATGGTCTCGAGATGAAAGTGGACCCCTTTTTATCTGCGGGGCAGTGACCCACTTCAAGTGTCATAGACCTGAACTCGAAAGGCCAATCGCCAGCTCGCAGCTTTCTGATTGAAAGGGTGATTGATACCTTTGTGGGGTCTTTATCAAATTCGGTTTAAGCAGCCCTCAGATTTTTTCAAATTTAATGAGTGGACGCTCAACATAGGTATTTTAATTAAAAAAACAAATAAGAAGGATTGGTCTGACGCTAAAATAACTCGCTGGTTTGAAAATTCCCTTTGTCAAATTGTAAAAGACGAAAAAGTGTAGAAATTTTTGGGATAAGGAAGTTTATCAAAACTAAACATAGCCAGTTCTTTCATTCTTCCATCTTCTCAGGTTAGGTTAAGACTGATAACTTTATATTGTACAACTTGAAGCATGTCTTCGTCTACAAACTCATAGGCTTAACTGGTCGGGTGTCATTACAGTACAGTTAAAAAGTTTCGATGAACAATTAGGAACCCCCCTTATAAATTTCCATTTTTTTATAAATATGCATAGAAAACCGCATTACTGGATAAACCCTACTAAAATACTCTCTATAAGCACTATATACTGTATATCATAACATTACTGTGGAAAATGAAATATTTTAACTGTACGCGTTAACTCTTAATTACTATTTTTATAATATGTTAAGAGATAAATTTGTATATTAAGGCAGAATTTGTTTTAAATAACTCTTGGTTTGAATGACTTACCATCTGCAGGTACCTTTAAAAATGACTTGATGAATTTTTTAATCAAAGAGAAATCTTGTAAATAGTAGAAAAGTTTAGTTTAGTTTGATAATGACACAATCAGTGGATGGAGATAGAGCTAATGAAAATCAATTTATGACTAGTGTAATAGGAGAATTGTAAGAAGTTGGGATCTTTGGATGCATTTGAATGACACAGTCCACAGGGGAAACCTTGTAAATAGTTGGGATTCTTTGTACAGGTATTGTATTATAAATTAAAAATATTACAGTATGAATTTGAGGTGATTTGGTTCTTATTTTATACAGAGATAACCTAGCGAATCCCTTGTGGCTTTGAGTTATCTTTATGCTTCTTATATTATCAGTAGGCTGTGTAATTGAAGTGAAATTCTTTGTGTATACATTGAATTTTTAGCAGGATGAACTATATGTATTAGTTTTTCTGCGCTAAAAGAATGGATTTTTTAGCACAGACGTATATAAATCACAATTGGGTATAAAAGCATAGAAAATAATGTCATACATTCAGTCACGGTAATGCATGGTGAAGTAAAAAATATATATATATTTGGTTAATTAAATATTTTTGCATCATTATTTCTGGACATCTTCAACAGTAAGATTCAACATGATCCTGAAAGCAGTTTTAAATTATATTAAAAATAATGCAGTAATGTCGAGGTGGAGCTATAAGCAGACGTTTTCACTTGGAAGAACATCATATATATATATATATATATATATATTATATATATACATATATATATATATACATTATATATATACACACACACACAGATATATATATTAATATATGTATATATATATATATATATATATATGCATTTAACTGCAATGACCACGCAGTATATAAATGAATAAACGACATAAGTATTAAGGAACGTTTCTGCACACGAGGAAGAGAAATCACGAAAAATGAAAAATGAGGCGAACCGCCCGGGAATCGAACCCAGGGCCTTCCAATTGCCGGTTGGATGCGCTACCATTACACTACGGACCTCGATCATTCACAAATCGAAATTCTCCTACATAGGGCAGAAACCAATGCCCTGAGAGGGCACCCTCGCAAATCGTGAATATGTGCATTTAACTGCAATGACCACGCAGTATATAAATGAATAGAAACGACATAAGTATTAAGGAACGTTTCTGCACACGAGGAAGAGAAATCACGAATAAATGAAAAATGAGGCGAACCGCCCGGGAATCGAACCCAGGGCCTTCCAATTGCCGGTTGGATGCGCTACCATTACACTACGGACCTCGATCATTCACAAATCGAAATTCTCCTACATAGGGCAGAAACCAATGCCTGAGAGGGCACCCTCGCAAATCGTGAATATGTGCATTTAACTGCAATGACCACGCAGTATATAAATGAATAGAAACGACATAAGTATTAAGGAACGTTTCTGCACACGAGGAAGAGAAATCACGAATAAATGAAAAATGAGGCGAACCGCCCGGGAATCGAACCCAGGGCCTTCCAATTGCCGGTTGGATGCGCTACCATTACACTACGGACCTCGATCATTCACAAATCGAAATTCTCCTACATAGGGCAGAAACCAATGCCCTGAGAGGGCACCCTCGCAAATCGTGAATATGTGCATTTAACTGCAATGACCACGCAGTATATAAATGAATAGAAACGACATAAGTATTAAGGAACGTTTTCTGCACACGAGGAAGAGAAATCACGAATAAATGAAAAATGAGGCGAACCGCCCGGGAATCGAACCCAGGGCCTTCCAATGCCGGTTGGATGCGCTACCATTACACTACGGACCTCGATCATTCACAAATCGAAATTCTCCTACATAGGGCAGAAACCAATGCCCTGAGAGGGCACCCTCGCAAATCGTGAATATGTGCATTTAACTGCAATGACCACGCAGTATATAAATGAATAGAAACGACATAAGTATTAAGGAACGTTTTTGCACACGAGGAGAAATCACGAATAAATGGAAAATGCACATATTCACGATTTGCGAGGGTGCCCTCTCAGGGCATTGGTTTCTGCCCTATGTAGGAGAATTTCGATTTGAATGATCGAGTTCCGTACTGTAATGGTAGCGCATCCAACCGGCAATTGGAAGGCCCTGGGTTCGATTCCCGGGCGGTTCGCCTCATTTTTCATTTATTCGTGATTTCTCTTCCTCGTGTGCAGAAACGTTCCTTAATACTTATGTCGTTTCTATTCATTTATATACTGCGTGGTCATTGCAGTTAAATGCACATATTCACGATTTGCGAGGGTGCCCTCTCAGGGCATTGGTTTCTGCCCTATGTAGGAGAATTTCGATTTGTGAATGATCGAGGTCCGTAGTGTAATGGTAGCGCATCCAACCGGCAATTGGAAGGCCCTGGGTTCGATTCCCGGGCGGTTCGCCTCATTTTCTCTTCCTCGCGCTGCTCCTTTTCTTTTATGTAATAATTCTGGAGTATCCCGTTTCAACATCCAACAGTAGTCAGCCATCATGCTGATGTCCCACCTTCCCTGATATCTCTTCTCCATTTCTTTGATGTCTTGGTGAAACCGTTTCTCCTTGTTCTTCGCTGAGTGCTCCGAGATTCTCAGGGTAGTAATCATGTGTGAAAGTAAGAAATGTAATTTTTAACTCATATTACAACCTAACTCTTTGAAAACATTTAGCATGTTGTTCACAATGTTTTGGTAATTTGGGTCCTTGTTGTTCCCCCAAAATTTGCTGATAACATCCTTAAAAGCAATCCACGCTTCTTTTTCAAGATTGTTCATTGTTCTTTCAAAGTGTTCATCCAAAGTCAGTTTTCTAATCTGGAGACCAACGAAAATTCCTTCAATTTGCTTCCGAAAGAGTTGGGAATTTACCACACAGATACTTAAAACAATCTCCATCTTCGTCCAAGGCCTCAACAAATTGCTTCATCAAGCCCAATTTTATGTGAATCGGAGGTAAAAGGACTTTCTTCGTGTCAATCAAACTTTTACGTTGAATGTTTTTAGAACCAGGTTTCAGGTTGATTCTGCATGGCCATTCCTTTTTTATCCAGTGCTGAGTTCTTGCTCGGCTCCCATTCACACAAAAAACATGGAAACTTCGTATAACCTGGTTGTTGACCTAACAACATACAAATCACTTTTAAGTCTCCACAAAGTAGCCTACCGTATTCTTTGTATTTAACCTTAGCTAGAAGAAGCTAGAGATTTTCGTACGTTTCCTTCAAGTGAACCGAATGAGCCACAGGAACGGATGCATGAAAGTTACCGTTGTGAAGGAGGACGCCTTTTAGACTTTTTTGGAAGAATCAATGAAAAGTCTCCACTCATTTAGGTCATGGACTGCAGCACCTAGCTTAAGTATTAGCCCTGAAACATTGTTACAATATACCAGTGAATTTTCTCGAGAAAAATATTGGATGAATTCTTTTTCTCGATTTCCGTACCAGCAAAATGACGTCCCGGGAGAAAGCAAGTTCTTTGCACGAATTCTGGATCCCAAAATCTCTGAAGAAGCCTTCTCGAGACAAATCTCTTAGCAAATCATTAAGTTCATTTTGTGTAAACAATTGCGGTTCACCAGATGTTTCGGGTTGAAAACAATCAATATCATCGTTTCCATCGTCATCAGACACCGAATCGGATGAAGTTATATCAAGAGTATTTGGTTTAGTAGGTACAGGTATACCAGGTCCATGAGCAACAGGTCCTATAGCAGACTGAAAGTTTGAATAAGAAAGTTCCTTTTTATTTTTAGTATTGTAGCCTTGCAGGTTACATGAACAAATATAGCAGTTATTGTTGTGATTGATTTCTAGGCTCACGCCAGACCATTTGAATCCCAAAAGGTAAAGAATCCTTTTAACCTTTACTCCACAGTCTAAGTTGTTAAACACAAACACTGCAAACTTTATGTGGAGCCCATGATTTGTCTTGATCCCCAAGTTTCATTCCGAAGTACGCATAGTATGCTTTCTTGACGAAGTCTGTAATATCTCGCCTTTGTTTTTTCACAGTAAATTTTCCACAAATATAACAGAAAAAATGTTTGCGCTATTTACACACTCTCTGGTTGCCATAGCGACAACTAAACAAATTTCAAAAGAGAAATATAGTCACCGCGCACCTTTGAATAATAAAGAACTATAACCTCGCCACGCACTAGACAGACTGACTCATCTCGTTGCTTGGCAATCACTTATATACTAGCGGTGTGTTTCTCGAATGTTGTAGAAGAAGCTATGACGTCACTTTTGATCTGGAAGCATTTATAGGCAGTTTTTAATCAAAATTTAATTGAGTCAATTTTTACTGAAAATTACTTACATATGTAATATGAAATATGACGGTTTGTGAAAAATATGTACGTGATGGCGAAAAATGAATATTATTTTCGAAATCAGCATGCAAAAATTACTATATAAGTGATAAATATTTCGGTCAACAAAACCATCGCAGGCCTGTGATATATTGGCGATAGTAAAGTATAACTATGAAATTATATTAAAAAAATATTAATTTGCTCAAAATAATTATTTGAAATAAATTTTTAATTCTATTTAAATTTGGTTTTTTATTATTATTATTATTATTAATATTATTATTATTATTGTTAGTATTATTATTATTATTATTTTAACCTTTTACGTGCCTACGTCCATATTTTGGGCACATACATTCTAATTGTTATAAATTAGTTGCAGGTGTACATTTTCATAATTCATCACTTTAGATCAGTTAATTAATTCATAATTAACTATCTCGATTCATATTTTGTAGACGCCCTGAATTCAACCTACTTTTTTAAATATAGTTTTACCCTTTTTACAAGATAAAGAAATACTGTAGTTAGTAATAATAATAATAACGATAATAAATAATAATAAGAAAGTTTATTTTAACTTTACGTGCCTACGTCCATATTTTGGGCACATACATTCTAATTGTTATAAATTAGTTGCAGTTGTACATTTTCATAATTCACCACTTTATATGAGTTAATTAATTTATAATTAACTATCTCGATTCATATTTTGTAGACGCCCTGAATTCAACCTCCTTTTTTAAATATAGTTTTACCCTTTTCAGAAGATAGAGAAATAGTTAGTAATAATAATAACGATAATAAATAATAAGAGAGATAGAGAAAGAGCGGTAGAGAATGCTACTTGGGAAATAAATTTTGATGTTTGTATTTATGTACATAGTTTCGGATAAAATCGTGAAGAAAGGGCATTTGAAGGCGAAGAAAAGTGATTTATGGTCTTCAATAAGTCGTGATGATCTACAATATGATGGTTATCTAAGAACGCTGAAACTGCCTTCAAAACACCACGGTTTGGGGTTAAACTGAATAATAAATCATGGTGCAGAAATTTGTCTTTTGCTTTTCGCAAAAAGTTTGTTAAAGCAATAAATACTAATAATACTACTACTACTACTACTAATAATAATAATAATAGTAATATAAATTTATTTAGGATTAAATGAAAAGCTTTGTTTCGTCGCATCTCTCCTAAAAGTTTTTGACTTTCAGAGAATTGCACCGTTTGTAGGGGGTATGGCAGATACAGTATTACCACTACCTCGGATTAATAACACTGGTCGACAAAATCGAACTTTTTACTCCATTAAAGATGTATACAAACTTTTCTTGACTAGTTTTGTACGCTGATTCCAAATCTGTTTTCGGTTTTCCTGTAGAACATCTACAGTAGTTATCGAATTATGACTGGTGTTAATTTCAGCACAATTTATCGTAAAAGTACAATTTTATTCATAAAAAGAAATGTACATCAACCTAAAAACGTTGCGAGTACGATTTTCTTTTGTAAATCTTGTCCGGATCGTCGCGGTACAACATCCAGCAGTAGTCTGCCAGCATACTTCCGTTCCAGAAACCTTGGTAGCGATTTTCCATTGACTGGATGGCTTGATGGAAGCGTTTCCCCTGTTCGTCACTCACCGCGCCAAGGTTTTCGGGAAAGAAATCTAGATGCGAATGTAAAAAATGTATTTTCAAGGACATGCGACAGCCCATTTCTTGATATGTATCGAGCAGTTTCTGAACTCCATCTTTGTATGCGGGAGACTTGTGGTTACCCAAGAAGTTTCCAGAAATCCATTTGAAAGCCTGCCATGCTTTTAGTTCTAAGGCATTGAGGCTTTCTTCAAAGCCTTCATCCTGCAGAACTTCCCTGATTTGAGACCCCACAAAGATTCCCTCCTTCAATTTCGCGGCACTGATGTTTGCAAATTTCTCAACAAGGTATCGAAACCCTCTCGAATTCGCCTTACCCATCGCTTTCACAAAATTTTTCATTAAGCTGAGCTTAATGTGAAGAGGTGGCAGGAAAATCTTCTTTGGATGAACTAAAGGAACATACTGGACACTGCCCGTTCCTGGTTCGTATGTGCTTCTTTGATGCCAGTCACGTCTGATGTAATGATCCGCGGTAGCACGGCTGTCCCATTTGCATAGGAAACAACAGTATTTCGTGAACCCTCCTTGCATGCCCATTAACATACCAATGACTTTGAGATCACCACAGATATTCCATTGATGTATTGAATTGCTTCGAGTAGTATATTCATGTTATCGTACGTCTACTTTAGATGAACGGAGTGGGCTATCGGGATGGACGGCTATAAGTTCCTGTTATGCAAAAGAACCGCTTTCAAGCTTCGCTGTGAGGAATCAATGAAGAGGCGCCACTCAGATGGTGTGTGTACCTGTGACAAGTTCTCGAAAAGTCCATTGATATCATGGCAATAGCAGAGCGGACCGTCTACTGTAAAGAATGTCGCCAAATCATGGTTTCGTTTTCGACAGTTACACACTCGGACGTTCTTCTCAAGTAAGTGTTTCTGCTTGAGTCTCGAGGAAAGAAGTTCTGATTTCTCTCTGGAGAGGGCTAGGTCTCTAATGATTCAACTCGTTTTGGGTAAGCCTCTCCGGCTCTGATTGTTCTTCGTCAGGTGTGTAGTCAAGATCGGCCGAAGGTCCCGCATCTCCGCCAATCGCACCTTCGTCGGATTCCCTTTCGTCTTCTAAAGAATCGAGTCCATGCTGTGGAGGTATCGGAATCGGCATCGTGTTATCGTGAGGGATCAGTCTGATCGCGGAGTCTACGTTCAGATAAATGATGTTATGCTTGTTCTTCACGGAGAATCCAGTTATCCTAACACTGCAAAAGTAACAATCGCCATGATGGTCTCTCGGCTCCCTCCATATCATGGGTACAGCGAACGGCATCGACTTTTTCCTTTGGTTCAACCAGTCACTTAATCCATTCGAACAAGCGGTACAGATAACATGTGGCGCCCACGCCTTATCTTGGTCGCCTAGCCTAGTGGACAGCCGAAGTATAACCGGTAAGTTTTCCGAAGATCCATCGTGATTGTACGCCGTTATGATTTAGTCGCGAAGGAGCCGCACACGTAACAGAAATTGTCGGGGTGATTTTCACACTTTCGAGGCATGATGATCGATGAGTGGGTTGATGTAAATCACCTAAAAAATTAAAATGTGTAAGTGGGCGACACAAAACAAAACACAAAACTAGACATGTGACTGTTACGCCAATGAATAAAAGGTAGTTCATGTGCAACGTTTGCAAATTTGTGGCCAGCAACTGCTTTCACCTAAAGTACCACAAGAAAACCTGCGGAAAGCTAAGATGAAACGACAAAATGCGGTCCTATTCAAAGGAGTGACATAACGAAGGAGTGACATAACAAAGGAGTGACAAATCGGAGATAAAATTCAAAGGAGTGACATAACAAAGGAGTGACAAATCGGAGATAAAATTCAAAGGAGTGACACGAAAATACCGTAACGAAGGATCCCAACGATCCCGAAACAACAATCATTATTTCCGGTGCGAGGACAAAAACTGTAATAAATAAAATAAATAAAAAACAATAAATCTTTTTTTATTTATTTATTTTAGGTTAATTGTACGGCATCGACGATTGGTTAGGTTAAGTCGTGCTATTTTCGTTAAATTTTAAATAAATAAATAAATTTTAAATAAATAAATAAATAAATAAATAGCACCATTAGATTCCTTGTAAAAAACTGGTTATTATCACTTGATCGTTGTTGTCATTTTATGTTTATGTTTCTAGTTTTTGAAATAAAATCTTAATTTTAACAATTCTAACAAATTTTGTTTTTTTAAATAAAATTTTAATAATTATACTCCTTTGAATTTTATCTCCGATTTGTCACTCCTTCGTTATGTCACTCCTTCGTTACGGTATTTATGTCACTCCTTTGTTATGTCACTCCTTTGAAATGTCACTCCTTCGATACAGACCCGACAAAATGCCATACAGAAACGGTAAAGCAAAAACCTACACCTAAGCTGCAACGACAAAATACTCCGCTACATGTATAAAGGACGCATATTATATATTGTGTGTGTATATAGTATTATACGGGGCTCCAATAAACCTTAGCCCCCCGCCCATGGCCTAAACCATTAGAGGTACAGTGAAACTAAACATACCTTACAAAAGAGAATTTAATCCTGCATTTAATGAGAAAAAATTAAAACTTGGTGTTCCCGCCATTGGCTTCCAGGACAGCCTGAATTCGCTTTGGGTAGCTTGCCAAAAGTGACGTGAATAGATCTTGATCGTTACGCAAATTTTCTAAAACAGTTTCAATGTGTTGCGTCATTGTATCCTTCGAAAATCGATTTGCTGCAGGTTCTTGAAACAAGAGACATTCAACCTTGTCCTTTATAACTGATCCAATGTGTTCACAGACGTTCAGGTCAGGAGAATTTCCTGGCCATTCTTCATTTCCAAAGAAATCGATCTCATGGTTCCGCAACAACTGTTGAGTGGCTAATGCCTTAAAGCAGGGGGCCTTATCGTGCAGAAGTGTGACCTGATCGACATCCATAACATTGTTTGGGTTTCTTAGAAAACGAATGACATGCTGGGATAGAATAATATCACGAAAATACTGTCCATCCCAACTCTGACCATTTGGCTTCAGCACCCACATGAGCTTCTTTGCAGTGAACAAAACAAACACACCAACACAGTCTGGACTTTTTAATAATTCGCGATAATGTTCATTGTCATCGATTTCATCTGGTGTTGTGGCCCACACTCGATCATTTTGGTAGTTAGGCCGACGTGTTACGTAAACAAAAAATTCATCGGAGACAGCTAAATGCATGAAATCATCCACATCCCAATCTTCAAGATAATGGGCAAACCACATTCTGTCATCGATGTTAAGTTGAGTTTTTCTTGGCTTTGAAAGTTCATGCCAAGGCTTTAAACCTTGCCTATGACGGTACAGTCGAATGATCTCACCACTAACGATCTTTCCTCTCAACACTTCGATCTCTCTAGAAAGTTTAGCACAGCTGTTTTTCCGCTTACGCGTACCGCTTTCAATGATGTCCTTTGTTTCCTGAGAGAGTGGCAAATTTGGGCGCCCAGATTTGGTTGTATCCATTTCACATTCATCCAAAGTTTTATTCCAATTTCTTTTGACGAAGTCCTCACTTCTTCGCAACTTTTTGGCAACCCATGAACGTGTTATAAAGGTGGCTCCAGCATCACGAGCTTCCCGAAATGTTATTGCTCGTATGCGATCTATCACACGTTGCCTCTCCGAATCACCAATTAATTGAGAAGCCATTATATTATCACTTTATCAGCTAGAGTAATTTTAATATCTGCAATAAATAAAGAATTTTATATTTTTTATAATCACTAAAAACTATTTCGTTATAAGTAAACATGTAAGCTGCAAATAGGGGGCTAAGGTTTTTTGGAACCCCTTTTATTATATTATATATAGTTATATGCATATTATATATTGTGTATATATAGTATTATATATTATATTATAGCTAGTTATATGCAATTATGAATGTTATGTATATTATATATATATCATAGTATTATATTATATATATATATACTAAATATATTATGATCGGTCTTATCTCGAAAACTATACTTGATAGAGGAAAACCGAAAACAGATTTGGAATTAGCGTCCCAACAGCTATCTAGCCCTCACATAATAATATCTGATGAAAATACTTGTTGGCCAGTGTAATAGTAATATCTCATTTATTTATATATAATATATATATGTATGTATGTGTATATATATATATATATATATATACACACACACACACACACACATATATATATATATATATATATATATATAGAGAGAGAGAGAGAGAGAGAGAGAGAGAGAGAGATAGAACATTTGTCATTAGTACTAGTACGAGATTTCTTATCGTGACGGTTTCCCAACCCAGGTGTTCAATGCGAAATTCTGGAGCGAATGCATATCTAAAAACTCCATCGTTCTCAGTTAAGTCAGTTGTTTCTGTATGTTTTATCACGATACAGAATGATACAGAATGACGGGCTAGTTTAGGCTTAGGCTAGTGTAGGATTAGGCTAATGAATATTTTCTCCGCATTATTTGTCACAAGCGAATCTTCAACATCGAATCGATATTTGTACATCACTGCATTCTCGGCAACTGCAGGCACCGTTTTTGAATCGGATCATCACTGGGGATGAAAAATGGCCGTGAAACAAAGCCTGACACTCAGCCAAGGAATGGACCCCATCGAAAGAAAATTTTGCTATGCGTTTGGTGGGATATGCAAGGAATTATTTATTTTGAGCTTCTGTCAGATAACCAAACAATCACAGCTGAAGTCTACTGTCAACAACTCCAACGATTGAAGATGGCATTACAAGAAAAACGTCCTGCATTAATTAATCGCAGAGGTGTTCTATTCCACCAGGATAACGCGCGCCCTCACACTGCTTGAATCACCACTGCCCAATTGGAGGCATTTGGTTGGGAGAAAATGCCACATCCACCTTATTCTCCGGACATCGCACCTTCAGACTACCATTTATTCAGAAGTCTGCAACACCACGTAGATGGACAAAAGTTGCAATCCAGGGAAGCTATCGAAAATGAAGTGATCGCTTTTTTAACTCGAAATCAAGAGATTTCTTCGAACGTGGCATAAAAAAGAACTTTTTTACAGGTGGGAGGAGGTTATAGAAAAGAAGGGGATTATATTGATGATTAATTTGTCATTATGTCATTAATTTTGTTGTGAATAAACTAAAAATTTGAGCAAATTTGTCCTTATAAGTCCTTTAATTTTTGTTCTGAATGAACTAACAAATCGAGCAGAATATATGTTACAACCTTATATTTTGAAAATGACTGTTTAACGATCAAGTTTATAGATATGCATTTTAAGAGATTCTATATAGTCGTGTTTTCTGTGCGATAAATCTGGTTCAAGACGACGCAAACAACAGATGTTTTGGACAACTTATTTCCCCGAAATAAATATTGTATTTGATTTTAGATTGTCGCGACCTATGGTTAAAATCTCTGCAAACAAAGTTAATATTTTCTGATCTTTTTTGAGGTTATTGAGTTGTCACTTATTGTTATATACTGTGCTTAATAGTTAAATTTACATGACATGAATTGAAAAAAAAATAAAAAAATATATATATATATATATATACACACTCCTTTCGCAACATCTATATTTAACCTGAAGGAAGAAATTAATGTATTCGTTTAGCTACACGGTAAAAATGGTTCTGAGACCACAACATAAGTTACTGTATGTTTTGAGGCCCGTACATCCTCTCGTATATGTCTATTTCTGTCTATTAAACCCTTTTTAAAATATTTATGTTAAATTTTCTTCTGTTCAGTCTCTATTGTTTAAGAGTATAAGGTTCAAATTGAGTGTCAAACTCTGTATTCATAAGGAGACTCTGCTATTTTTATTTTTAACAAAATATCACTCTGATGTGCGAGAATGTTGCTCCCCCTGCAGCTAGAAAGATAAACTAATGGAGCCGCGAACACGACGGAACGCGCCGGAACGCTGTGTAAATGTACCATGAAATTTTTTTCTTTCTCAACATCTCGTCAGGGAATATTTGTTTGTTTGCTTCATAAAGGAAGGTGAGAAGGATTTTTTTGTGGGCCTCAGGCCAGCATGAGCATCTACTCTCTCCCCATTAATATATATGCCTTCTGAGGCAGATTAAGCCTTCTAAGCCAACTGAGGAGCTCAAGAGCGTCAGTATGCGACGAGATGCCAGCGAAAAGATCTTTTCCTCTCTCCTCCTCTATCCTCTCTCTTACGTTACCTTCCTAGGTCAGGTTAGGGTACCCTTTTTGGGGTGAGGTCATTCTCCTGGATCTCCCTTCAACCCCCACTTCCCCTTCATACAGTTTCATTCCCCTTGCAACATTTTATCAATATTGCAATTGATTTGCACTTTACCATTTTGCGGTCACATTACTAAGGGGAAGGATGGTTTTGAGGAAGAGTGTTTTAGTTTAACTAATATGAAGAGAAATCTTATTATTTTGGATTTAATATGTTGTACATGACTTTTGAAATTAAGGTTTTCGTCCAAATTAATGCTAAGTACTTTAACCTCATTCACCCTTGCAACAGTAATATTTCAAATTTTTATTTGACAGTTTGTATTAATATGTTTTGTAGGCAGAGATGGGCAGTATCTTGTAGCTTAAGATACAAAAAGTATCTTAAGATACAAGATACGTATCTTAGATACTTTATTTTTGGAGGATCTTGAGAAGTATCTAAGATACATTTTGTCATGTAGCTTGTATCCCGGGATACACTTTCAAAGATACTTTCATAAGATACTTTTTAAATAGAGACGCTAATAACTATACATGAAATATGATCATATCTGACGCACGTTGAAGCAGGCCGGCGATTGCTGTTATGTTTGTACATGAATACTACCGTTGCGCTGCGC
Source organism: Bathynomus jamesi (assembly GCA_023014485.1). NCBI lineage: Eukaryota > Metazoa > Arthropoda > Malacostraca > Isopoda > Cirolanidae > Bathynomus > Bathynomus jamesi. The sequence continues at coordinate 137,194 of JAJOZX010000428.1, read as the reverse complement.
GCACAGTCTCGGCACAGACGTACTCAGGTTTCATCTTGTATCCCGCGGTTTTAACATGTTTTAACATGATTAAAAATCAGGAATTATACATATATTTGCTTATTCCTGCAAATATATTTATTATGAGGAAAACTTTATTTTTTCTTCGTGAGTAGTAACTGAGCATACCTGTATTAACAATTTATTTGAAATACATAAATTGAAAAAGTGTGGTTTATTTTATTTTTCCATACCTAAAAATTTTCAGGATTATTTATACATATTTACTTTGTGCTTTCCTTTTAGTTATATCATTATATGAATACTGAGATATGAAGTACCATTGATTTGGCATTTATTTATATCCAGAAAATATAATACTAAACAATTGAATGAGACAACTCGTGCGCTCATGGCTCACCAGGTGAAACTAAACTCAAATAATTATTCTTTCAAAAGTATCTTGTATCTTAAAAATGTATCTTGTATCTGTAACTTGTATCTGTATCTTGAAGATACAGTTTTTTCGAGTATCTTGTATCTGTATCTCAGATACATTTTTGTTGGGTATCTTGTATCTGTATCTCAGATACAATTTCCAAGTATCTTGCCCATCTCTGTTTGTAGGAATAATCATATAAGGTGACTTTTCCAAGTTGAATAAAAGTTTATTTCACACTTCATTTATACACATTTTATAACTGTTCGTTTCATTAGTCAGAAAGTCATGATGGGGAGACAAGAATAGATCGTTGTGTGACTCCACTAGTTAGCATCGCCTTGTCGGATAAATTACCCTGCCCTGCGAATTAAAATATTTTGCGAGTTGTTTCAGTGAAAATGGGTGATTCTAGGCAATAAAGGTATGTCTTTACGGCTGCATATTTAGTTTTTTCCCTATCACATCTAGATATTCCACAATCACACGTAACGTGTAGATAAGAAAATGTTACCAATTGGATAAGAGAACAGACGAATCATATGGCATATGTTATTCAATTCGAACATTTTACAGTAGTAATACATGACCAGAAACACACACTACACACACACAAACACACATATATATTACTACATATATATATATATATATATATATATATATATAAATATACCATTAATATATAAATAATCCATGTAGATATGGATTTAAGTAAGATACAGTATATTTATGTATAAAAATTGTGAATGACGAAACCAACCAGTCATCAACACAAATTTATTAGAGCATTCAGTAGCTAAAGAAACTTCTTTTCGTGATTTTCTCTTGTGTACTGATTTCGGTACATCTCTCTTTAGACTCCAGCAATAGTCTGCCATTATTCGAACATCCCATCTTTCCTGATACCTCCATTCCATTTCTGAAATATCCTGGTGGAATCTTTCTCCCTGTTCCTCGCTTACCGCGCCTAAGTTTTCAGGAAAAAAATTAAGATGAGAGTCTAGGAAGTGTCTTAACATTCATGTTACATCCTAGCAAACGATATTTCGGATCATGTCTAACTATTTCTTTGTAGTTGTTCATAACAGCCTTAAAAGCTAGCCAAGCACTTTTTTCATCTGTCAAGGCATCTTCAAATGCTGGATCGCTTAAGAGTTACTTTATTTGAGGACTTACGAGCACTCCTTCCTTCAGCTTAGCATGACTAATTTGAGGGAATCTTTTAATAAAAATTGGTATCCAGATCCTTCTTTGTTGAGACCTTTGACAAAATCAAGATAAGAGTCCAGGAAGTGTATCTTAACACTCGTGTTACATCGCAGCAAACGATATTTTCGGATTATGTCTTTAACTATTTCTTTGTAGATCAGATTTCCTGTTACCAAGGAAGTGGTTTACAACAACCTTAAAAACTAGCCAAGCATCTTTTTCATGAGCTGTCAATGCATCTTGAAATGCTGGATCGCTTAAGAGTTGTTTTATTTGAGAACCGACGAACACTCCTTCCTTCAGCTTAGCATGACTAATTTGAGGGAATTTTTTACATAAAAATTAGTATCCAGATCCAAATAAAGTGGAGTTTGAGACCCGTCGCGTCACTAAAGCATCAAACCTGATCTCTCTCTCTCTCTCTCTCTCTCACACACACACACACACACACACACACACACACACACACAAACACACACACTCTGTACGTTTATATATAGAGGGTGTCCCAGGAGGAAATGTCAAGAATGCACCATTTCACTCTTTGGGTATTTCTAAGTAGAAAGTATTATATCGATATGGGTCTGATTCCCAACCGTTACCGAGATACAGGCCTCTACATTTGGGTAATTAAAACATAATAAAAAGGCGATCTTAGATACTATTTAATGACACTTGTGGTTTACAAAAAGTACAAACATACAATACACTATTGCACTTATTGCAGAATGGTTTCAAAGTGACCCCCTCTTTCTTCAATGCACGCGGCGAGCCTCCGATCCATCGAGTCTTGCCAAGGAAAACACGGAAGTTCATTTCTGAGGTTTATGAACTCATCCTGTATACGTGCAACCAACTGCTCCCTAGTTTCGGGCTTACCCGCTGATAAACGTTACTATTCAAGAACCCCCAGACAAAAAAATCTAGTGGAGATAAGTCAGGCGAACGACGGGGCCATGCCACAGGTCCTCCACGTCCAGTCCACCTTCCCGGAAACCGTAGAGGCCTGTATCTCGGTAACGGTTGGGAATCAGGCACATGTCGATATAATACTTTCTACTTAGAAATACCCAAAGAGTCAAATGGTGCATTCTTGACATTTCCTCCTGGGACACCCTGTATAGGCCTACACCCTTCATTTCCATTAATATTTGCTTACATGGTGTAAAGGAGAAATAAAACAACCGCATCGTTCTGTCTATTTAATATATATCTAAATACAAAATGTGTAAATACATTAGGTACAAAAGAGGGATAATACATACATGATTTATTTAACACGTATATTTACATCAAACATAAAAATAACAACCAGTAGAGAAGAATTGTATATAAATTAGACTAAAAAACAGGAATAATACACATTGGAGTTGTTTGGGATATATATATATATATATATATATATATATATATATATATATATATACACATTTCAACTGCAAACAACACACAGTATAATTAACGTAAAGAACAATGCTTGTATAAAAGAACGTTCCGCGCAAGATGAGGAGGGAGAACGAACAAAAAAATAAGGTAACCACCCGGGAATCGAACTGGTTATCATATCTGACCGGCAATCGGAAGATCCCGGGTTCGATTCTCGGGTGGTTACCTCATTTTTTCATTTGTTCGTTCTCCCTCCTCATCTTGCGCGGAACGTTCTACGATACAAGCGTCGTTCTTTACGTTATATATATATATATATATATATATATATATACGCATTAAAACAAAAAATACAGCTAGTACAGAAACATTCTATATACAATAAAATCAGAATACATAACACCTGTATATATATATATATATATATATATATATATATATATAATATATATGCGCAACTTTTTCACCATCCCTATGTGCAGACAGTCACTGACAGAGAGAAAATGCCTAAATATAGAGTGCCCATATTTTCACATAAAGGGTACCAAAGAAGAGAACGGGGAAGAACAGACCTTATCCGAAAAAGAATTAACAACAGGAGCAACGAAAATTTTTTTTAGAGGAAATGAGAACTATAAAAGCACAGTGTGCCCTGCTAACAAGAAAGGACAGGACTCCGCAGGTATATTCCCCACACCATTACATACATCACCCCTCTATCTAGCACCATCCACTGATAATACATCCACAGTGGTATCAAGTGCTGCAACCCCAATTCTCCCAAATGTAGCGGCCAAACAAATAACACCAAACAGGAACCGACATCCACCTGGAAACGACCACTATACACAAATATTGAAGGCCTCGACACGGGCCATGCAGGCTGCAACTTGCAATACTTATAGAATTTAGCTACCGAATCCAGCATAGATATTATATGCCTAACGGAAACGCACTTGCATAAATGCTGAAAAGGCTGTGAAAACTGTATCGAGGATGGTGAATTAGCATTGCTGGAACAACATATACAGAGCAGATAGAGTGGCTAGACGAGGGGGAGGGTGTTGCATCTACGTGAAAAACACATACACATGTGAAGTGAAGGTAAACAAATCAAACAGCACAGTTGAAGTTATTATATTAGAAGTAAAAGAACTGAACCTAACCATTATGAACATCTACAGACTACCACAACGAGTGAATTCCAATTTGCTACAAATAAAATAGAAAACATATTAAAATTATTTGAAACTCCAGCAACAAATATTCTAATTTTTTAAGATTTTAATTTCCCATTCATAACATGGAAGAAAAATGAAGTTATATACGTCGAGAAGTTTCATGGCAACATTACTAAAGATGATAGAACCCAAGCAACAATGCTATTAGATATTATGGAACATTACGTCCTTACCCAGGAAATCTGTGAAGCCACGAGAAAGGAGAATGTTTTGGATTTAATCTTGACAAATAACACCGAGATAATATAAATAAAAAAGTAACGCACACAAAGTTCTCCGACCATAACCTCATCGATATACAATTGAAGTTAGCCCAGAGGTCCGAAAACGCATCCTAGAGAGGCAGATGGAATATTTGAAGGCTTAACCATAAATTCAAAGAAAGTAAATTGGGAAAACGTAAATAAAGATTTAAAGTAGGTAAATTGGGAATTGCTTCTTCACGAGAAGACTTCATAAGAAATACTATGTATATTCGAGACTGAAACCAAACCTATAATACTGAAACATATTCCAGAGAGACAGGAAAGAAAACGAAGCAAGCTCGAGAGGAAAATCAGGACACTATTCAGGCAACGAAAACAAACCGTAAAACATCTCCACACACACACACACACACACACACACACATATATATATATAATATATATATATATATATATATATATTACTGTCACTCCTATTTGTATATTTGCGAAAACATTGAAATGAATATTAGTAAAAAAATTGATGTATTCAAAAAACGAAATTATGTATTAATTTATAAATATGCTTAATTGTTACCCATAGTGTTATTATTTAATAAAATGTTGAAAATACTTGGTTTTATTCTTACCAACACAACACACACACACACACACACACACACACACACACACACACACACACACAAGAAAAAAGAAAAACTTACATTGTTTCTTCGATTATCACACATTCTGTCTTTCGTGGCGCATCTTCGTATAATGCAACTGGATCGTCCCTGAAAGAAAAAAGAAAAATATTACACCAAGCCGCGCTTTACTATTATTATTATTATTATTATTATTATTATTTTCACAGGATAAGGAGAGAGATAATTATTTTAAAATAAACTCTCGTCAGGATTTTAAAATTAAAATGGAAAAAATAAAAACTAATGCGCCATTCATTTCAAAAGAGCTTTTTATGTAACAGGAATTAGTTAGTTACATGAGGTGGTGGGTCATACCCTCAAACAATAGGCTGCTTTCGAATTACGTAATATTTACATAGTGTAGGCGTCACTGCTCGAATTGCTTATGTTTCTCGGTGAGTGTCAGTCTCGGGTTGAGGGCCTTGTGGTGCCAATTCCTATAGAGACTAACTCGAAAATACACTTGTCATTGTCCACGCGACACATCAAATGAGCACACACATCAGCTCTGTAAAATAATAACGTATACCTAGAAAATGGTTATATATATATATATATATATATATATATATATATATATATATATATATTATATAATATATATACATTTAACTGCAAACACGCAGTATAATTAACGTAAAGAACGACGCTTGTATAGGAGATATTCCGCGCTAGATGAGAAAGAGAGAACGAAACAAATGAAAAAAATGAGGTAACCACCCAGGAATCGAACCCGGGATCTTCCGATTGCCGGTCAGATGGTTACCTCATTTTTTCATTTGTTTCGTTCTCTCTTTCTCATCTTGCGCGGAATATCTCCTATACAAGCGTCGTTCTTACATATTAATATATATATACATATATATACACATACACATTCAACTGCAAAGAACACGCAGTATAAATAACGTAAAGAACGACGCTTGTATAGGAGAACATTCCGCGCAAGATGAGAAGAGAGAACGAACAAATGAAAAATGAGGTAACCACCCGGGAATCGAACCCGCGATCTTCCGATTGCCGGTCAGATATGATAACCACTACACCATGGTCCTCAATCGATCAGAAGTCGTAATTCATCTACATACGCGCAGAAACCAATGCCACGAGGGGGGCACCTCCCGCATGCCGTATCTATATATACATTCAACTGCAAAGAACACGCAGTATAAATAACGTAAAAAAACGACGCTTGTATAGGAGAACATTCCGCGCAAGAGGAGAAGAGAGAACGAACAAATGAAAAAATGAGGTAACCACCCGGGAATCGACCCGGGATCTTCCGATTGCCGATCAGATATGATAACCACTACACCATGGTCCTCAATCGATCAGAAGTTCGTAATTCATCTACATACGCGCAGAAACAATGCCCCGAGGGGGGCACCTCCCGCATGCCGTATCTATAATACATTCAACGCAAAGAACACGCAGTATAAATAACGTAAAGAACGACGCTTGTATAGGAGAACATTCCGCGCAAGATGAGAAGAGAGAACGAACAAATGAAAAAATGAGGTAACCACCCGGGAATCGAACCCGGGATCTTCCGATTGCGGTCAGATATGATAACCACCTACACCATGGTCCTCAACGATCAGAAGTTGTAATTCATCTACATACGCGCAGAAATTACGACTTCTGATCGATTGAGGACCATGGTGTAGTGGTATCATATCTGACCGGCAATCGGAAGATCCCGGGTTCGATTCCGGTGGTTACCTAATTTTTCATTTGTTCGTTCTCTTTCTCATCTTGCGCGGAATGTTCTCCTATACAAGCGTCGTTCTTTACGTTATTTATACTGCGTGTTCTTTGCAGTTGAATGTATATATAGATACGGCATGCGGGAGGTGCCCCCGTCGGGCATTGGTTTCTGCGCGTATGTAGATGAATTACGATTCTGATCGATTGAGGACCATGGGTAGTGGTTATCATATCTGACCGGCAATCGGAAGATCCCGGGTTCGATTCCCGGGTGGTTACCTCATTTTTTCATTTGTTCGTTCTTCTTCTCATCTTGCGCGGAATGTGTCTCCTATACAAGCGTCGTTCTTTACGTTATTATACTGCGTGTTCTTTGCAGTTGAATGTGTATATATAGATACGGCATGCGGATGGGTGCCCCCCTCGGGGCATTGGTTTCTGCGCGTATGTAGATGAATTACGACTTCTGATCGATTGAGGACCATGGTGTAGTGGTTATCATATCTGACCGGCAATCGGAAGATGAAGATCCCGGGTTCGATTCCGGGTGGTTACCTCATTTTTTCATTTGTTCGTTCTCTCTTCTCATCTGCGCGGAATGTTCTCCTATACAAGCGTCGTTCTTTACGATATATATATATATATATATATATATAATATATATATACTGAAATAAATGCATGAATCCTGTTCTGAATGTATATACACGTCTGCCTAAAAAAAAGGTTCACTCTAAAAACAGTCACGAAATCAACATTTATTAACCAATCATAATAAAACTCATAAGAGCAAAACTATGTAAACAGTATATGTTACACCAATTTTCAGATTATTATATTCAAAATTAACGATTTAATGAGGATTGTTTATGTTCAACAAATTTATGGTGAACATCGCTCCAGATTTGAATTCGGGGAGTCCACAAAGGGGTAAAACTTTGGTAAAAATTTTTATTCTCATTTTAGTTATAAAATACATAAATAGGTTTAAAAATATAGGAAATGCCTCCATTAAAAACCATGAAAATAAAAAAAGGATTTTGAATTCGAAACAGAACTTAAATCCTAAGTTTACAAAAGAAATCAAATTAACACTTTTACTCTTTGGGAATTCCTATTAAAATTTTTTCAATATATTTCCCTTCTGTCTGAACGATCTTCTTCAATCTTGGACGAAATTCATCAATGGTTCGATCGATCTACTTCTGTGGTATCTTTTCCTGACGCAAGTGATCAACATTTCTCACCCTGCTCCTGTAACTCTCTGTGCCAAATTTTCCCAGATTCCATAGTCAACAGGGTTCAAGTCAGGACTGTTAGGTGGGCAATTTTTGGGTTCAAGTAATTCTGGGACGTTATTTTTAAATTCCACAGTTACTATTGCTGTATGGGACGTTGCTCCGTCTTGCTGAAAAAATAATAACCACCGTTGGCCAGATTTTGCATTTCGGGAGGCATGTTTCGCAGCAGAGTATTTCGATAGTACTTGGCATTGACTTTTACACCAGGCCCAATAAAATGAATGGATGTTTCCTAAATTTGATATGCCATCTGACACCATGACACTAGCTGAGAAATGACTTCTGGTTGCAAAAAGTCTGCTTATATTAGACGTGCGAGTAAACTGTCATTTTGACTGTTCTGAGGTGGCTCCACAGTGAATCTCTTTTCATCAGTGAAAAAAAGCCTTTGAAAGTTTATCACATGTTACTCGCCGTAAGATTTGTCTTGATCTTTGAATTCGTTTCTGCTCATCAGTTTGAGTAATCTTTTGCACGTGCTCTCTTTTGAAAGTTTTATGAAGATCTTGTTTAATTATACGTCTTACACTAGTTTCTGGTGTCATATGGGTTCCTGGCTGGTTTTCCTGACTTAATATACGTTCTTCGACGTCGTTAATATTGTCTTGTATGCGAACAGTTTTTGGTCGCCCACTTCCCTCTCTTCTTTTGATATCCCCAGTCTCGTCAGTTTTCTTTAGATGCTTTCTCAAACCACCAAGAGTCCATCCTTTGTTGGGGAATTCGGAGAGTAGTTTCGTTCGTCCTTATCCCTTTTCTAGTTATAATGCTTAATTATAATCTTATCTTCCTCTGAAAATGGTATATTCACTATATTTTAAACCCTCAAACAAATAATTTATATTAGACTTTACAAAAATGAAAATGGGAAGAAAGGATTCTTGATTAGTTTATCGAGCATCAGTTGTAGTATTATTAGAAAAATATTTAATAAATCGTTATATTTGATAGCTTCGAACTGAAATTTGGTTTACAGGTAGAGGTTTTATGTATCTTTTACATGTATAAGTTTCATACTGACTGTTTGAAAAATGTTGATTCCACGGATGTTTTTAGAATGAACCCTTTTTTGGCAGACGGTGCAGCTGGAAATAGCAGTACTTACATTGTATCACCGTAGAGGTATATCGGAGGCGAAGCATATTCGGATAAGTATTTGTGTGTGGAAGAATTAGCGCTTCAGATAAAACAATAAAAAGATAAAATTGGGGACAATCACAGTAAGTCACATAATCACAAAATCAGTAATTACAAAACTTCATAAAACAACTTCTACACAAATGTTGATACAGAAGAATTAACTTCTATATATTTCACTCAGAGCACTATTGAATAACTACTTCTTTATATTGATAACAGAGAATACGAAGTAAAATTACTTACAACTTGATATTGGGGGTGGTCGTCAGACTGCATTCTTGGTTATAAGTTTGTACGCAATAGCTGAAATGCTTCTCCAACACTAAAATGTTTCACATATGTCACTGCTACTCTTTTTATAAGGCAGGGAGAAGACCCCCCTAGAATGGGGCATGCTGAGCAAAAATGACTTCCCCCGCCCCGCACTTTCAGAATTCAAATCATTCATTGGTTGAGCGAATTTTATCGGGCGGTCGCTGAACGAATTTTAGTGGGCGATCCTTAAGTTTTTACCAAGCCGTGAGAGAGAGAGAGAGAGAGAGGGCATTTTTATGTTAATTAATGCGTAAAAAGATAGAAGTTGGTATCACGAGTACCCAACGATTTGTTTCCGCCCGAATTGTTTATTCAGCATAACCTAAAACTGTAGTATCCGGCTATATCGGAGATATGGGCCTGAGCTAGGTTGTTCTGTTTACCATAATAATTTATTTAAAGTAAATGAACATCGTAAGCATGCTTTATGTTTTAGTGAAATTTCAATATTTTCGCTAAACCTCCCTGTAAATCACTGAGTGTTGTACATAAACAATAGCTCAATTTTTCTATTGATAAAGGGCATTTTATTTCAAGAACTTTTATGTATGTGCGATTATCTATTTGTTATTAATGGTTAAATTTACATGACGCTAATTGAACTAATCCCCCACTCCCCTCTATCATTTTCAGCATCGTGGTGTTTGGTATACGAATGTATAGGTGGCCAAATTGCATACTAATTGAGTTAATCCCCCACGTCCCGCTGCCATTTTGAGTACCGTGGTGTCTAGTACAGGAATGTGTAAGTGGCTAAATTGCATACATACTGTATATGTTTGGTACAACACTATATATATATATATATATATATATATACATATATACACAAGAATCATTTCTTCCGCGCAACGACCATTCTTTTTTCAAAAATTTTTAGGACACGGAGCTGGGAGCCAGACCACACAACTTCTCGCAGGTTCTCTGTAAATAAACCGCTATTAGTACAATTAAAGCACCAATAATTTAAATATTTAATATTGTAAGTTTAAGTTAAGTTTACTTTAAGTTTAGGTCGTTAGGGTATTGATAACTTATGTAAGCAGCCTGATTTACTTCGTATTTATTAATATATAATTTTGTAATTTATTGTTTTACTGTTTGGGGTAACATCAAAAAACTAGGGTACCCCCCCCCCTGTAAAACTCGCCAACCATTTTATTCAACTGTGGGGTATCAGCTTGAAATTTAATGCACACTTGTTTATTTATCTCACTCTGTTTTTTTATATGAAAATGAAGTGCTCTTCCAATACGTGCTCTACCGTAAAATGTACATTCCAATATGTGCTAACTAACGAAAATATCACGACCTAACCTAACCAATCGTTAGGTCAATTGTACGCCCTTGACGATTGGTTAGGTTAGGTCGTGATATTTTCGTTAGTTAGCACATATTGGAATGTAAATTTTACGGTAGAGCACGTATTGGAAGAGCACCGAAAATGAAAAAGTTTATTGGCCGTCCATATTACATATGACATATTACAATGGTATGCATATGAAATTTTTTTTTGCTGTGAGGGTTTTTTCAACTCATATTATATAATTCGACCATGCTAAATTCGAAAATGACATTGGTTTTCCTCAATCAGGTCAGGTTTTTTCTCTATTGGCCATTTATTATAAGTCCAATTTTATCCCCAAATTTATTGATTTTTTTAGCTTAAACACTGTAGATACGAGTAATATTATAAGAACACTCGTGAAAAATGAAAACATTGTGTGAATAAATACTTTTATTCATACAATGAATATGGAAAAAAGTTTATTGAGGAAGGAAGGAAGTTTTTTTGGCTTTCCGTCTGTTTTTCTTCGGGCACGTCTCGCTTCAAACACCAGCAATAGTCCGCCAGCATATTGATATCCCAGTTTCCCTGGTACCTCTCTTCCATTATTTTGATATCTTGGTGAAATCGTTCACCCTGTTCCTCACTATAATCCCCGCAATTTTCAGGAAAATAGTCCAAGTGGGACCACAAAAAGTCCATTTTTATGGACATGCGCGACCCATGAGCTTTGAAAGCTTCCATCAAGTTTTCGACAACGGACTCGTATTCTGGACTTCTACGTTTGCCAAGAAAATCAGTGACAACTGATTTGAATGCCTGCCAGGCATTCTTCTCAGTTGGAGTCATGCGTTTTCGAACTGAGTATCCTTGATCAAAGTTCGAATTTGAGGACCATCAAAAACCCCAGCATTTAGTTTAGCATCAGATATATGAGGAAATTTACTCTCGAGATATCGGAATGCTGAACCCTCTTATTCATTGATTTGATGAAATTTTTCATCAAGCCCAGCTTAATATGAAGTGGTGGGAGCAAAATTTTTGTTGGTGGTACAAGGGGCACTGAAACGACATTATGCGACCCAGGTTCAAAATTCTCTCTGGATGCCCATTCACGCTGTGCATAGTGCTTCTCATCCGCTCGGCTATCCCATTTGCAGAGGAAACATGGGTATTTCGTGTATCCCCTTGCATTCCCAATACAAATGCCACAATCTGAAAAAAAATGAAAATATTTAAAGAATTTAGAGAATTTGTTCTATCAGATAAAAAAATCTATGCATTGGACTGTATCACTTCTGTGGGGAAGTTAAGTGTTCTTATACGCTCTCAAATAACCTTTGGAAAAACAACATAGTCAATAGCAATAGTTTACTTATGATATTAGTATTACCTCCAAATCTCCACAGATCCTCCAGTTATGTTGGTCGTATACGAGAGCATCCAGTAAAATTTTCATGTTATCGTAGCTCTCAGTAAGTTGTACGGAATGTGCTACAGGGACTGATGCAACCCTATTCCCAATGTTGAGAAGTACTGCTTTCAAACTTCGTTTAGACGAGTCTATAAATAGCCTCCATTCTGATGCGTTATATGGCAGGCCCAAGGATTCGATTAGCCCCTCAACATTGCAGCAGTACACTAAGGAAGAGGTATTTTCGTGCACTGCAAAAAACTTGCGGAATTCTTCCTCTCGTTTCCTATACCAGGAGAATGTTGTTCCCGGAGCCAGCAAGTTGTCCTCTCGAAGTCGTGAGCCCAAGATCTCGGCAGCTAATTTGGAAAGTCCTAAATCCCTGGTAAGATCATTAAGTTTGGCCTGGTTGAGAGGCCTCGGCTCATTTGAAGCGGTATTTTGAGGTATATACGACTGGGACTGGTCATTGGCATTGGTCATTGATTCATCATCAGAATCATCGAAGTCCAGGGTTTGAGGTGGGTCGGGTATTGGAATTCCAGGACCATGGGGTACAGGTCTCATAGCAGAAGGAATGTCAGGGTATACAATGTGTTTATTCTTCTTGTTAACTCCTGAAAATAGAAACACAGAAACATGGATATAAAACTTGCATATGAAATAGAAGAAGCATTCAGACAGTGGCGGCTCGTGAGGGAAGGCTGCGGTCTGTAAGATATGAAATAGGTCGATGGAGTCTGTATATTTTCTTTCTTTTTCATTCATATTGTCCCTTCGGGGACAATATGAATGAAAAAGAAAGAAAATATACAATCATTGTATATGTAAATGTAACTTGTATAACAATATGCATGTGTAAATGTATTTTCTATAACAATATGTATTGTAAATGTATGATTACCATTATGGTGAATATTATGCTATATATGGTGAATATTACATTATGGTGAATATTATGTCAAGTTTCATACGAGGATTTCAAAATATTTAAGAAAAATAAATTTATAAGCCCACCTTGGAGGTTTGCATGCAGAAATAGCAATCTTTCACGTGATCCTTTCCTTCTTTCCAAATCAAATCATGGGAATTCCAAAAGGCAAAGATTTCGCTCTGCCTTTGCTCCATCTTCTCAAATTTTCAATGCACGTCTTGCAGCACATATGAGGGGCGAAATTTTTGTCCTGGTCCCCTAGCTTAATTCCAAAGTATGCTCTATACATTGTCTTCACAAATTTAGTGATTTGGGAGTGGTTATTTGGCATGGTAACCGTCCCACATATGTAGCAGAATCTATTGGGATCATTTTTACACGCTCTATTCATTATGAAATATTTTATCTATATGCCTGAAAAGTAAAAAAAGATATTATACAAGTGAAACAAGTGATGATAGATGTTACTGTTCCAATTCCGCTTTGACAAAATCACGAAAAATTCTATTTTACTTATGAGGCCATAGCCAGATAACCTGAGCTGATTGAGAAAATCGGATTGCAGATTCGAAATCAGCAGGACAAACTCTATAAGAATCACTTACAAAACCCTTGACAGCAAAATTGATGCATACCAGTGTTATTAATACAGTAACAATAGAATACATTCCCAACTCAAATGCTAAGGATAGAAATGGAGTTAATAGGAAATAATACAGTAATGTCGAAGTTAAGTGGAGCTACAACAGACATTTTCACCTTGGTAGAACACTATATATATATATATATATATATATACAAGAACCACTTTTTTATGAAAATTAAAAAGTTTATTGGCCACCCATATTCCATATGACAAATATTAATAATAATTGGGAGTATGATAGAATCTTTAATGCATGGTGAAAGGTGAAAAATAAATAAGTTAGCCCTAAAACTAAAATTTCGTTTTATTTAAAAATTATATTAATATTTTTTGTAAGTTATATTTATATATATTAATGCAAAATTTGTTTTAAATAATTGGGAGTATGATAGAATCTTTAGTGCGTGGTAAAAGGAGAAAAATAAATAAGGTACCCTAAAATAAAATCTAGTTTCATTATAAAATTAAATGAATATTTTTTATAATAAAATTTAAAGATATATTTGTATATTAAGACAAAAGATTTGAGTTTGCTTTAAATTTTGTTTACCATGTTTCAATTTTTGTTTGAAAGAGATTACAACATGTCCTCATGACGGCATTCCGTCACTAGAAGATCAATAGCTTTGTCTATTGTGTGTCGTTTTTTTGAGACCTTACTGGTCTATTATGGTCTCATAAACGTATTTTAATATGTTAATGAGAAGATTAATAGGATGCCTATTGTCTGTGTCATTTTTTGAAACCATATTGGTCTATCAGGTATTGGTAAGTCGGCGATGTAATACTGTGTTACTGCTGAGGGTCTTTATTTATAATGTATTGCCGACAAACGCACACACATACATGCATACCACACATACACAGCTATGTCTTAATAAAGGTTTTACTTTTTTGCATACAAACCTACATATATACACACCCACATATATACACATACATTTCATATATATATATATATTTTTTTTTGTGGGCCTGAGCTGCCAGGTTAGGTTACCCTCTACCCCTTGGAGATCACCCCTACAGATACACACATACAATTCATAATATATATATATATATATAGAGGGGGTTGGAAGGTCTACTCCATACCTTGTTGCATGCAATGATGGAAGATGCAATGTTGCACGCAATTCCATTGCACTCTACATTTTTTAAAACATACTACTCATGGACTTTACTAAAATATTATAATTTTCTAAACAACTCATACAGCGGAAGGCAGTGTTATCTTGTAATATGATCATTGTAATATGAGGTACTGATGACAATTTGATAGATATGATTTAAACCAATCAATGATATTTCATCATATTCTGTATATGTGAAGTTTATTCAATAAGCTTTCCTGTGAAAATGTATCAAATTCTTTTGACAAATCGAGGAATATCAAAGCACTTTTGTTTTTAAGTCCTGATACACATTTCCTAATAGCATGTTTATGACATCTTTCGTTGCATGTCACCTCTAAACCCAAATTGTATTTTAGTTAAAATATCATATTTGATTAAGAATTTAGTAAGTTTATTGCACACGATTTTTTTTAATACTTTACTTGGCAATAAGGAAATGGGGCGATAATATTTGGGTATTTGGGTTTCTTGACTTAAATAGGGGCATACTCTGGCTTCCTTTAGACTGTCACGGAATATATTGAGTTGAATTTAAATGAATTGAATAACCTTTATTAATAAAATAAATACAGTACTTTTACAATTTACAATGACATATTTAATAATACGCTGGAATATTTACTTTATTTTATTTGGCCCTGAAGCTTTAGGCTTCACTAGGCTCATAATTAACAATAAAACAGATATTTATTATCAGTAATACATAACTCATGAATGACAATTATTAATTCATGATTATCTATTACTAATAATAACTATCTGTTTCATTTTTAATTAGGAGCGCAGTAAAGTCTAAAACTTAAGGGTCACATTAAATAAATAAATATTCCAGTTTATTATTAAATAATTATTATCAATTATACCAAGTGTTAATGATTTTTTTCATTAGCTCACTGAGTCCTATTGTAATTTCATCGGATACTAATTTGTATATTTTTACCGGGATCGTATTGATGTCAGGATTTCAATTTTCAGATTTTTTTTATTGATAGAGAGAGATTGTATGGGAGGATTGGATCAAATGATTTTGGATTTGGTTGCGGCATGGACTGTTGGTAGCAGTAGCGGATCTAGGATTTTCGAAAAGGGGGGGGGGGCTTTACAGTAGAGAGGAATCACGTATACCATCATCTTATTAAAGAAAATACCACGAAGTGGGAGCGGAGCAAGCACTGGGCATATAGTTAGGTTTAAAAATTAAAAATACGTATGTTAACCCTTTAAACACCAGCAGACAAATTTTTAGCGTTTACTAAAATGTAGTTAAAGACCAGGTTTCTGGTAGTAAATACTAGAACTAATTTGATTGACATTATCTAATCCATCTGTTCAACGTATTACTTGAATCAGTCGATTAGAGAGAGGAAGATCGTGAATGTGAATACTACGCAAAGGGTTTACAAGCACATTAACCTTGTGTCTACAAATGCTTACAACCATTAATAAATGAAGATGCAAAACTGGAAAGCATAATTTAATTGAGTATACGAAGAGAAATATTATTTTTATACACAGTTTCTAAAATTAAAATTGAAAGGTAAGTTGCCAGGTATTTACAAGGGTGGTGTTCATATTTCTACTATAATTTAAAAAAGTATGTACTTTTTCTTTTAGAAATTAAAAAAAATTATTATTATAAAAAATAAAGCATTTGGAAAGGGCGCCAAATTGACCAAAGGGGGGCGGCCGCTCCCCACGTAAATCCGCTAGTTGTTGGTAGTGAATAATTGGGATCGAGGCTGAAGTATTGGAACCGATATTTGTAAAGAAGTTGTTTAATAAGTTGAATGTCTTTGGGGTCAGCCTAAGAATTTCTGCCTTGTGTGAGGGAAGACAAAAGATTTGTTTTAACTTTCTTTGTGTTAATTAACTCTTTCAGTGTTCCATAACCTTTTTGGATTGGATTTTTGTTCATCAATTTTTTTAACAATAATGATCTGCTTTTGCTTTTTTAATGACTACATTAATTCTGTTACAGTAATTTGTGTGTGTGTGTGTGTGTGTGTGTGTGTGTGTTCGGTAATAATATCAGTTTTCCATAGTTTGAAGAGTGGATGCTTGCGTTTAATACTCACAATGAGTGCTGGTGAGATCCATTGGTTGTTATATTTAGTTTTAGATATTAATTTTTTTATTTAAGAGGAAAGTTTATGTTGAATATATCCATTAGTATGCTCCGAATTTTGTTTCAGAATTTTGTTTCAGTATCATGGTTACTTTCGATTATTCTAGTCCAGTGAAAAGCTGTTATTTCTTTCAAGAACTTTAATTTGCTATTATAACTGCAAGATCTACAGTCAACTTTTATAGTTTCCTTTGCTGAGAAATGGGTGATTAGTATGGTGTCCGTAGGCAAATGATCTGATATTTAATAGAAATAATTATACCCGAGATGCAGTCAAGTGAAATTTCTAATGTCATTGTAAAGTCTAGTTGGTTTTGTAATGGCTAATTTAAAACCACTTACAGTCATGATGTTGTGAAGGAAACTTGCGTTATTATTTGGATGTTCTTTTGTGAGATCAATATTTAACCCTACGTTAGTAACGTGTGGTGGTCAAACACCGTTAGTACCATGGGCTGTTTGAACACCCCAAATTCAAAATATTCAAAAAAATTACTAACGTTTCTAATATATTCATATAGCTGCTTCAACATATTCCTCCACTCACTAATGAACAGATTAATTTCAATGTAGCTGAAATTTTTCATTTTTGTGTAAAAAAAACTGGTCGAACAAAAATAAAATAAAGTTTTGATTCTAAATACTCATTTATTAGGTAAAGGCGTGCAGGATTATACATGATATGATTTTTTTCTCAGTATCATTATAAATTGTAATTATGAAATTAGAAACATAAGTATATGAAAGCATAATTTAGTTTAATTTTCTCATTCTTTACTACAATCCTAACTAAAGAGATCTGTCAATGTTGTGACATAAAAATAGCAAAAAGTTCTGTTACCGATTCCCTATAAAAAGACAATATAGAAAAAAAAAATAATAGAAAACTCATCAAAATAACCGCAAACTGTTCCAATAAAATGAAATGGCAAGAAAAATATGAGTGAAGTCATTACAAAACCATGAAGGAGAAGCTTGTTTCTGCCAAACATCCTCACCATTACCTATCACTCTGATTCATCACCTGATATTGTACCTTCGCACACAATGCAACTGACAAGCAACTTCTTGTGTTCTCTACACACATGTTTACCACAATTGTTACACACTGTTTTCACCTTACGATCACGTAACCTGGCACAGAATGTACATCTCTTTGCCCCCCCGTGATGTCTGTGGCTGGGAGGGTGTTGAGGACTCTACAGTTCTTGGCAACATTCTTCTAATTCCTTCTCTGAGATCCTTCTTCAGATGTATGTTCTGCATTCTCCTCTTCAGAGTGTCCTCTATAAGCTGCATAGCTACATTCTTGATGAACAAGCTGCGCTTTAGCTTGTTCTGAGGGTTGTGACAGTATAGGATGTAGGAATTTATGTTTGAGATGTTCAGGAGAGTGTAGAAAACAGTCATGGGCCAACGACGGCTATTTCTTGAAGTGTCATACTCCCCTGCCATCTGGTCGACCATATCAACGCCTCCTTTAGTTAAATTGTAGTAGGTAATAATTTCAGGTTTCTTCTTATCACCAGAATTTGGGTCAATTCTGTCATCATAGTGCATGCTGCTGACGAGAACAACATTTTTCTTCTTCTTACTGTCTGGCGTGTATGAGACTAATGTCACTTTATCTGTAAAGCCGAACATACTGTCATACTTAGCTCTGTCTTTACCTCTAAGAATTCCTTAGGAATTTCAGGTTTGTTTTTTCGGAGTGTGCCCACCGCACTCAATTGATGGTCATCAAGCAGCTTTTGGAGTAGTGGGTAAGTGGTATACCAGTTGTCAAATGTGACATTTCTGCCTGATCCTGAGATCTGTGAGGTAAGCCTTGTGACCACAGCGATGGATGAATTGTCTACCTTGAATGGGCCATCAGGCTGTTTACCTGCATATATTTCCATTTTACATACATAGTAAGTTTTTGCATCAGTCATTGCCTGTATCTTTATTCCATACTTGGCTGGTTTGTTGGGTATATATTGTCTGAAGGGACATTTGCCCTGAAGGCTGCAAGCATCTCATCAATTGTCACAAGCTCTGATGGGGAATAGTTCCTCAGACAGTTTTCAACAAACATCTCAAAGAGGTCTCTGATTGGGGCAAGCTTATCCACTTGCCTTCTTGCAGGGCGTGTTGCTTTGTCATCGAATCGTATGCAACATAGGAGAAAACGAAAGCGATGCAATGACATTGTCATTCTGAACACCTCTACACCAGTGCCATCAGAATTCCACAGATCATCAAGGTTCATTCTGTTGCTGTAATAAAGACCAGCTAAAGGTAGTAGGCCAAGAAAGGCTTTCATTTCTACAATGTCAGTGGACCTTGCCTTGCTAGTCTGAGCATAATTCTGTCTCTTGTCACTGATGAACTGGTTAGTCTTGTCAACCAATAAATCCACCATTTCAGGAGTGATGAAGAGTCCCCAGAAGTCAGTAGGTGACTGTGCATTTAGGGCTGGTCCTCTTGGTCCTTCTCTCCCCCGGAAGACATTATGAGAACGGGTACGAACTGTTACATTACATACTTTCTTCTCCCACCACGTTTTCTTGTCTTTTCCCAGCCACCCATCACGTCTGGGCTGTTTCCGTTGGGGCTCTTGTGGTGGATCATCCGGCCCCGAATCATGGCAATCAGAGTCAGGAATATGCTCATCCTCCACCACGAAATCTGATTCACCTTCACTGTCATCTTCTGGATCACTTGCAACGTCACATTCGTCCAACAACTTCCGAATCCTCTCCATCTCTTTTTCGTCGTCGGCCATCTTGTATCTGAAAAGTTAACATGAATTTTATAGCTGCAATCCATTAGAAATCTTCCATAAAGCAAATATTATTTGATAATCTGCATTATTATCTTAGATAAACTTATATTATTTTACTTATATTATTTTATATTATATTATTTTCCATTGAAAAGAAAATTAAAAAAAAAATTTCTAAATCATGAAACTTACTTGGTTATTACCGAGGGGTGACTGCACACCCCACGAGGACAAAATCTCGTCTACTTCTCACACAAGCAGGGGCAGGACTGCAGGACTCTTGGTGCTCCCTCCACTCACAGATTCAGGAAGGTACTGGGAAGAACAGGAATATTAGTGTTGCCAATTGAGAAATATGAGCAAAAAAAATTTTTTGGGGTGTTCAAGACCCCACGATACTAACGAAGGGTTAAATCTCCTGCAATAACGCAATTGTTACCAATATAATTGGGGGTTAGAATTCTATCGATATTTGTAATAAAAGTTGGTATGTTACCAGTTGGTGGTCGATAAATGCCTAAAATTGAATACTAAGTGATGAGTAAACATTTCAATTGCGAGTGTTCTGAGGTATGTTTATGCTTGTCAGTTCTTCGATACCTTTACTCTTGTAGTTCGAATCTACAAATATACTTACACCTCTTCCCCTAGTGTTAGCCCAACATATATGATAGCTTGTTAGCTTGGAATGTTAAAAAAGATTTTATTATTTCATTTAACTAGGTTTCATTTAATATAATGAACGTGAATTTATGTTGTAATAATTTTAGGTTAGCTGTCAATTCGTCAGTCTTTTGGAGACTGCGAATGTTAAAGATTAGGAAAGACAGGTTGCCATTGTTCTTTGTCTTGTTTAAGAAGTTGTCTAATGAAATATGTATAGTCGGAGTTGATTACTGAGAACATTTAAAGTGTTGATTATGATGTGAAAATTAGGGTAATACGGTGATACTGTAGAAATAATAACGGATAAGGAAAAATATACAGCGCATATACACATACCTTGGTTACCTGTGTTTTGCTCCGCCCGAATTGTTCATTCAGACGAAGATAAAGCTTGCCACTCCACCTTAGACCTACAGTTTAAGTGGAATCCCCCCACCACGGGCGGTCAGAAATTACAAAGTCCTCGCCCGGATTCAATCTTACGACCTCCCGATCAGCAGCCCAACGTCTTAAACACTAGGCTACCCAGGGTACCCATTTACCTACCAACTAGTTTTTTATTGTGTGGAAAGATGAACAGCTAGGTTTTGCTGCGCGCCGCTTGCCGCCACCGGGTCTCGATCCAGGGGCCGATGGATTCGTAGTCAGCGATTCTAACCACTGCAGCACCGAGGCGCATTTTACGTATACTATATATATATATATATATACATAAAATGCGCCTTTATAAATATATATATTAGGGGTTAAAACCGGTATTGAAATACCGGTATTAATACCGGTATTGAAGAGTACAAATAATACCGATACCGATATTATAGGTTTTCGGTACTGACAAAAATTGCTATTGTAAAATTTAGGCAATTTAGTCCTCCGATGGGCAAATAAACTGTTTTTGGAGGATTCGGAGAAAAAAAAAAGTTTCGGGGTATTTTGCAGTTAACCTCTTTTTTTCGTTTTCTATTCCTTTTATCAAAGAAAACTATTTATTGCACTAGCTTTAAGAGTGATTCATTCAACTGTAGCCATTTCTTCAACAGAGTGGAAATTATTGAAACCATTATGACACCTTACGTCCTGTTGAAATAATTCTTAAAGGGTTATGCTCGAAAGATGCATCACTCCTGACAGCTGAATCATCAATGAAATTTATTTCAAAGAAACTAGGAGAGAAAAATAATCCAATAGCAAAAGAGTTAAAAGATTGTCTTAGAAATCGTTACATTTCAAGAAGACAGCAAGACATTGTAGGTTTAATCAATATCTTCATAATCCCGAAGTTTTAAAAGTTCAAGAGAGGAAAGTTTTTCTGTTCCATCAAAATTAGTTCTCAAAAGAACTGCAGAAAGGTTCCATAAAAGACTTTTCCCTAAGAATGTGGTTGATTTGGAGATAGAAATGGAAGAACAGGAATTTCCATGTAACCCTGAAAATGTAGCTGCAAATAAGACTGAAGTGGAAGCAGATTCATTACTGAGTGAATACATGCAAGAAATGGACAAACTAGGAAAAGTGCCATCTAAAAAAAATTCCATTGATTTTGATGTTACTAATGAATTTAAAAGCTTGGAAGTTACTTTACAGCAGTGAGAATTTAGAGAAGCTGTACAAGGCACTGCTTTCAATTAAACCTACAAGTGCAGAATCAGAAAGAGCCTTTTCTGCTGCAGGCCTATTTCTGACGAAACTGAGATCAAGTCTATCTGAACAATCCCTAGATGCTCTTTGTTTTCCTCAAAGCATACTTTCAAATGAAAACTAAGAAATAAATATTTAGATACTAATAATTTCTATCTACCCCGTAGTTGTATAATAATATGCTAAAAAAAATTCAAATAATATTTTTATTACAATTTAGTAATTTACTGTATAAACTTTTTCGAATAGAATGCCATCTATTTGGAGTTGGGTCATTAATTTATAGTAAATATGGTGAGTACTGCAAGTCCCTCAGACTTGGGGAGGGTTGGTAGGGTGGCACCATAATAAATCAAAATAAATTATTTTTTCATAATACCGGTATCAATACCGGGATTAGCATAATTGCCTCCAAATAACCGGTATTGAAAATTTTCGGTATTATGCAAGCAGTAATATATATACATATATATATATATATATATATATATATATATACAAAACATACATATATACAACAGTATATGCAAAAATATATATAAAAAGATAAAATAAAAGTGGTTGTAGTAAAGTAAGAACGTGTTATTATATACGCATCTACTGTGAGACTGTAACGTTGAAAGTTAAAAAATTATAGAATCATAAAAACTAAAATTAACTTAAAAATTTAAATTTTTATTATTAACAATTATAGAATTTAAAGGACTAAGAGAATACAAATTATAAGATCATAAAAATTATAAAATTATAAGTTCGGAAATTATACAGGGTGTCCATGAAGTCACGCATCATAGGAACAGAAGCAATGACTATTTATTTATGTCTCCATCAGGCCAAATATGTTGAGGAACATTCAAAGAAACCTACCTTTTCGTTTACAAACATGTTTTTAGATTGGTGGGAATCATTTCCAGCAAATAAATAAAACTAAATAAATAAACAAAACAAATGCATTTTCCTATGATACATGACTTTATGGACACCCTGTAGAATTATAAAAACTTGAAATTAAAAATTAAATTAAAAATTAAGAATTATATAATTTTAAAATCTTAAAATTAACTATTACAGAATCTGAAGGAATATGATAGGTTATGTAGTGATAAGTTTACTTCCACATGATGACCATCATTTATCGCTGCTGTGTGTATTCGACCGTCAACATTCATTAAAACATTACAAAAGATGCTCTTGTGGAATGGATCCAATAACCTCTGAGTCTTTGACGAAGTTCTGTCAGAATCAAGTACCTGGCTTTGTCATGATACACGAGTGATACACTGTTAATAAGAATTATTCGATTTGACGGACCTATACCCACCGGATCGACAAAACCGTAACATCGACACTCAAAAAAACTAACTTACCAACTTAACCTAACTTATCTCGCGTAACTTAACTCGTGATAAACTAACCTAACCTAATCTAACTTAATTTAACCCACAATACGCTCGTCGTTTGAATGTCAAGTCGATCAGACGTCGTAATCCCAGAGTGGACAATCCAATATAAGGGAAGCCTCCGAAGTCTTCGTTTTAATTGACTTTTTTTTAAGTTTCAATTTCCTTTTCATATTTTTAGCAAAATTTCATCAATTTTTTTAAACTTTAGAACTTTCTTCGAATTTTTTTCAAAGAGAAAAGTTTTCTATCATTTCTTTACGGTTTCTTTACGAAACTTCCGTTCTACTTAATTGTCGTTTTTGAAAAATCCAAGAAAATGTTGATAGATTTTTCCTTTTAAGAAAAAGGTTTATTTTATATTGGATTTTACTGTGCGTACAAGAAGACACACACAGATTTTTGTGAATGGTATGTTGAAAGATGTGATAATAATGAAGGCTTCGGGACAGAGTTCTCTGGACTGACGAAGTTCAGTTAAATTGATGGTCAAGTTAATAGGCACAACTGTGTTTATTATAGTCCCCAAAATCCTTATCTGGTGGAAGAAGAGGCAATAATCACACCAGGAAGAACCGTATGGGGTGGAATATCACTTGTGACTTCGCGCTATGGGGTTTCTTGAAAGATAAAGGGTTCCATTCAAAACCTAGAAGTTTAGAGCATCTCAAAGACAGATTAAAGATGAATTCCAGGCTTTGGCAAATAATCAAGAACTTTGCAAGAAAATACGTCATTGTGTTTATAAACGCTGTCAAGCTTGTATACAACAGAAAGAAGGCCATCACTCTGAACCAGAAAGCAAACGACAGAGCATGCAATGGAAGCATCCAACATCTCCTGTTGCAAGGAAGTTCAAAGCGTAGCCGTCAGCAGGTAAAGTTATGCTAACACTGTTTTGGGATACATGAGGCCCTAAACTTAACATTATCTAGAGCGTAGAACTACAGTAACAAGTGCATCGTATTCTGACATGTTCGGAATGAGTTAAAGTAAGCAATTCGCCCAAAACGAGGAGAGAGATTGTTGGAAGGTGTTATTCTGTTACACGACAATGCTCGCCCTCATACCGCTGCACAGACTAGGAAATGCCTTGAAAAACTTAAAATTGAAGTTCTCGACAATCCAGCCTACAGTCCAGACCTGGCACCTTCTGATTTTTATGTGTTTGGACCACTAAAAGACGCTTTGAGAGGTCAGCGATTCCAAGGCGATGATGACCTGAAGGAGGCGGTGCATGACTGGCTACGCACACAGCCAAAAGCATTCTTTCGTGATGGCATTAGGGAGCTGGTAGATCGCTGGACTAAGTGTATTGAGACACAGGAAGGCTATGTTGAGAAGTGATGTGTTATAATCTATCAAATGTGAAAATAAAATTGTGAAAATAAAAAATGCGGATACTTATTGAATTACCCTCATATATACCAGTCTGATGAATGGGAATGTTGCTCCCCCTGCAGCTAAAAATAGTTAGGCTCACGAGCCCGACGGAACGCACCGTATCAAAAAGTACTCGAATGTTTGTTTGTTTTTGTCTCCTGAAAGAAGGCGAGGATGAATCCTGTTTTAATTTTTTTTTTCCCAAGGAGGAGGGGGCCCCGCAAGAGGCCATCAAGGGGCAAATGCCCTTCATTAAGGACAGTAAGTTCCCATAAATGGGTGAGGAACTTAAGGAAGGGAGGCCCCCTTATATTGAGATGAATGGCAAGACGCTGGGGTGTTGGAATCCCCGTTAAACTGTAGGTCTATGGTGGGGTGAAAAGTTTGACCTTCTGGGCTAGGTTAGGTTAGGTTATATTATAAGCGGTTAGGTTACGCTAGGTTAGGTTATATTATGTCCGGTTAGGTTAGGTTATATTGTACCCGTTTAGGTTATGCTAGATTAGGTTATATCACACCCATAACGATCCCGGTTGTTAACACATACAACTATATATATATATATGGGGAGGGAGCTACAATAGGAGAACTACATTAGGTTAGGTTATATTATAACCGGAATATCACACCTCTATCGAGTACGGATACAAGTTTCGGATTATTAATTTAGTTCAGGTTAGGTTAGGTTAGGCTACGCTAGGTTAGGTTATATTATATCTTGTTAGTCTATGCTAGGTTAGGTTATATTATGACCCTGTTGGCTATGCTAGGTTAGGTTAGGTTATATTATGACCCAGTTAGGCTATGCTAGGTTAGGTTATATTACGCCCGGTCAGGCTATGCTAGGTTAGGCTATGTCTTGGTTAGGCTATGTTAGGTTAGGCTATGTTTGGTTAGGCTATGCTAGGTTAGGTTAAGCTAGGTTAGGTTATATTATTATAAACACGAAGAGCCTGGGATTAATTTTTTCGTTGTAGAAAACAGAAAAATGAGATTACTAAATAATTATAAACGAGAAAGAGTCCACCATTAAAATCTTGCAATGTAACGTTCACTAAATTTAAAATATCACACCTAGTTCAGACTATGCTAGGTTTTATATTCAGCTATGCTAGGTTAGGTTAGGTTAGGTTATATTATGATCCGGTTAGGCTATGCTAGGTTATATTACCCGGTGAGTCTATGCTAGGTTAGGTTAGGCTATATTATGTACCAGTTAGGCTACGCTAGGTTAGTTATGTTACGACCGATATATATATATATATATATATATATATATATCAAAGCTATTGACTTCTCCTTAGGGAAATGGAGCTTACAGATGAAAAGAAGGACCAACACAACGGCAAACATTTTCGTTTATTTT
The DNA here is from genome assembly GCA_023014485.1 of Bathynomus jamesi. Lineage (NCBI taxonomy): Eukaryota > Metazoa > Arthropoda > Malacostraca > Isopoda > Cirolanidae > Bathynomus > Bathynomus jamesi. Next base: position 110,823 of record JAJOZX010000428.1, on the reverse strand, counting down.
TTTTTACTTCAGACGTTTCGACAAATCTTTTGTCATCATCAGTGAATTAAGTCTTAAAACCTTAAAACAAAATAAAATAATGAAAATTACATCAATACAAAATTAAAATCATTAAAATTAAAACCTTAAAACAAAAATTAAAATCATTAAAATTAAATTAAATTACCTCAACTGGTAAATGCACAATGTTTACATCAACCTCCATACTTGGCAAAAACTAAGAGAAAACTGTATGGTCAGTAATTAGAAGGTATGATATGTCTATGAAAATCGGTTGGTTAGTTAAAGGAGCTGTAATTTGTAAGATGAACTATTATTGTTAATGGACGGTTTGTTTCTATAGATGTACAAAGATTCTAAAATTCGGAGTTCTGTGAGGTTATTGGATCTAGTTAGAATTTCGAACTGAGTTTTGTGAAGGGGATGGTTGTTTTCATGACTATGGTTTCTAATTGCGGATTGTGTGGGCTACTGAGGGGGACGGTTGGTACGGACTGATAAGCCCAAATGTTGAGAAAGGCGTACCTCCAGTTGGAGTTCAGTACTGCCAATATACGCAGCCTTACAGCTGTCGCACGTGTATTTGTAAACAACATTAGGGCATACAGTTTTGGGGAATTTGTCTTTGAACTTTAAAAAACTTGATAATTTAAGTGGGTTGACGAAGGCGAATCTAAAATTTATTTGGGGATAACTAGACTTGAGCAGTTTGGACAATTCACCTCGAATACGCAATGATAAATAACCATAAAAAGGTAATTTAATACAGTATATCTGGTTTCTTTTTGTACTGTAGTTATGGGGAGTTTAGTATTAAAAGTGTTGTTTAAAAATTTCTTTAATTGGTTATCAAAAAGATTAGAAGGGTAGTAATTATTAATAAAGTACTGTCTTAAAAATTTAAATTCTTCGTTTAATGAAAAGTAATCTGAACAAATATGGTAACTTCTTGTTAATAATGTTACTATAGCACTAATCTTATATTTATAAAACATACAACTTAAATGATTGGTTCTCAAGCCAGTAAAAGTTTGTTTTCTAAATAGTGAGGTCTGGAACTTATTATTAGCCCGTTTAACTAGAACATCCAGGAAAGGTAAACTATTATATTTGTTTCGTTTTCACATGTGTACTTAATATTACTATGTTGTTTATTAAGATAATGAAGAAAAAGTTTTACGTGTGAAGGATGTTTAAATATTAAGAAACTGTCATCCACGTATCTTCTGTAATATATGGGTTTAAAACTATTAGGACAACTTTTCAACCAAATTTCTTCGTAATGACATAAATAGAATGGAGACAATTTTGTCGGATACGTCTAAATTTAAAAGGGTAAAAGAGAATGTTCTGTCTAAATTACTAAAACTCGAAGATAAACTTAATAGGTTTTTGCGTAAATTAAAAAATAGTAATATTATTGATGACAATACATACAATTTTTTGTTTGCTTCTGGTTCTAATCCAGGAATTCTATACGGTTTACCTAAAGTCCATAAGCCAAATTTCTCACTAAGACCTATTCTTTCGGCCTGTGGTACATTCAATTATAACTTAGCCAAATTCTTCGTTCCCTTGCTTTCAAAACTCACCTATAATGATTATTCCATTAACAACTTGTTTGATTTTGCTAAAGAGATAAAAGAGATCAATTATGCCGATTCTCTTACTATGGCCAGTTTTGATGTCTCGTCATTGTTTACTAATGTCCCGTTAAAAGAAACATTAGATATCATACTAAACAAGTTATTCACTACTGGTAATATTCTTATTAATGGCCTCACTCAGACTCATTTTAAAAACCTCCTCGAAATAGCGTGTTTTGATAATCTTTTCTTATTTAATAGCAACCTTTACAGCCAAATTGATGGGGTAGCTATAGGTTCCCCGTTGAGCCCAACACTAGCAAATGCATTGCTCATGATGAAAATGCCCCCTTTTATAGACGGGGTCGTAATTGTGAACATCCCACAATACCCGAATCTCGAGCTTCCTATTGGTTATCGGTGAAATTTGGGTGACCCATAATGTGTGAGTGATGCTATCCACCAACCAGCGGTCCTGGGCCGTTCTCATTCGCCGCCTACTGTACTGTGATTGACTGTCCCGTGAAATCTGGGGCGTGCCAGATATACCCATTCGTAGAGAGAGAAGCGCTTTGCTTGGAAATAAATCTTGCTTTCTAGGGCGCCGATGCGATGGTGGGGGAAGGGAAAATGGAACAACCATTTATATATGAGAGGCTTAACGATTCTGGAAAATAAATTTGTAAATCGGTTTATGGTGGCCGATCTAAAAGAGATTCGGAAAATTTATTATTTCCTCTGAAAAATAATTCGTCAGAAACTGGAAGATAATTTTAAAAATCAATTATCCGTGAAGTCGAAACGATTCTCGTACGTATAAAGTTTATGACATCCATCTAAATAAAACTGGAAAAATCATCTGTGCGTGAAGGCTCGGTCTACCGTACTATATACTGGGGAATATTAGGCCCTCATCTGTATAGCTGTCAGGTAGTCAGTAAAGGAAGGGTTTTAGTGACAATCAAAGATATATTTGGAATTCGGGTGCAATTCGCGTACGTTTGAGAGATAGAGAATCGCTAAACTGGAAAATAAATTGCCCGTGAAGCTTGGATGTATCATAAACGTGTGAGTTTAATCTTTATGATGTCTATGCCATAAACCTGGAAAATAGCTCTTTAATATATATATATATATATATATATATATATATATATATATATATATATATATATATATATATATATATATATGAGAGAGAGAGAGAGAGAGAGAGAGGGGGGGGGAAATAAACAAACAGATAAACAACATGACCGAGTGTTGCAATACAGTTTAACGGGAGAATTTAATCATTTAAGGCATGGAAATGTCTGAACTGAAACCCCCCAAAAGTGAAGAGAGAGATAGAAGTTTTGTTTGGAAAATAAACAATATTATTTATCAATTGTTTTATTATCATCATCATTATATATATATATATATATATATATATATATATATATATATATATATTATTTATTTTTTAATGTAATATTCCTCGTTTGTATTTTTATATTATCGAATGTATATTTCATGAAACTAATTCCAATAATTCGTCTAAATAAACAGAATGATGTAAATGTGTTTTATTAGTTGTTTTGGTTGTAAATGATATTATTATTTAATTACACCAAGTGGCTGCCTTCTAAGCAGACTGACGGATGTACGTACGTGTGTACAATAATAAAAGTTTCGCTGATTGTAAATACGTGATGAAGAACAATTCGTACTTGGTCGTGTCTCACTTCACATGAAGGTCAAGTGTGGGGGCCCCGTCTCTAGGCATGGTTTGGTGGAGGAGCGAGTTGCTCTCCACCTGGGTTCGGGACCCGGTGATGGTAGGCGACGTGTAAACTAATCTTCCTTTTAAACGATGGAGAAATTGTTTCTGTTTATATAATTGCTGTGTGTGCGCTTTTTGTACTAATTAGTATTTCTGTAGTAAATGATAAATATTATTTTTCACAAGATGCTTCCGTATTCTCGGTAAAACCGTCTTATTCTGCTCCCTGTATATCAGAAATCATGCATAAATAGTATATATATATATATATATATGAAGGGGTGTACACCCATCTCTAGATATCTGTGACCATTTCCTCTGAAAAAATATATATGATGAGAGAGAGAGAGAGAGATAGAGAGAGAGGGAAATAAACAAACAGACAAACGTGACCGAGACGTGGAAGGATGTTTACGCTTCACCTTAGACCTACAGCTTATCACGGACCACCAGCAACCACTAGGATAACCAGGGTTCCCATTATCCACCAACCGTGGAAGGATGCACCATCACCGGTCTCGAACCCTGCGCATATAATCGCGCATATAGTTGTGTGTGTGATCTTTTATGGACGTATAGGCGGAAGTGTACGTGCATTTATCCAAACGTTGTATACACTGTGCCAACTGGCTGATAATGCCTGTAAGCACTGGCGAATTAAGTCAACTGGCTGATTAGGGGCTTATAAGACAGCAGGCACTCGGCTGATGTCACAATATGCGCTTGGCTCCTGTTAAGCGAACACCTCTCTTCCTCTCTCCTTCTACTTTCTCTCTTAGGTTAGGTAACCCCTTTGGGGGATGAGGCCGTCCCATCTTCTCCCCAAAAGAGGTTTCCCCCAGCTTGGTGGAGAGTTCATTGCAACTTGGGGGAAAATCCTCCCCCATAGTTTGCATAACCCCTTGTTGCATAACTCCTTGTAACACCCCCTCCCCTTGTTGCATAACAGTTTGCAACATTTCCTTTGCAACAATGATCAACATTTGCATTTGCATTGCACTCTAACATTTTGAGGTCATACTACTAGGCTCCTACGTTCGATATCTCGGTTTAAATCCTGGTGGGGACAATTTTGTATTATACAAAAATCACGCGTCCTCATGCGTGTTATTCCAATTATGGAACCTCCAACGTTACACCAGAAAGATTTCCTTAAAACTGCCATTACTTCGTGTGCTGAGGATTAACACGTAAAACATTTCTGAACGGGAAAGCATTCGGTGTTTTCTTGGCTTTTGAAATATATGACAGGTTGTGTTAGCTTCTACCTCGTCGTAGTGTGGTGGTATCGCTCGCGACTCCTACTCAAGAGGTCCTGGGTTCGAATCCTGGTAAGTCTACATGAAAAGTTAATGTGAAAAGTCGACATAAAAAATTGACGTGAAAAGTTATTAAGTGTTCGGTTCGAATTATATTCGGTTGTCATATCAGGATAAGAAATCTATTTAGGGATAATAATAAGTAAGGCTCATTGAAATAAAATTTTGAAATGAAGGTTTTTCTTCCAATAACGTAACAATGAATGTTATGAAAAGCATTTTGCAGTGATGACAAATTTGGGGAGTCGTTTTCAGGATATGCCATAGAATAGGATATAGAGCAGGATTTGCCTTTCCTGTTATCAATGGACAGTCACGGAAAGACGGAAGTCTGCATCTGAATTTTAGTTACATACACGTTGAGGCAGTGTGACATTTCAGGGACAAGAAAGCTGAATGGGAGCGGGATTGATGGAAGAACTCGCACTGTACAGTTTGACACGGGAGAATTATCCGTCTGCTCCATTTGGTACATACGAGGAAGAGTTCCTCGATGACCGCCATAAAGACTCATCACTAATCAAGTAAGAGCAAAAACGATAAGATGGACTTTTCCAGTGGCGCTCATAAGTATTCGTACAGAGAAACATTTCAGTTATATTTGTCTTTATCTTTTGTACTATGCATAGGATAGTTATGAAAAGTTCACCGTTCATTTGGAAAAATTTAACAATTAAAAAAAAATTGCTTAACTCCAACATATAATGTAAAACATTAAAGAATTTGAGGAAAGTAAAAAAAGTTAAAATGCAAAAATTTTTCGTACATTTATTTGCAAAATTATTTAATACTTTGTGTCCACCCTTTGCTTGAATCTCTTAATTTCAATAATTCGTTTTGGGTATTTTTCTACAAGTTTTAAACATCTCTCAGTAGAAATTTTAGTTCATTCTTCTAAAGAAAATTGAGTAAATTTTTAAAGTGGCATTACAGGCTTTGTAAATCAAAACTGTGTTTCTGATGATTTTTGATGCGGTTTGAACGAAGGTTAATTTCGTTCAAACAACATCAAAAACAATCGGAAAAACATAGTTTTAATATATAACCTAACCTAACATAACCTAACCTAAAATTCCAAAATTCCTCAAAAGCGGTAATGTACTCTTGTAAAAAAATACCGAAAAGTGTTGCAATTATTCAGACTCGAAGGGTTTCTAAGGCGGAGGGTTTTTCAAATCAAACCATAAATTCTCGATTAAATTGAGATCTGGGCTTTGACTTGGTCACTCGAGAAGCTTGGAATTCTTTTGATGAAGTCATTTCATGGTGCTATTACTTTTATGTTTTGAATTATTATCTTGTTGCAGTACCCAATTGCGACCCATTCGAACTCTCGAACTGAAGGCAATACCTTTTCTTCTAAAATTTCCTGCTATTACTTCGAATTCAAGATTACATTGATGAAACAAGTTTCCCTGGAACAGAAGCACTAAAGCATCCCTAAAGAAGCAAACTACCACCACCATATTTAACTCTAGGAAGCATGTTTTTTTCCTCGAAGAATTTGCTTTTCCCCAAACATACTGTTGGTCGTTGTTCCCCAATATTAAATTTTGGTCCTCTGTTCAGAGAACTTTCTTTCAGAATGCAAATCCATCATTTGATGATACTTGGAGTACTTAAACGAGCTTCTTTGTGCACTTTTCGTAGCGGAGGTTTTCTTCGTGCAACTCTTCCAGACAGATCATTCTTTCTCAATGTACGACGTACAGTATGGGGATGGACATCGAACTTAGATAGTCTTAATTTCTGGCAAACTTCACTGTGGTCTCTCGTGGATTCACAGCAGCCATTTTTTTAACCCGTCTAGCTGTACGTTTTGAAATCTTGCAAGGTCGTCCACACCTCGGTAGAGTTTTGATTGTTCCAGGCTTTCCATTTTATTATAAATGCATCAACCGTCGTAAATGAAATTCGAAGTTCTTCTCCTATCTTCCTATAACTCCTTCCAGATTCATGTGCAGGAATAACAGCTCTCCTAAGATCTGTAGACTGCTCTTTACCACGACGACCTATTGCTTACTAATGGCTTGTACAATCATCCGTCTTCCATGAACAGGCCCGTATCCAGTATTTATCACGTGGGCGGGGATGAGTCTCATTCAGCGGAACTCACATCAGAGTGTATATACAGTATAGGAAAGATACATACATAAGGAAACCATTCCTATTTTTATTATTTATTTGTTATTTATTACTATATTAATAACTATCGTAAACGTACTCCATTATTTAGTCCGTTATTTAATTATACCATTATTTCAAGCTTGATTTCACTATTTAATGTAGTTATAGATGAAATACACATTTGTATTACCGATATGGATGAAATGGTGCCCATAACTTACCTATATTATGGTGAAAATGTAACAAATATTGTCAAATATCCTCTACCGCATAGGTAAGCGTGGATGGTAACCAAACTGTTACATCGTCTGCTAGTGGGCCCACTGTTGCCAGAGTATTATCAATCAAAACCTCTAGATTCGATAACAAAATCTCTTGAAACTTTTAGGAAAAATTAGAAAGCTATTATAGGCACTTTTCGATGCCAATTTCATCGCACTGTAACTTATGCGAGAACAAAGAGAGAATATTATATAGAAGCTAAAAGTACAGTGTACACTGTCGGAACTCGCTGCTCTGTGGGGTGGGGGTAGAAAGCCACCCTCGTCTATCCCACTGGCTACGAGTCTGATGAAGATTCACAGAGAAAATTCTATAATTCAGAATTGCCAACAGCCCCTAATCACTGAATACCCAACTACTGATAAAAATTTTAAATTCTTCAAGCCTAAGGTGAACTCATAAACTCTTAAATAATTTTGTAAATAAATGTACGGAATCTTTTGCATTTTAACTTTTTTAATTTTCCTCAAATTCTTTAATGTTTTACATTATATGTTGCAGTTTAACAATTTGTTAGAACTTGTTAGAATAGAAGAAGCGAGTCTTTAAAATGTCATCAGAAGAAGAATGTTTCTTTCCAGGCTGTGATAAAACTGGAAATCTATTAATTGGAGGGGGAGAAAAGAATTAACAGTATAATTTCTGCAAGCATTTCAAGGCAGGACATACTACATTTAGAGCTGAGAAAGATACTAGAACAAAATCCAGATCTCAAAATACAGTTTTATGAATCATGTGTTTCGTCGTATACTTCCAAACACATATTGAGAGGGAACGTAAGCGATTGGGATCAAATGAACAACAAAAGAAAAGCCAGAAAGAGAAGGTCTGAATTTGATTCATTTGAATTTCGTAAAATTTCCTTATATGTGGTGCAGAGTGTTTGCCTAAAGATGACAGACATTTGGATCGTTGGAGAAGAGTGGCTCAGTGTCAGACGAAGGAAATGAAAGATGAACTCTTAAAAGTTTGTAACGAGAGAGGACATTCTACAGCTCAAACAGTACGCATTAGAATCTATGGCAGTATATCAGACCTACATGCTTCTGATGCACAATACCACTATGACTGTTTCACGCAATTTACAGGACGTCGGAATATCGCTGCTGCCTCTCGTGCTACAAAAGGGGTAGAAGAGGAGTGCACGCCTACAGATTTTGCCTTCAGTACATTGTGAATACACTAGACAATGATGCCTAGAATATGGTACTCTGTTGAGAGCCATGACTTGTACTGTAAACATAACGCTCATCTGATTCTGCCAGCAAAAAGCCGTGTGATTGAAAGTCTGAGGAGGTTGTGCACAGCATCGAATCAACTGATCGCAAAGAACAAGCAAAGCTAATGAAAAGAATTGAAGAACATTTTGGTACTAGTCTTGTTGTGTTGCATGTAAAGGGATGCACAAGTATGATTTTATTCAGGAAACATTTATCAGAGACACTTAAATTTATACAAGCCAATGATGATGACTTAGTGACAGAGTTGAGCCAAACTATTTCTGAAGAAGTCCATTTCAAGTCTAGAAAGAAAATATATACACACAAGTTAGATGATTTCACAAAGGAAAAGGCTATTCAAGATTGTAGTGAAACACTTCTCAGTAATTTCCAATCTTGTGTTTACATGTGAAATTACAAGAAAATCCCTTTCATTGACTCAGGCAATACAAGCACTTGCATCAAGGAACTAACTTCAATCAGACTACACTAGGTTTGACACTACAAATTCATCATCGTTCCGGATCAAAAGAAATCATTGACATTCCCCATGATAATGGCTTCACTTCTAGCTACGACGAGGTCAGAAGATTCAGAAAATCAGCAGCAGTAAAGACAGTTGAAAAAGATTTCTAATTTCAGGGTTTTCTGGATGAAGATGGACTAGTCAGTGCATGGTGTGATAACTTTGATTTGAATATTTTCACGTCAAATTGCATGAGAGAAACCCATTCCATAGCAGTGGAATTTGTTCAACATGGGAATGATGGTTCCAACCGTCCTCCTCTTCCCACAATGGAAATACCAAGGACATCCAAAGCTGAAATGCAACCATACAAGCTGTGGGACAGTGTGTCCGTCAAGCGACAAAACTATAGCAAAGGCAGCAACAAATCCGTGCCCCAAGTAGTAACACTTAATTATGGGCCACCCTATGAAATGGTGTGCAAAACAATGAACAGCCTTCAAAATGCCATGGAGAGGGTCATGGCTTGGCTTGTTTCTATTTTGCAGAACTCGAAAGTCGATGACCCAATGAAAGAGGTCAGGTGCAATGGTTGCTTCTTCCAGGGAGAATGACAACCTCAGGGCCTGCCTGTCACTTTGTCTTTTGACCTCTCATAGATTTACCACCCTCACACCCAGACGCGATCCTGATCACTCTGATATTTGTGAAAGAGTCTCTCAACCAGCAATACATCCATCTCTCTGTGGACATGCAATTATACAAGGTGGTAGTGGAAATTAAATGGTCTGATTCCACTCGCTGGAAGAATCTTGTGGTCCGACCTAGAGGGATGCATACACTGATGTCCTCCATTGGTTGTATTGGCACACTGATGAATGGCAGTGGACTTGAAAATCTTCTTTATGCTGCTTTCAAGGGAGTCGGAAACATGCTTAATGGCAAAGCATGGTCTAAGGCAGTTAGAGGTCTACGGATGGTTGTGTCACCTTTACTTCAACCACTTGTGTTGTCAAGCAAAACTACTGTAGAAGCTATCCAAGAAGAACAATCTTCAAGATCAATCTTCCAAGATCAATCTTCCAACAACCGTTTCTGGAACTCCATTCATTGCTCCTCCTATCTCTTGCAAACTGTTGCATGCAGTTGTAAATCCAAATCACCATGTTCCAGCCACAGCTGCAGTTGTCGAGCAAGTGGACTATCATGCCTGACATATTTCAAATGTGGAGCAGATGACATCTGTGAAAATGAACACACAAACCAATATGCTGATTTGCAGGAACAGGATGATGATGATGATGAGGATAATGTGTCTGTGTTAGAATGTGTAATGCACTTGTATTATACATATAATGTACAGGCAGTCCTCTACTTACGAACAGGTTACGTTCCTGGACCTTGTTCGTAAGTCGATTTGTTCGGAAGTTCAAATCTACTGTTGCAAATCCCAGAAAATTTCTTATGTACAGTATGTATTGTCAAATATGAATTATTAAAGAGTATACGGTACATGTATTGTAGTAATAAATAAATTCGCTCTTTGTCCTTTAATATTGTCCCGACAGTTGACCGATTAACACCAAGAGAACGGGCAATGTCAACCATCTTCTCACTTTTTTCTGCACGCTTAATAACATCTACCTTCTGTTCAAATGTAAATATGCATCTCTTCTTACTACTGCTATCACCACTAACTCCACAATCACCACTCTTGCGCTTAGGAGAAGTTTGAAATTGCGACTGAACAATAAATGGACTTATGCCAGAATGTTCGTATCTCTGAAAGTTAGTAAATCGAATGTTCGTAAGTAGAGGACTACCTGTACTTATAGAGTAACTGCATTGTACTTGTAATGTATTTGTGCCTAGTTATGCAAGTACAATTGGTGGCAGCTTTGTTGTAACTATGTAGTTGTAACTTTGCCTTTAATTGTGGTGTCATATGTAATTTACGACAGTATGTAAGGTCAGTATGAGAAGTCATAGATGGTTTCCACAAATAAGTTTTGCTACGAATAAACTGCCAATTGTATTTTTGCACCAATTTTTAGTCTTTTTAAGCTAAAAACATCGGCTCAGAAAAATTTACGAGCAATTTTCAAAGCATTACAAAGAGTAATAAGTCGCATAAGGCGTTTCATGGTGGCCATCTTGGATTTGACCTTATAAAAAAAATTCCCCGAGAGTGCCAAAGTGGCACCTTTCAGATTCTTAAAATAGAGGTACTTCACTCTCATTTTATGAAAACATTGTATTAGTACGCACTTTCACACTCAAGCTGGCCGGCAACCTGACTGGTTCTAGGCGAATTCACTCCCGGTATTTTCGCTCCTACAAATTCATTCCCGGTAAATTCACTTCCCATGTAATTTACTCCTGGTAAATTCACTCCCTGTTCCTGTGCCAGTTTATAAAGACAGGTATATTTTTTGGTTTCCATGTAAGGGTTTAATGGTTTAAGCCCCAAAGCCACAACCTTTCGTTTTACTGATCTATAATTACCAATAAAAATGAAACCTAACCTAACCTAACCTAACGTAAACCTAACCTTACCTAACATAAACCTAACCTTATGTAAACCTCACCTAACCTAACGTAAACCTAACCTTACCTAACGTAAACCTAACCTAACGTAAACCTCACCTAACCTAACGTAAACCTAACCTTACCTAACACAAACCTAATCTAACCTCACCTAACCTAACGTAAACCTAACCTAACCTTACCTAACCTAACGTAAACCTAATCTAACCTAATATTTTTTAAATTTAAACTACTTAAATTTAAAATTACAAGGAAGTGAAATTACCTAGAAGTGAAATTACTGGGAGTGAAATTACTGGGAGTCAATTTTCCGGAGTGAATTCACCGGTCACCAACCTGACTAGGTATCAACTTTTCCTATGCTGGCTTCTCTATTCCAAAACAAGGTACAGTAATACCTTTTCAATGACGGGCATTACTCTACAAAATCTGGGACTTAACCATGGAGAATAAACTATATACCTTATGAACCTTATGTTGTTTCGTGCGTTGGTCTCTCTTCACACGGAGGTCAAGCTGGTTGCCCCGCTTATATATATATATATATATATATATATATATATATATATATATATATATATATATATAGTGATGTAGCGGATGTCTTTTTTTTCACATCCGCGGATGCGGATGCGGATGAGGATGTTTGATTTCAACATCCGCGGATGCGGATGCGGATGAGGATGTTTGATTTCAACATCCGCGGATGCGGATGCGGATGTCTACATTTTCGTTATTTTTTAGGATATATTCGAGATTTGTTGTGTTTAACGTATATAATAAGTTATTATATAGAGAGAGCTGTAGCTATAATGTAGTATAATTGATTAATTGTACAATAATTGCTGTACTTTTCTCTGAACATATAAAATAATATCAAGCATCTAACTAATATAGAAATCAATTAGTGAATTCGTCTGCAAATAAATTCGTTATATTTTGTTGAGTTTCAGCCACAATTAGAAACCATAATTGTGTTACCAGGATGCGGGACGTGAACCCAACTCAAATGCACCCCACCGACCTCTTTCCCCAACCTCCACCCTTATAGAAAGAGATCTTTAATTAGCTTGATAACTATTTTATTAAGTTTAAAGTTTTATTAGGCATATTATAAATTAGTAATTAAAATAAAGTAAACTAAGATGTTCATCGTTTAATGTTCAAACTTAATTATAGGAAGGTTATGCTTAAGGAACATTAACTTTTCTGCCTTTTCTGCTGCCAGTCTGTTTCTTTTCATCATATATTAATCCAGCACTGCTAAATAATCTCTCGCTTGGTACGTTTGTTGGAGGACAGGCTAAATGTTTCCTTGCAAGTTTACTCAAGTATGGATAGATATTCTGCGTATTTTTCCACCAACTAATAGGATTGTCACATGCAGCCAGGCGTTTTTCTTGGTGATAGCTCTCGATCATTTTTACTACATCTTTTGACATCGCGTAGGTCTCGTCATTGCTGCTTGACTCAAGAAACTGAGAGACAGATTCTGTGATAGATTTGCTTGTTGAAGGTGTTGGTTCTGTCACTGAAACTTTTATTCTTTTGGTGGGTGGCGAAGCGACAGATTCAAGAGATTGAAGCTCTTCAACTGCTTTGCCAAGTGATGATTTAACTCGTTCTAATGTACTAGGTGAAAATAACTTAGCTTTGTAACGTGGATCTAAGTAGGTTGCAAGAGAGTAACTTCATACAAGAACAGCCTCTCGTCTTGTCGCTTGCATCACTTTTGCGCACAATGAACTAGTTCTATTAATATAGTAGAATTTGATAATTTCCGCTTATTAATGACGTTTTATCTCAACGGTCCACATCCGCACGACATCCGCAGTCCAAAGTGCGGATGCGAGAAAATGTGCGGATGTTCCGCGGATGCGGATGCGGATGCGGATGTGACCTACATCACTAATATATATATATATGGGAATGAACTCAGAATGGTCCCCTGAGGTTTTTTATGATACACACATACCGTGCATGGAACAGGAACTCTTCTGGGATAATTAAATTTCTTTTTCATGATGCTAGCCCGACGTGGGCATCATGAAAAAGAAAAACTATGGTATTTGCCATTTACCATTACTTATTCGGACTATAGTGGATTTAATTATCCCAGAAGAGTTCCTTGTTCCATGCACAGTCTGTGTGTATCATATATATATATATATATATATATATATATATATATATATATATATAAACCAAATGCAGCAAATTACCAACTTCTTCAATAGATGAAGTATCTCCATGTTTATAACTTTCTACACAAACAAGAAATCCAATACAATAACAAAACAAGGAACAAAGAATTTGTCGAATTTAACGTCCGTAATTTGTGGTAATCGCATCAAATAGCTGTGAACCCAGGTTTACTGATCAGCAGTTTTATATAAACAGATAATATCCGAAGTTCCAAAATAAAATCAAAACAAAAATATGCCTAATGACAAGCCTCTACATTGCTTCTACGTTGTTCCAACAACTAAAATATCAAATAAATGTCGCAAAACATTACGAAAATGCACACATAAAAGTCGCAAAGAAACCTTCACTATGAAGTGTAAACGCAAAACAGACCAAAAATTCAACCGTAATTCAAAATTGCAACCAAAAATAAGAAGTGAAACACAATACAAGGTAAATAAATCAATCCGCGGTAGTAGAGACAATCCAACACAAAACAGCAAACAATTGTTACATTTACAAACGTGAAAATAAATCGACTGAATTTTATAAATATATTGTAAAACAAGTTCTGAAAATTTTGGAGGGTGTTTAATAAAACAATAAATCAAAATATAAAATAAATAATTTTCCCGTCACAATTAGCATAAAAAATAAACAATGAGGCACTTACGAATCACAAAATAATGTGAACGGATTACACAAATACTGTACTTTGCAAACGTAATGCTGACTGGGAGTCAGAAATTTTGTAAAATGTAATGATTATTAAACATAAGTAAACATATCAAAGATAATATTGCGAACGTTATAGAAGTAAAGCACACACTTCCAGAACCGATAGATTCGACTATAGCAGAACTTAAATTGAACGATTTCAAACTTCTTGTTGCGGTTATATATAGGCCCCCTAATCAAACAGCTGATACGGACGAAGCGTTATATCGTGAACTAAAGAGAATAATCGGTAGTGAGCAGGCTTTAGTTATGGGTGACTTTAATTGCGCCAACGTGAATTACGATACAATGCAGGGAGACGCGGAAGGTAATCGTTTAGTTAATTTTCTCGAGGATAGCTTTCTTATTCAAAAGGTTGGGGAACCTACGAGGTTGGACAGTATTTTAGATTTAGTAATAACTACGGATGATAGGCTAATTACTGATCTTCAAGTAATAGAACCGTTAAGCAATAGCGATCACAATATGGTAGACTTTGTCCTCTCAGTAAGTCACTCGAAACCAGCTAACTCGACTAAAATTCCTAACTTCCAGCACGCAGACTTTAGTAAATTTCGAAATAAATTGTCACACGTCAATTGGGAAAACGTAATGGGGAACTCCAACGCAAAACTAATGTGGGAATCGTTCGAAACGGTATTTAGGACTATAAATGAGGAATGTGTACCGTACAAAATTAAGCGTGCGAAAGTAAACAACAAGCCCTTGTGGTTTACTTCTAGAGTAGGAGACATTATAAAGAGTAGAGATAGGGCTTATAGGCAACATAAGTGCGATAAAGACAATTTGTTGTTACGAAACAACTACATATCTCTGAGGCGTAAAGCGAAAAGTGTAATAAAAAAGTCCAAGCGCGAATTTGAAATCTCCATAGCTCGTGACAGTAAAGAAAACCCCAAGCGATTCTTTCAATACGTCAATAATAGGAATCCAGTAAAAAGTGTCCTGGGGCCTTTGAAAAATGTAAGCGAAGATTTAGTTTCTGAAAACAAGGAAATGGCTACCTTGCTAAACGAATTTTTTACGTCAGTTTTTACTATAGAAGATGTAACGAATATCCCTACGGTCATAGACATAATAACTTTTGATAATGGTAATATTTTGGATAATATCGTGGTTAGTGAAGGGGAGGTAATGCGCTATATTGATAAAATGAAAACGCGTAAATCACCGGGGCCGGATTCCATATATCCCATACAACTAAAAGAATTAAAAGATAGCATTGTTGTGCCGCTGACAAAGATTTTTAATGAGTCTATTTCTGAGGGGTCCGTACCAGATAATTTCAAGTTAGCAAACGTAACACTTCTATCTTTAAGAAAGGCGATAAAGGTGCGGCGAAAAATTATAGGCCAATCAGTTTAACGTCTGTTGTAGGTAAGCTACTGGAATCAATAATTAGGGATCGTATAGTCGAACACTTAGAAGTGCATAAACTAGTTAGAAATACGCAGCACGGTTTTAGGCGAAACAAATCTTACTTAACTAATCTTTTAGAATTTTTCCAAAGCGTGGTTGACGTTTACGATAGACATCGGGCGGTTGATGTAGTGTATTTAGATTTTCTAAAAGCGTTTCACACCGTGCCGCACAAAAGACTCATTGAAAAAACTAAGGCTCATGGAATCAGGGGTGTAGTAATAAATTGGCTAGAAGAGTGGTTGCGAGGGTGGTCGTTGATGGAGCGGAGTCGTGTTGGGCTAATGTAGCGAGTGGCGTTCCTCAGGGTTCTGTATTGGGCCCCTTGCTTTTTCTTATATATATTAACGATTTGAATGTCGGCCTAGTCAGTACAGTTTCAAAGTTTGCGGATGACACGAAACTGGGTGGTAGGGCGATTAATGACGAAGATAGAGGTAAAATCCAGGAAGATCTAAATAAAATCGTTGATTGGTCAGTCACATGGCAAATGAGATTTGATTTAACGTTGATAAGTGCAAAATTTTGCATATAGGTTCGCGTAACGGTAATTTTGCGTATAGTATGTCAGGGAAAGATTTAACAAGCGTAGAGCAGGAAAAAGATTTAGGAGTTATAGTCACTGGTGATTTAAAAGTAGCGAAACAAAGTACAGCAGCGGTCAATAAGGCGAACAAAGTGTTAGGTTTTATTGCTCGCAATTTTGAGTACAAATCGCGCGATATTATCGTTCCTCTTTATAAATCATTAGTTAGACCCCATTTGGAGTACGCGGTCCAATTTTGGAATCCGCATATGCGCAAAGATATAGACAAAATCGAAAGAGTTCAAAGACGAGCAACTAAGATGATTCCGTCGCTTAGGTCAAAGTCGTACGAGGATAGGCTTAAGGAGTTAAAATTGACAACACTCGAGACTAGGAGGCTAAGGGGTGATCTAATCCAGGTTTTCAAAATTATGAATGGGTTCGATAACGTAGATAGAGATAGCTTTTTCGAAATATCTCAATATAATAGGACTAGAAATAACGGGTGTAAGTTGACAAGTAGAAGGTTCGAGACAGCAATTGCGAAAAACTTTTTTACGCATAGAATAGTAAATAGCTGGAATAGTTTGCCGGTAGAAGTAATTAGTAGCACGTCTATAAACATGTTTAAAAATCGATTAGACGCGCATGTTGATAGACTCGGTATAGTTTAAGATAGGAAAATTAAGGCTTTGTGGTGATAGATCCCACAGCTCAACACAAGTGTTGTGGGATAGAGGGAGGCAGCATCTTGGGTTAGGGGATACTATCTGTCCTTACACACCCCATTTAAAGAGATTCCTCTGCCGAGCGGTGCCCCCCATAGTACTGTGAGGTATTGAAAAACTCATGATCTTCACTTGCCCCACAAACACCTTGAAATGGGAGACCCAAAATGGGTGCACACACAGTTCTACATTACTGTACAGTCTTTACAGCCACACCTACACTTCTCCTCCTAAGTATATATATTGTAATGTATATTGGTTGTAAATTTTGACTTGGTCCGCAATCGATATGGACCGTGACTTATTTTTCGTTGGCAAGGTGCCAGTATTGATGGATACCGTAATGAAATTGACTGGATTCTTTGGATCTGATATATTTGCATGTCGGTTATAAATAGATATAGAGTGTAACATATGTGTGGATAGTAGTCTATTATGACTTGATCCTCTGGATCCAGAGACTATCTTTAGTTTTAAATCGATAATTAATTAGTTTTAAATTGATAATTATTTAGTTTTGCAAAAATTGGTCGTTGCCAATTTACAGACAGTTGTTACATAAATTTCTTATGCTCTTGTGGTTCGGAACCCACGTAAAATTGTAGGTCCCCTCCGCCACCACGGAGGACAGACACGATACACAATTACGAGCACAGTTAGGTAGACCAGCCATGAGTGGACTCTAGGGTCTTTGTTGGTCTGGAACATTATAACATTATTATAACATTAAAACCGTAATTGTTGTAAAACTTGAAAATTAGACCGCGAACAGGTTTTAAAATGTAAAATGTGGGCTAAGCTGCGCTTGCATAGCAGCCATTTTGTGTTACTTAACATTGTTTCAAATAAATTGCATTCTTTGATACGGCTGACATCAGATCGCGCCAGGGATTTCAACCAATTGCGTTCCTTGATACTATCAATGTGAAAACGCGCTAATAGTTTCTACCTATGGGCACCTAAGTGAACCCCAAACATTATAGAATTTAGGCGCAATTCATTGTCAATAAACATCACAATGTTAATTCTAAATCAATAGATATATAAATATAGGCTCATTTATCGAATTAAATAATAAAAAAACAGTTAGGTTTAACTGTAAACTTTAGCATAAATTACTTAAAAGTTTTCTCTAAGTTATAGATGCGATTGTTGGAGGAAGTTAAGAAAATATGTCTGAACGTAAAATGAAAACTGAAAAAGAACATTCGATAACTGCGATAATTTTTAGAAAATGTAGCGCGGAGAAGACGAGAGAGAGAGAGAGAGAGGAAAGGCAGACTAGACTTGAAGGACAAGACGAAAGATGTTTCGGCGCATATTTTCATTTTGACTATTATCTTAACCAAGGACGTGGGTAAATAGCATCCAATTTCACTCTGAAATCTGGTCATTAAATTCAATCTAATTCTTCCCTAGGGTATGCGAGGGGATAATATTTCTTATTGCTCTTAACCATTTTTTGGAGCAATCCAAGAATAAGTACCCCAAAGTCCCCAATACAAGAAAAGGCACCCCACTTAGACCCCACTCCAATCCAAATTAAAGGGTTTTAACATAAAATTTAAAAAAATATATTTTAATGTTTACGAAGGATATTGCAATAAAAAAATTAAAACAACATAATTAAAGTAAAAATATTGAAATAAGGTTAATTGAATGCCAGATTAGGTCAACTGTACGCCCTTGACGATTGGTTAGGTTAAGTCGTGATAGGTTCGTTAAAACTAACGAAAATATCACGACTTAACCTAACCAATCGTCAAAGGCGTACAATTAACTTAACCGGACATTCAATTAACCATTTTAGAGCAATTAACTCCATTTTAACTCCATTTTAGAACAGTCCAAGAATAAGCACCCTCGTTCGACCCCAACATAAGCTTAAAGGTAAAAACTTAATCGTGACAATTTCAACGGTAAGTTATTTATATAAATAGTGACTGACATTCAGTAATAAAAAATGATTCAGAATTGTCATCCTACACGATGTTAAATAAGTTGTATATATGGTACATACGGTTCATTAGTATTGAGTCGCTACCATTGTGTAATTTCCTTTCTTGTGAAATTCTGAAACTCATTGTGTGTGAAATTGTCCACTAACTATCTACCATTGTGTGCATTACTGTGGGTGACATTTTAATATTCTGTAACATCTATGGTTCGAAACCCATTAATGATGATGGACAAAATGACAGTCACATTCACTCAGCCACGCGCCAACCTTCGTTGCCATTCAACTACGACTGGGTCATCGTGGACCACCCCGAGAAACCCGCATCCTTTACTACTCTCATTTCCTACGGAACGATTACTGCTTCCTTACATGGCCGGGACTCCTCCGAGTGCACTGAGCCTCTTAGGCGGGGGGAGGGACGTCTGGACCCCCCTAATTTCTTGCAAGTGCCTTTCTTCAAGCATAAAAAAATAAAATAAAGGCAATTTTCTTCCACAATACTGGCTTTGATGATAAGCCATAAAATATTCTGGACTTTTTTCGACGTGTTCTGTGGAGATGGTGATTCACAATTTAATGTACGACGTTTCTCTATGAATTGAATAAAATGTGGTATTGAAACGATCGGTTTATCGGTTGGTAATGAATTTCGACAGATCTGGTAATTGTCACAAAATCCGAGTTGGCAAACCTTATCATAACACGTGACTCAGTCTGCACTGGGCGCCCAGAAGAGGAGACATTCCTCGAAAGGAGCGGTGCCGTCGATTAGAAAATGAACTGAGGTACATGGAAGATCCCTTTAAACAAGTTTCGAATTGTGAACATTTCTGCAAGTAGACTATAAGAAAAAAAACAATCCATCAAAAACATTAACATTTCAATCAGCATAGTTAAACCAATACAAGTGGTTGGTTTATAGTTCGTCAGATGGTGGAGGATATTGTAAATACTGTGTAATATTTCCTCCAGATAATACTAGACTTACAAATGCTGTACTGGTTAATCGACCATTTAAAATTCTTCAAAAAGCTTAGGGTAAGGAGGGTGTCCTTGATCTTCGTGGCCAGCTTCAGTACCACAAAACTGAGGTCATGGAATTCAAACAGACAAGACAGTCTGTTATGCATCCTGAAACGTGAAAATCATGTTGATGCTTTACTGAATGAGTAAAGAAAAGAAAACTATAATAAAAATGTTCATATTCTCAAGATTGTAATTGAGTCAGTTATTCTACGAGCATGTGGCAAGCAGAATATTGCTCTACTTGCCCCTTAGTACTGGGGCAGCCATATCACTATTTTTATCTTCACCTTATTCTGATAGTTCTTTTAATTGGCAAGACATTTGTAATTGTTTGAAAAATTTTCTGTGATAACTATTGTACCCAAATTAGATTTTTATTTTGTATTGTACAGTATTTGAAAGAGACTGATCTAATAAAACAATACAATTGATTTTACATTCGCTCATTGGTGGTCTGTTTTAAGAAGAAATTTATAGTAATGTGCCCTTTTTATTTTAGGGGGTGCCCAATTTTTTGGACCCCTCCTTACTGAAATGCCTAGATCTGCCTTTGACAGAGGGGAGGCTTTCAGAAGGTATTTCTGTCCGGAATCGTGCAAAAGAAGTTCCTCGACTTGCCAAATATTTTTTCATCAGACAAAAGATGTGAAAACTAATCTAATTCCAATTCTTCTCGCTCTTTGTGGCGCTTAGCCACGAACCTCTCCAACAACTTTACTTCTTTTTTCCCTCCTCTTTTCCATTCTGATGGCTCAGTTGCTCTCTTTTCTCTTGATGAAGCTTAATTCTTCGCTCGAACTTTTGCCTTCAACTCAACCCTGATCGTTTCCGGTACTCTTCCCCCATACCTCCTACTTCTGGTTTAATTGTTCTCAAGAACCGTGCTTCTGTGCTGACACCCTGCATAGACGAGGTCTTTTTTCTTTGTTTTCATCTGGTAAGTAGTATGCCCGCCAAATGGGAGAGTGCAAATTACAATGCAATGTTGATCAGATGTTACAAATGGGGAGGAGAGGGGTTGGCACCCATGGGGGAGAAGATTGGCACCCATGGGGGGAGGGTGTTTACCCCAAAGCTTCATGAAGGGGAGAGTGGGGATTTACTCCCACCCCCAAGCCTAACTTGACCCAGGAAGGTAACCGAAGAGAGAGAGGGAAAGAGAGAGAGAGGAGAGAGATCTTTTCGCAGGCATATCTCGTCACATACTAAAGTTCTTAACAGCCTCAGTTGGCTTAGAAGTCTTAATCAGCCAGTTGGCTTAATCTGGCTTAGAAGGCATAATCAGGAGTATATATATATATATATGTATATATATATCTACACATATATGTGTGTATATATATATATATATATATATATATATATATATATATATATATATAAGCACACCGGACAAAAAATTAGTCACCCCTAATACCACCGATAGTAGGAAGTTCAAGGTCACACAGAGGGCGCTGATGTAGCATTGGTAAGTGACAAGTAGCGGTGACGTAGCACACAGGATCAGATCTGTTTCGTGAGGTGGTGAAGAACAAAGTGTGTGTTGGATATAGTCTGCAAAATGGGTCGTGAGGCAGACGTTACTCAGTGGCAAAAGGAGCCATCGTGTTTGGCAGAGCCCACGGACACAAAATGTCTGAAGTAGCCCAATTTGTTGGTGTGTCAACGCGTACTGTCCAGCGAGTTTACAAAGAGTGGTGTAGTTCGCAATCAACTGAAAATCGACGGCGTAACTGTGGCCGGAAAACAATTCTCGACAATAGGGACCGCCGCCATGTTTCTCGTCTAGTAACTGCAAATCGTTTTCAAACCAGAGAACAATTGCTCCAAGAAACCAATGAGGTTCTCCAGCGACCAATTTCCGAACGGACATTGCGACGAGAACTGCATGCGATGGACATCTGGAGCAGGGTACCACGGAAGAGGCCGCTGTTAACAGCAGGTCACAAATTGGCACGTTATAAATGGGCTGAGAGGCACAGAAACTGGACTGCGGCAGATTGGAAACGTGTAATTTGGTCCGATGAGTCCCGTTTTTGTTTGTTCTCCAATGATGGGAGGCGACGAGTACATCGCAGGTCCAATGAAGCCTTTAATCCTGAATGCGTCGAAGGTGTTCAGGCTGGAGGTGGTTCCCTGATGTTCTGGGGATGTTTTTCGTACCACGAAATGGGCCCTCTCGTTCCAGTGACGATGAATTTGAACCAGCAGGCGTACCTCCGCATACTAAATGATGAATTGGTACCCTTTGCCCTACATCTCCAGGAGCAGCATCACATTGCCACTCCTGTCTTCCAAGACGACAATTGCCGTGTGCACAGGGCGAGAAGTGTGTCTGAGTGGCACGACGAACATTCTGCAACACTGTCTCACCTCGAATGGCCCGCCAAATCCCCTGATTTAAATCCTATTGAAAATCTGTGGGATTATTTGGAACAGAATGTGAAGCGCAGGAATAGACACCCACGGACTCTGGCGGAACTTTGGGACCGGCTGATGAACGAGTGGCAGCAAATCGATGTTCAGTACATGCACAACCTCGTAGAGTCTCTGCCTCGCCGGATTCGTGCGGTTATCAAGGCCAGAGGCGCCGTCACACGTTATTAGGTACATTCTGAGAGGGGTGACTAATTTTTTGCCCGGTGTGCTTATATATATATATATATATATATGGAATAGATGTTCGCCCCACAAAGAAAAAAGGGTCAATTTGAGAATTCACTCCTTGGTAATCAGAAGGAATATATATATATATATATATATATATATATATATATATATATATATATATATATATATATATATTATTGGAATAGAAAGAAAAAATTTCCACCACTACTTCCTTTATGAAACCAACAATCAGACATTCTCTGACGAGATAGAACGCGTAATCTGAAGGAGTGTGTGCGTGTATATATATATATATATATATATATATATACACACATACATTTCAACTGCAAAGAACACGCAGTATAATTAACGTAAAGAACGATGCTTGTATATATATTATTGGAATTGGTCGGCCCACAAAAAAAAGGGTCAATTTGAGAATTTCCTCTTTGGGTTCCTAGCTTCATGGTCTTTCATGAGAGAAATTTAAAAAAAAAGAAACACAAACAAACATTTCCGAGGGCGGGGTTCGGTTAATCGATTTGAGTATGAAAAAATTTCATGGCTCTTTTTACGTAACGTTCCGCGCGTTCTGCTGTGTCCGGTTTCGCGGGTCTCGTTAGATTAATTCTTCTAGCTCCATTCGTGCAGGGGAGCGACAGACCCATTCATCAGACTGATATTCTGTAAAATACAGGGTGGGTAAAAAAAAGTGACCCCTTAGCGGTAAACTGTCATATTAAAAAAAGTAAGGGGACTAGAGCTCCCAAACTTCATAGATACTTACCTTACCATGTTGTTCGTCTTAATTGAGAAATTGATCGATGTGTCACCCTTCCTGCTCAATGCAGGCCTCCAAACGTGGACGCCACTGATCAATACACCTGTTTACATATCGTTGAGACACCTCCCAGCCGAGCAGAATTCTTTCGCGTAGTTCATCCATGTCTCTTATATTGATACCAGGGATGTAAATTTTGGACTTCAGGGCTTCCCAAACACCATAATCTAGTGGTGAAAGATCGGGCCACATATTGGATTCGATAAAATCCGATGTTCCGTTCTCAAGGAATGTGACAGTTTGGCGTGCTCTATGAGCAGGGGCTCCATCTTATTGGAAAGTATATCTTTCACTCTATCTAACTGATATTCGACGAATTAGTGGTAAAAGATATATTTCCAATAAGATGGAGCCCCTGTTCACAGAGCACGCCAAACTGTCACATTCATTTTTAAATATGACAGTTTACCTCTAAGGGGTAACTTTTTTACTTTTTTTTACCCATCCTGTATATATATATATATATATATATATATACACTACTTTACAGCTAAAAATCAAATAGAAGGTGAGTGAAGAGACGAGATATTTACTAGACAATTCAGAAATATGGGGAATTTAAGGTCAAATTCCTTTGTACAAAACGAAAACGTATCGTGTCGAGAAGACGAACCCCAGTTCCGCATCATATGTAAAGTTTTAACTCTATTTGTACATGATCGGAAGAGATGATTCTTTTGAGTACAGCAATACCTCACCTTAACGACCCAATTGGTTCCGAGTGTCCGGTCGTTAAGCGAATGGTCGTTAAGCGGGATACTAATTTACATAGACGCAATGTTATAAACTGTGGTTACGTTCTCGTTGATGAGATTTGACATAAAAAACATTTAAAAATGTTAAATAAGGTCAATAAAACAATAATATAGGCGTAAGAAATGATTTAATATATCATAGATATAAAATAAAGCATAAAATAAAGCATAAAATAAATCATAGATATAAAATATATCGTTTACAAAGCATTTTGTACAAATAATAAAAATTATATGCTGCTCATTGCAGTTTCACTTTCGTCACTCGATGCTTCTTTCCTGCTTGCATTCGGTTCACTTGAAGTAGGAGTAGGTGTATCTTTTTTCTTTGTGAAAAATTCATCAAGTTTTTTGCTTAAAAGACATTTTTTTCTTTTCATTGTAAATTTCACGATAGCAAGCAATTGATTTCTTTACATCTGCTGCAACTTTTCTACTTCGTTCGAAATTAGAATCTTGGGACTCGAAAATGTCGATCATATTTTTCATGCTTGCAAACGCTTCCTCGAGCCCTTTCAGAGTGAAGGAATAAACAGGAGTTTCCACTGGTTCATCTTCTTCTTCAACTTGTTCACAATGTTCTTCCATTTCAATGAGGTCTTCATTTGTGAGCTCTTGGTCATGTTCCTGAAGAAGATCGGTTATGTCATCAGTTAAAACATCAAGTTGCAATTTTAGCAATATTAACGATCGCTTTGTTTCATTTCTAACAATCTCTACTGGTTCTTCAAATCCCTCAAAATTCTCAGTAAATTGAGGGCAAAGTTTGTGCCAAACGCCTTTCATATTTTTCTCTGTAACTTTTTATAAGTTTTTTAATTTGGTCGTTAACGCGGATGTACGTTAAGCGAATGGTCGTTAAGTGAGGTATTCCTGTATATATATATTTTTTTTTTTTTTTTCAATTAATGTGAAGTAAATTCAAGTACTAATCACACGGTATTTTACAGCAAATCAGATCTCTCACAATAAAGATCAGAATATATATATATATATATATATATATATATATATATTATATATATATATATATTTGTAAATTCATATTCACTTTGTGACCCTCTCAAGGAATTCCCTTTTGACAGATTACCTCCATACACAATTCAGGACGACTTACTGACGCCAAAATTTTCCATATCTAGTCCCCCAATAAAATAATCTTTCCCCGTCTGCTCTCACCGACCCAAATATCCGTTGTCAAGATTTTACCGAGACTATGTACGTTAAAGCCTCAAAGTTTATTTCTGAAACATCTCTCTCTCTCTCTTATATATATATATATATATATATATATATATATATATATATATATATATTAAAAAAAGTAGATCGAAAGCAATGCATCTACAAAAAGTGATTCTTACGTATTCTAAAAATGAATTCACGTTGGAGGACTATCGCTAGTACTTGACATATGGTATATGGATCCCAATAAACTTTTTAATTTTCATATAAAAGTGACTATTGCGTATATATATATATATATATATATATATATATATATATATATATATATGGCAATATTTGAGACAACTGTTGCTGTTTCGAATTCATCGCTCACAAACCATTCCTCCAGAAGGAGGCCTGAACATTTGTCCTATAGAATCAAAGCTACCTTGGGCCAAACCAGGCACCTGCTACCCAAACACCTTTGTTTAGATTTCAGAGCGACTTATCGGCACCTAAATTTCCCTACCTAAACCCATTCTCAAATTTATTTTCCAAGTGGTATTCTCTGTCAGAAATAATGAAACAAATTTAAATAGAGATAAAAATTTGTTTAAATTAATTATGTTGGAGAAATTAATATATATATATAATATAATTTAATTGTTAATCCTTACTTTCGCTAATATTTGACATATGGTGTATGGACCCCAATAATCTTTTTCAGTTTCATGTGTGTGTGTGTGTGTGTGTGTGTGTGTGTGTGTGTAAAAACGAATGAGGGATAATTCCTATATTTTTGTTTTATATTCATATAATACTTATATTTGTATATATTTATATTCTTATATTCCTATTTACATATAGAGTCCAAATTCGCATAACGCTTACACGAGTTTGGATAAATTTTTTATTTCCTTTCTATTTTATTTTTGCTGAATAATTGATGAATTATTTAATTTATTTAATATTTTTTTAGATTTAGCTTAATAATGTAATCTTGTTAAATTCTGCAATGTTCATTTTCTTTATACATTCTCGCTTCGTTGTAAAACATGAAGTCATGTCTTGCTTAACACTTCATTTTAAATTTTAGGCATTTAATTTTTGCTCATAAGCATATTTAATTGTAATTCATAATAAAATGCATATTTCGATTTTCACTTTTAGTTACCTCGGCAGATCAGGATAACATCAGATCTGTCAATATGCGGTTTAAAATAAAAATATGGCTTCATCTTGAAATATCTTGCTTATCTGTCTAGACATTAGTACAGCTAAAATATTTACCTTACATTCAAATATTTTTCAAAATAATTCAGCCTATTGAGACATTGAGAATAAAAAAAAGTCAACATTAAAAAATAATTATGTCACCAAAAAATTGCTTATATAAAGTTAAATAATTTTTCAAGTTGTCATTCTGATTCTGATTATCTGATCTGACTTAGAGGCTGAGCATTACTTGTAACATTTTAGCAGTAAACTACAGTAAGAGAATATCTTTGTCTTCTCCTTCGAGCTCTGCTCTCTTCAGAGAACTTAGTCTTAAATAGAGAAAAATAATTTCCTGACACGTTACAAGGAGAATCGGGGAACCTTCAGAGAATTTCGTAAGCTTCACAGAATCCTCCGATCCACTACAAGAAGAAATAGGAGAGTAGTATAAGAGAAACTACTGCGATTCCCTATACGGTACCAGTTACTCCATAGTAACAAATCCGTTGCTGCCACCTAACCAGAGCCCCCGTCGACTTCGAACCGATCAAGGCCATATACGGAGGGGTTAACAACTGGCGACCTCTGCAACCAGGATTCTTCCAGTCTTCTAAACCCTGGAACTAGAACCAACATTCAGTTGACCGGCGTGTCACGACTTCCAGTTCTTCACGTCTATCATTCGACCGGGGTGGGTCACGACTCCAAGTTCTCCACGCCCATTCTTCGTCCAGGAACAAGTGGCCAGCAAGACACGTCTTCAGGACACGTCTTCAAGGATTTAGCCGTAGGAATCTTGTTAAGTACAGATCCTTTTTTCAAATTAATTACTAAACATTTGAGAAGTATTATTAACAGCTAATAATTAGTATCAAGCCAAAATTAACAAAAAAACACAGTGAACATTCCATACACCAGTTATACATTTCTTTTTATTGAAACCGAGTTATTTCCACTATTATAGTTAGCACAGAATAATTTTATTTAATGTGCCAATCATAATATTACCGTACATTCATATACATTCGAGTGAAATTTTGTTTACATTTTTTTATCACTTTGTTACAATTTTTTTAAATTTTTCCCTAGTTAGGCAAATTGTTGTGCATTTATTTGTGTATTTCTTAGAGAGAGTAGTTAGGAAAGCCACTCAAGTGATCATTCCATAGATTAAGATCGGTGAAGCAGACCAAATTAGAATACATTAACAATACCTTTATATATGAGCAATTCAGACGAAGCGCTTTCTGACATTGAAAATTTCCCTACACTCATTTTTCCACCTACCCCGCGCCCTTCAAATATATTCCTAAACACGGAAACTTCGGATCAAGCAAAAGCCAACATGTCTCAAACCGCTCCCCGCAGCATACATTAACTTAGGTAGACTTGTAAACCTTCCCCATACTGTCCTGATTTTTAAGGGAACCATAGATAATAACTTCGTTGAACCGCGCGTAAGACCTTGGACTGAGTCTCTAGAACAGCATTTCTTACGCGAAAACATCACAGATGATGACATAAAGATTAGGAAAGCTGAAAGGTTTATTGACCCTAAAGAGGGGAATGCCCATGATACAGTTACATACGTCCCATCCATTAGCGAAGCTACAACTTGAGACACTTTTAAAAACACTTATTAGAAGTTTTCAAAGAAATAACACCCGCACAACCTTTGGCCAAATTAGAAGCTGCCTTCCAAGCTAAATGGAAGAAAAAAGAACATGAAGATTTAAATAATTTTATTACACGAACACATAAACTCGTAGAAGCCCTCCGAGCCGCAGAAAATGCATGCAACATTACATTCACTTCATAGCAAAGAAACCTAAAGGTAGCAGCATCCATTTACCAAAACCTACCCGTAGCACCTAAAAAGAAATTTCAAGAGTGTCTAAATATTGGGAAACCAGTAAGTGAAGCCATAAATAAAACAAGAAACATTATCCAGACTTAGCGAGCCAGAGCTACCGGAAGGGTAGAGACACCCCCATACACTACATTCAGCAGCAGCAGCAACAACAGCAACAACAACAACCTCATAAATCTAGGCCGATGCAGGGAACACCACCTCAGAAACAAGCTCCACAAACCCAGAATGCACGCCCTCCTCCTCATTGTTTTAATTGCGATAGTTTTGGGCACATGATGAGTCAATGCAATTATCCCCCGTATTGCTCCCACTGTCATGAACATGGTCATCGCCGTGGGGACCAACAAAAATGTGCCGACAAAGCCCTGTAGGGTACAGGTCCCACTTCCAGAGATCAAATCACCAACGTTTCCCAAAGCCCTCCAATTTTCAGAAACCAGTTAGTTCCCAGCCTCAACAGAACCACCCACCAAACAGATCGCGACCACAAGGTCAACCACACTATTACCCGATGTCCAGACCCCAATATAATCAGCAAGGTCGGATGGTTCGGTACGTTGAAGTACCCGTTGAAGAATCAGTTTCCCCAGAGTACACTTTTCAAGAAGACACTCCAGTGTATGGTGATCCCGTAGCATATGACTCAGGTCCCTCCCGTAGAAGTCAGTTCAAGTTCTTTTTTTTAGCTCCCACTTTGGAGGTGGCAGTTTAACCTCCTCCCTCCTAATTAGCAGTAATAAACCCACATACACACATAAACTACCCATCAGGATAATAGGTGCGAACCTTCTAGATTTAATAATAAATTGCAGCACAGATCACTGAGACTTAACCGCTCTTCTAGATACAGGAGCACATGCGACATTAATTAAGAAACAATGTGCAGATGAGTTACTAGAGAGTACAGATTATAAATATGAAATTAAGGCACCTTCCTGCCAACTCAGAGGAGTTACAGGCACACCCATACCTACATATGGAGAAATCGAATTATATTTAGAAGTTGGTAACGCGGTATATCCCGCAAAATGTTGTATTGTGGGCGCAGTCGCCACCTTTCAGATAGATATCTTACTAGGTATGGATTTCTTGAACAAGGAGTTAAGTGTAGAAATAGGACACACCCTCTCCATGAGAGTTTAGTTCGGATTTCAGAAAGAAATAGGAAACCCACTCCAATTTAGAGCAGTTCAAGTCAGTCGGATGCATCCAGAGGGACAACCGCCCCAGAAATCAGCTCCCACAGTAATCAGTTCCAGTTGTTGAATCCAGTAGGATCAACACAGTCAGTTTGCAATCAATCAGTTTCCGGTCAGTCAGTTTCCAGTCAGCCAGTCAGCCGTTTTGTAGACGATTGTGAATATTTCCAACTGTTTCCTTTTTTGTGGTTAAGAACTCGATAACAGCTCTCTGTTTACGACGCACATCACTGTCAGACGCCATTTTTGAAACAGCGTTAACCATCGGTTTTATACAAGGAGGGGAGGTTCAAATTGGAAAAATCCAGTTATGTGAAGCGCAGAAAGTTCAAACTTGCGACCCGAAAGACATTTCAGCCCAATGGCCTATTATTTAGCTAAGAAAAAAGGGTGGGTAAAAATATATTGAGTGCCCCTAGTATACAGGGTGTCCCATAAGTCCGGCATCATAGGAGAAATTCATATTTTTCTATTTCTACAAACCATAATTCATATTTTTCTCTTTCTACAGGCCATAATGTCTGTGAGCAAGGAAGAACGAATCCAGATAATTCTACTCATAGGAAATCGGAGTTAAAGAGAGGCCGCTGCTGAATTTAACAGACTGCATCCAGACCGCGAGCCAATAACACAGAGTTGTGTTAGCAGACTTGTTGCAAAGTTTAAGGAAACAGGATCCACAGAAGATAAACCACGCAGTGGACCTTCAAGGAGGTCTACTGACGATGATACAGCGACTGCTATCCTGGCTCATTTTAACAGAAGTCCCAATAAGTCTCTTCGGCGATTGTCCGCCGAGATAGGGGTGTCGAAAAGTAGCATCCATCGCATTCTTCATGCTCACAAATGGCATCCATATAAACTTCAGATCCTACAGAAATTAAGCGAAGATGATCCCGACCGGCGGATGGAATTTTGTGAATGGGCTACGGAACAATATGCTCGGGATGCCAATTTCCCGTCCACCATTCTGTTCAGTGACGAGGCTGTTTTTTATGGAAATGGTGGCGTAAATCGACAGAACACCCACTACTAGTCTCAAAACAACCCTCACTGGTATACCTCTTCAAAGAAACAAGGTGCATCTCGGGTGATGATATGGTGTGGCATTTGGAAGGATCACATCATAGGCACCCTCTTTTTCGATGAACATGTCACTGGAGGCACCTACCTACGTATGCTCAAGGAAGAAGCATTTCCCAGTGTCTTGAACGAAGAAGGAAATTTCCCAACATGGTTCCAGCAAGACGGCGCTCCTGCACATTACAGCACCCAAGTAAGGGAATACCTGTACCAACAATTCCCTGGTCATTAGATAGGACGTCGAGGGCCTGTGGAATGGCCAGCTAGAAGCCCGGATCTCACGCCACTAGATTTTTATCTCTGGGGCCACTTGAAAGCGCGGTATACGCAGAGAAACTTAGGAGTGTTGAACATTTGCGGCAGCGCATTATTGGGGCATGTAACACCATTACTCCTGACATTATTCACCGTGTGCTTGCTGACTGGGTATCACGTCTGAATTTGTGTATTGAAAACAATGGTGGACATATTGAGCACGTTCTGTAAATAAACGCTTTTGTTTTGCCTTTTTTTTATTATTATTTTCCTATGATGCCGGACTTATGGGACACCCTGTATAATATATACTGTTTTACGCTCGTCGGATCTTTCCTGTTTCACTAACTGTTTCCCATTTTTATGAAAAACAACGTGATATGTACAGTTTTTCACGCTGATTTCAAAATTATAAACCATTTCATCGAGAAATACTTAGGTTAGGTTAGGTTAGGTTAGGTTAAGTTAGGCTTATTAGCATTTGATGTTTTCTAGGACACTGTTTTTCTTTCGGTATTAAGTTATATTCTTGTAAAAATTTACTGCATTTTCTTCTGTCTCAATCTTCCTATATAATTCTATAAAATTAAATTTATCAGTCATTGGAAAGTAAAAAGATGTTGAACTATAGTCTATGCTTGCAGCGGAAGAACAAAATAGATGCGCAACGCCACCGTCTAAAAAATAGCCTAGCCTATGCTTGCAGTGATTACACCGTTCTAGTACTTCTTGTAGTATTCTATAATTTACTTTCATTTAAAAAAAAACTTATTTTTAGACCTAACCTAACCTAACCTAACCTAACCTAAGTATTTCTCGATGAAATGGTTTATAATTTTGAAATCAGCGTGAAAAACTGTACATATCACGTTGTTTTCATAAAAATCGGAAACAGTTAATGAAACAGGAAGGACCCCGCTCGTCATATATATTTACAATATCATTAAAGAAATCGAGCAAATTAGTAAGACAGGAACGATTATGTGTTGAGAATCTTTGATTAATTTATTAATTTCTAAGTGATTAACTATTTTGTCCCGAACGATCGTCTCCATAAGCTTACCAACTACTGAAGTCAGGCTGATGGGACGATAATTTCCCGGGAGTGATTTGTCCCGTTTTAAATATTGGTGTAATGTTTGCAAGTTTCCAATCGATCGGAACTTCTCCAGTGTAACGATTTATTAAATATATACGTAAGAGAGAGACTATTGCGTAGTTCATTTCTTTAAGTAAATTTTTTCGTTGTTTTCGCCTGTGAGTGGACCAATAGTATGCGAAGCTACTTTTTATTTCTAACATAATTATAGAATTCATTCGGATTCTATTTAATTTGGTTCACTCTCTATAGCTCATAGGTGGGCTTACTTTTTTTAATAAGTTTTTACTTCGCCTTCTCAATACCTTATCAGCATTGTCATCGAACAAATTATTTGTTTCTTTAAATTTAAAATACGCGTTCCTTTTTAACGTTAAGCTACTTTTAATTTCAACATTCCACCATTTAGGTTTAACACACTTCGCCAGTCTCATTTTACGTAATGGGATATTACTCGATTCTAAACGTTTAAAATAATTAAAAAAAAAGTCCATGTGCCATTAATATGATCGCGCGACAGAGCCCCCAATTATAGTCGAAAGTTGGACACTAGCAGTATGACCGCAAAATGGTAGAGAACAAATTGTAATGCAATGTTGATCAATTGTTGCAAATGGAGGAGGGGTTTGACACCCATGGGGGAGGGGGTTGGCACCCATGGGGAGGGGGTATGCAAGTAAGGGGGATGGTGTTTAGCAGTTGAAATAATTTTCTAAGTCGTGCCGACAGCTGCTCGTCATATAAAGAAATAGCTCTTCAGGGTGAACAATGTAGGTGAGCTTAGCCCTGTACCGCTCAAGTCCTTTGTACCAAAGTTTAAGATATTTCGAAGAGTCTATACCTTTTAAATACACCTCCAGTTCCATGTCATTCTCACCTTGTTCAGTCCTACACTCGGTAAACCCGTCGAGCAGAGCGGTGTATGCGTATTCAAGAACCGTGTCAAAATAAAGCATATTGGCAACACGCGCGTCTAGTATAGGCTTTAGCTTGCGGTTTCGCGTGGGGACAAGGACGTTATTATCAGACGCATCCTTCCACATCAATCGTATATCAATGCATGGCTGGTCTTGATTTATACACAACGTACAAATAATGGCATATGAGGGTACATCACTAATCTGCTCGCTTCTTGTGCCTACACCTGCAGGTATTTTATAACGATCTTCGCCACACTTCTGAACTATCACGAAGATTCTATTCATCTCCTCAACACATAAATAAATAACATTCCGTTTACCTGAGTTTGTTTGTCTACAAGTCGTTTCAAGTACATATCAGCGTCGGTTTTACGCCTGAACACACGTACTGACTTCGTCACAGACACATCGTACACGGCACTGAGGATACTGCTCAAAGGAAGCTCCATCGTTTTCTATTATGAGGAGTGTACGTCCAGTTGGGTCAAGCTCTGAAGTGACTATGAGCAGCCGGTGTGCGGTTTGGCTCGGCGCGAGGTGTGGGGAACGAGTCACACTGGGCGCATCATACCAAGCATTAGTGATTCGTGCACGGGGCTGTTCCAACATGAAAAAATCATGTGTATACTTGTACCACATTATACTGGATAGATGTTTAGAGAAATTTTCTGATACATGGAGTAATAACGGCTTTAATGTTTTATTAAAACCATTCAGCTTCGTTCATTTTCTCCTCACATTAACAATCCGGTGCTCTATTTGAGAGAAACACGTGCCCGTATCTGTCTTTTTTGCTTAGCAAGCGATACTCATCCTTAAACTCTATTAAAAACTCGCACAAGCCTTTAGCCACAACCTCACTGCAAACCTCATCATGATATACAGTATATGAGCGTAATGATGAAAATATTTTAGACTGTCCATGATAACAAGATTTATATTCTCAGACGCAGGGCATGCGTACTCGGTGTGATGTAACATGACATAATAGCGCTTGTCAGACCATTCGTCAACAAGGCTCACTACCCGTTGCTTCTCTTCTGCACGTGATGCTTCTTCCACTTCGCGGTGTATGTGCGCCTTTACACAGTTGAGTCCTATGACGTAGTCCATTCCATCGTTTGAGCCACGAAAGCCTGCAATGCTCTCGCCAGAATACCCGTAGAGTATTTAGAACTCCTGCTCCTCATGTTTCGCTCGGTTCAATATGGCCTTAAAAGGTTCATAGGAGGGAGGACTAGGGATTTTATGAGTGTTCACCACATCTGTAGACTTTATCGAATACCACTTCATGAATGTCGAGCACGCAATATCAAAGGTACCCATCGCTATTTTCCGTCTACGCGAGAATTCTTGAAAATACACGTCTGAGCTCCACGGCTTGTTGAGGTCAACTGAGGATGCAGGGCAGAGATATGACCAATTAGTGGCAGGAGTCACATGACCCCTTTGATTGGGGATAAAGTGGGCGATGCTTAGCTCTTTTACTGCACACACACACACACACACACACACACACACACACACACACACAAAGGCGAAAATGAAACGATAGTTGAAACAATTTATTTTAAATAAATAAACATATCGCCAACAAGTAATTAAGCACACACACACACACACACACACATATATATAACAATATACAGTATATATATAAAACAAAGCATTCAAGGGCCATGATACCCAAAGGGTACGGTATCGTAGGTGCCTGGCACCTGGTAGCGTTTCCTATACCTTTGGTTTTTTGGTTGTTTTTGGTTAGCTTCCGCCCGAATTGTTCATTCTGACGAAGGTCAAGCTTTTCACTCCACCTTAGACCTACAGTTTAAGCGTGGAATCCGAACCACGCCTCATCAGCAGCCCAGCGTCTTAACCACTAGGCCACCTAGGGTACCCATTTATCTACCAACCACTTTCTTTATTATGTGGAAGGATGAACAGCTGGGTTTGGCTGCGCGTCGGCTGCCGTCGGGTCTCGAACCCGGGGCCGATGGATTCGTAGTCAGTGACGCTAACCACTACACCACCGAGGCGCATGTGTTACGGCACACTTTCGTCTCCCTAAGCTCCTTCACGTCCCCCAGTTTCTGTGCTCGAAAATTGTGCGTCCCTACAGTCAGTTGGGATGGCTGGTCACCCTTATCTTCTAAGCTCACTAGCTCCTTCAGCGAATCAAAGTGAACGATCAGCCGGCTTGCCTGGTTAAGTGTAATGCCTTTAGCTTTCACGATATATCTCACATCCTCCCCCACCCTCACCCGTATCCCATAAGTTTTTGGATCTGTTGAAACGAAAGAATCAGCGTAGGCACTGTCTCCATACTCATCCTTGATCTCATTAGTCAACTCTCCGAGGAATTCTCCAATACGTGGTATGTAATCACCTTCCCTCTGCGTGAATATCACACTGTATGTGTCTGCGTACAGAACCCTCCGCCCAAGAGAATGCAGTAGACTCCAAAGTTTGATGCGAGCATTCGCTGCGGTGAAGCTGGCTACAGGTATGTTTGTAACACGTGATGTATCTGTAGCCAATTCGGTCTTGTTGTACTTTATTATGTACGTATTACCCACATTCACGATCTCCATGACCTCTTTATCGGGAGCGTTGGCATAACCCCATACCTCGTTATAACTTTGGGCTAGATAGACGTTCCCCTTGCTGGTATTCTGTGCAAATTTCACCCAAAGACTCTTTAGGCACAACTTTGAACTAAAGCGCTTCATAGGGTTCTTTACAATTTGAGACCGGTCAAGCTGTATCCCTTCACGATCACAGTAGCACTGAATATACGCCGATTTTTCACTTTCGGTCTCAATCCCTCGCGGGTACCCTGATGCTCTACCTTATCCTTCAAAAAAGTGTTTATATATGGTGTGGAAAGGTTGGGGAGCTTCAGAAACCTCCATACCTCATATATCTTTAATATTCTGTAACCGACTATTGACAGCTCAGGGCTGGTATATACGCCTCTGATCTTCCGCTGGTTGGTTGTGTGATTACAGGCCCCCATTGTTCTCCTCTGCGCACTTCACGCACAGGAAAACATGAATTTGTAGTCTATAACGACGGGTAAGATCGGCATCCATAAGTCGCAAGGGGGGAGCACATCTACGAAAGAAAGACCAAAATAGTTCTCGTTCAAATTAGATGAGAACTCCTCGATGGTGGGCAGTGCGGGTCCCACCAGTTTCTCGGGTGCTCCTACGGTGTACGGATTGTTCTTCATCACGTAGGGGTATAAAGAACAGAAGTCGTAGTAATGGAGTTTCACGCCCTCCGCACGTGGAGAGTATAGTTTGAAGGATTTTGTACGCCCACCGAACAAACTATCGCTGCATTTGAGAGGGTCCAACACCGTTGACCGTTTGATGGTGTTTATTTCTTCGCGGTACTGCCCATCTGTTTCCATCTGTGCATCATATTTGTGCTCCCACAGGACCTTGTGAGCGAAATGGGACCCTATAAGCTGATCGCGGTGCGGGTCCTTGCAAGACTATCGTCAGGAGATCTACCATGGATATCTCCTACGATTCCACACTCAGGACGTGGGCATCCATGCCACCTTCAACCGTTAAAGGAGTACGCAGTCTTCTCACCAGTAGCACAGTCTTCGCTTAGACCATCCACCCAAAAAACACGTCCATTTACCTTCATGGGCACTTCCCACGTGTTGCGGGCATGTGTTTTGTATACACCGGTCTGTTGTTGTAGGTGTATGAGCCAGTAAATAGCCTTATGCCCATAACTCCGTGGGGTGTTTCTGTGAATGACGGATAATTGGAGGAAATTCACGCTTAAATGCGATGAACTTCACTGCTCTACATGCCACGAGAAATATAAGGCAGATGGTATAAAGCATGTATATTAAATGAAATATGCTAAGCCTAAAAATAAACCTTGTATAACTGTATACTATGATATAGAAACATATACGGATGCAGAAACCAAAGAGGTTATCCCACATCTACTTGTAAGCCAGAATATCTGCGATGAATGCATGGAAGTCGAGTGTGATGAGTGTCACAAATGGGGTAAACGAACAAACGTTTTTAAAACGATCGCACACGACAGCCCCGTGAAACTCTTTGTGTCCTATATTGTCAAGTTAGCGGACAAGTTAAAAAAAATGACTGTATATTCTCGCCCATAACGGCGCAAAATTTGACACACAATTCCTTTAGAAGGAACTGCTTGAACACGAGTCAGCGGAGATATTTACGGCGATCCCTTGAAAAGAGGAAACAAACTTATACAGATGCAAATAAGAGGTAATGTTCAGTTTAAAGACACTTTATTATTCATATCTTGTAAATTAGGCAAGTTACCCAAGGTGATGGGCGTAGCCGCCGAAGTTTCAAAAGGGTATTTCCCTTACACTTTCCTCACTATCGACACTTTAAATTACGTAGGCCTACCTCCCCCCCAACCATTACTTTAACTATGCCAACATGAGTGATAGTGAGCGTGAAGATTTTGACCACTACTACAACAGTTTTAATGAAGATATTCCTTACAATATAGCGGATGAATGTGAGCGTTATTGCGTAAATGATGTACGCGTGCTTAGAGTATGTTTCTAGGCCTTTAGAAGGATGTACATAGACCGGTTCAACTGCGATCCACTACAAGTCGCAACCACGATCGCCTCATTGTGCTTTACAGTGTTCAAGAACAATTTCATGCCTAAAGACACATTAGCCGTCATTCACAGAAACACCCCACGGAGTTATGAGCATAAGGCTATTTACTGGCTCATACACCTACAACAACAGACCGGTGTATATATAAAACATGCCTGCAACGCGGTAAATGGTCGTGCTTTTTGGGTGGATGGTCTAAGCGAAGACCGTGCTACTGGTGAGAAGACTGCATACTCCTTTAACTGTTGCTGGTGGCATGGATGTCCACGTCCTAGCGTGAAATCGTAGGAGATATACATGGTAGATCTCCTGCCGACAGTCTTGTATGGACCCGCACCCGCGATCAGCTTATAGGGTCCCATTTCGCTCACAAGGTCCTGTGGGAGCACGAATATGATGCACAGATGGAAACAGATGGGCAGTACCGCGAAGAAATAAACACCATCAAACGTTCAATGGTGTTGGACCCTCTCAAATGCGCGATAGCTTGTTCGGTGGGCATACAAACCCCTTCAAACTATACTTTCCACCTGTCAAGACGATAAAGAAGATAATTTTAATTTGTGCGAACTGGATCCTTTAATGAGATTCTTGGTAAAAAAATCCATTCTGGTGTCGGGTGAACGGGATCTAACCTAGATGTGAATTTCTTAATGGTCTCTGGTCTTCCAGAATGTTCCTTACCTTTCCTGGATTGTTTCCTTACTCACTTTTGTTCATTCGTTTTTCTGTATCCATCTGCAGAGGATGCCAGTGGGCATCGAAACTGTTGTGGAAATAAACTCCGTTTATTACTGTTGGCTTTATTGTCACATTTCGACCTCCACGTAAAAAAGTGAAGTTTTGCATTTACTATGGAATGTTACTCTATTCTCTTTGGTATTTCTCCAAATGTTTATCCTTTGGAATGTTCCTCTAATCTCCTTGTGTTTCCTCTCCTCTCCTGAAATCCGTGGGAATGACCAGACTTCAACTCAAATGTTAATCCTTTGGAATATTACTCTATTCTCCTTGGTATTTCTCCAAATGTTTATCCTTTGGAATGTTCTTCTAATCTCCTTGTGTTTCCTCCCCTGAAAGACACTTCCTTTACCTGTTAGTGTATATAAATGAAGCGTTTGTTACTTGTCTTTCATTCATCAGAAAAATTTCACAGGTAGCAGTCCAACTTAAAATTTCATTCATTTTCCAACAATGGGACTTATAAAACTAACGTGGTATATTCTTACTTCACGCTCCATGGTTCTTGTGAATATGCAACAGCAGCTTGCAAAGTGACTGGATGTAGCATGATTTTGAAACATCCTTGTGCTACTAATCTAAAGAAGCATCTGGAAAGACACCATCAGGCAGAGTTTAATGCTTCAGAAAGAAGGAAGGAAGTTTCTAATTCAAAGATGAAAAGATGTTTGCCACAAGATGAGCAGACACTAGATCACACCAACACTAAGCGTATGAAAACTATTCAAGAAATGCTTCGTCCAACAATAAGTATTCCAATGGATATAAAAACGTTTAATGATGCTATGGTTGAACTGGTAACTCTAAATGGAAGACCATTTTCTGCAGTAGAAGACGGTAGTTTATGTAAGATCATAGATCCAATTAAAAACGCACTCAACACATCAATAGACAGGAAGAAAATCTCGAATTTAGTTGATAAGAAAGCTGGAGACATTGTGAAGCAAATAAGTGAAGAACTGCAAAACAGAATGTTTTCACTGAAAATAGATATTGCATCTCGTCTGGATAGATCTGTTCTAGCCATTAATATCCAGTTCATTAATGGAGATTCTCTTCAGATACGAACATTATCTGTTACAAACTTCTCTCATCTCATTCAGGTGTAAACATCAAGGAACTGGTTTTAAGTGTGCTATTGAAATATAACTTAAGCTGTCGTCAAGTGTATTCTATTACTACTGATAATGCTAGAAATATGGTGAATCGAGTGAAGGAAATGACATTGTAAACGATGAAAGTGATATCAGTGAACTAGATGAGTTGGAATTAGGCAATGTTCTTTCTGTTAAATGTGCTATACATACTTTGCAACTTGCAATAAAAGACTCTTTAAATGCAGGATTACTCGTAAATACTATAGTTCATTCGCGAAACTTGCTAAGAGTTGCGAACTCCAGTTATTATGAATATTTTAAAAACAAAGAAGTATCATATGCTTATTGTAGAAGTCGTGACGAGGTGGTGCTCAACATATGACATGATCTTCCGTTTAGTGGAACTCCGACCGTTCATTGATGAATTTATTGAACTCATAGGAACCGATTTAAAACTTTCTCCTCAAGCTTGGGAAAACTGCAAGAAATTTTGCAAGTATTAGAGCCTGCTAAAAGAGCTACAGTACGACTGCAAGAAGAAAATTTGACTCCAGGAGACTTCTACAAACTGTGGTTTCTCTGTAAAATTGATATCTCAAAAATTAAATGCGTGCTGGCTCATAACCTTTTAGAAGCAATGAATGCTAGAGAGAAGGAGCTCCTACAAAAAGAAATAGTGATATCATCGTTATATCTGGATCCTAGATTCAATGTTATGCTATCAGAAGTAGAACAGGAGCGTGCGATTACTCATTTGACCCAACTTCACACGAAAATGGAATCGACATCTTCGGCAAGATTGGCATCCAGTACATCAGAGGATGAGTTGGAAAATTGCTTAGAGCTGCTGCAAAAATATGAATAGAAGCATCATTTCGGCTCTTCGAGATTTTAAAAATACTGAAAGAATTTCAGCAGACAGTAGCCTAATTGCGTGGTAGAACGCAATGAAGATAAAGCATGAGCTGTACAAATTGTCTTTAGTTGTGCATGCTGTTCCAGTGACACAAGTTAGTGTGGAACGGCTTTTTTCTCTTTTCAGATTGATTTTAAGTTCTCAAAGAAACAATTTGTTGCCCGAAAACACTGACAATATTTTAATTGTTCGCTCTAATTTTAACATGTGAGTTTACGAGGTATTTGTATTTTGTATATAATAAACAGAGGTGCATTTAATTGTTTTATTCCCCTTTCTAATACTATTATTTATATATTTTATACATGTCGTGCGCTTTAAAATTTAAAAAGTGTACGAATTAATAAAACATTTCGAATTGAAAGTTTTTGTTAAATAAAACTTTATGTGAAAGAAATGAGGCGAATAAGTAAAGAAAAAAAAAGTTTTGTGCTTATTCAATTGGCTATAGTATAGATCAGGGGTGACAAAACGTCGATCGCGATCTACCAGTAGATCGCAGAGCAATTTTTAGTAGATCGCAGAATGACCAGTAGCTTAGCCTAGCAACAGAGACCTTACATTTCACAATACTAACGAGCACACGACCCGACCGCTACTACCAAAAATTAGCGTTCTTTATGTTATCACCTCCATTATCGGTAGCAACATTTATTTGTTTTATCTTTGTGTTTACCAGTCATTTAACAAAAAATAACAAAGTTTAACATTAATAATTCTGAGAGATATTTAATTACTGTCAGAAAATGATACCGCTAACTTTAATTTCTGCCAAAATTTCATACCGCGGTAAGCTGAGCTGTTATGAGCATGTGTCACTTAAGTGACGGATCAGTCATTTGGAATAATCGGTGGTGAAGGTCAGTCTCCAGTCCAATTGCATTAACCCCGTTAAAATGAGTGCTGGACCAAGTGCCAAGAAACAAAAAAATTACAACTTCCACAATTAGTGGGCCTAGCACAAAATCGAAAGCAGCAACGATTGCGTCATTTCGGGTGAGCCGTGTACTTGCGAAACACAAGAAACCTTTTCAGGATGAGAAATATTCAAAGAAGCATTTACAGAGGCAGCAGAGTCGTTGTTTCAGAATTTCAGTAATAAATCGGAAATATTGCAGCTATTAACCAGCTTCAGCTATCCAGAAACACTGTGATGCGGCGTTGTGAAGTAATGGATGAGAATTTGGTGGAACAACTGAAGAAAGACGTACATGACTGCGTGTTTCTTTCACTTCAGTTTGATGACTCGACAGATGTGATCGACACATCACAGTTATGCATTTTTATTAGAATTGTGTTTAAAGATATAACTGCCAAAGAAGAACTGCTGAAAATCTACCTTTAAGAGGGAAAACTCGAGGTGAGGACACTTTTCATGCATTCAGTGAGTTTGTTAACGACACACAATTTCCACTTCACAAACTTGTGAGCATAACAACTGACGGATCACCTGCTATGACTGGCCGCTCCAATGGGTTCATCGCCCTGTGAAAAAGTGACAAAAGGTTTCCAAACTTCTTTAATTATCACTGCATAATTCACCAACAAGCATTGTGTGGTAAAATGTTGAATATTAAAGAAATTATGGATATTTCCCATAAGATTGTGTGTTCTATTCGGGCGAGAAGTCTACAAAGGCGTCTCTTCCGGTCTCAGCTAGAAGAAAATAAAGTAGAATACACTGACCTTTTGTTGCACACTGATGTCAGGTGGCTAAGTAGAGGTAAATTCCTGCAGAGGTTTAGGATCTCTTACCTGAAATTAAAGACTTTCTGAAGTTAAAAGAAACATATTACAAAGAGTTGGAAGACGAAGTGTGGCTGTTAGATTTAGCTTTTTTGACTGACACCACTGCTTTTCGAAATCAGCTAAACTTAGAGTTGCAAGGTAAAAACAACTATTGTTGAAATGATTACCTCAGTGAATGCTTTTAAACAAAAACTAGAACTGGTATCCTCACAGCTGCAGCGACACCAACTGTGGAACTTCAAAAACATGATGTCAGAGCTGGAAAGTCAGGGGAAAGAATGCAAGCAGTTTGACAGTGTTCGATACATTGAACAGTTGCAGAATGTTATTACAGACTTCAACAGACGGTTCCAAGACTTAGCAACACTAGAACCTGTAGCAACATTCATGTGCTTCCCATTTGGTGCAAACTTTGACATTGATGATATTGCATCAAAAATGGCCTTATTGTTTAATATGGACATATCTGCAATCGAGAATGAAATTTTGACTCTGCGAAACGACATTCAAATCAAATCCAGGTCTTCAGAAGGAAACTTTTGGCACCTACTTCTTGAAGAAAAGTATCCGAATGTCAGAAAAAGTGCCATGTACTTGACAGCATTTTTTGGATCAACCTACCTTTGTGAGTCAACGTCTCACACATGAATATCATCAAATCAAAATACCGATCCACTCTGACAGATGATCACCTGGATGCTTGTTTGAGGCTAGCAATCAGCAGTTACAATCCGGACTACACACGGCTTGCTGATGCCATGCAGTGCAAATCATCACATCAGTAAAGTAAGCTCTTCCTATTCCAGTATACCTAATTTCTAATAAGTTTGGGGGTTAAAATTTAATGAACAATATATGTGTGTGTGTGTGTGTGTGTGTGTGTGTGTGTGTGTGTGTGTGTGTGTGTGTGTGTGCATTTGGCATATATTTTTATATTCACTTCATTTTATTCTTGGTTATTCTCTTTCCATCTGTGTATATATATATATATATATATATATATATATATATATATATATATATATATGCACACACACACACACACACACAGGGTGTTTCAGGAGGAAAGGTCAATACTTTGGGAGGTGATAGTATCGGTCGTTGTGAGAAAAAAGTTCATATAAACATGTGTCTAATTCTGAATAGTTACGGAGATAGAGCTGTTTGAATCTACAAATACAAAAGCATCGTTAATGGTAATCAAGAAAGAGAAACCAATTACTGTTTCTAACATTTAATGTTTAAACATTGGCATTTTGAATGGTATCAGATCAATGAGTTGATCTTGACGTTCCTTTATGCGGGCAGCAGCATCCAAAATGCGCGAGCAATTCGTCTCATGTATTCACCTTTCTTTTGTAAACTTGACTTTTCATCCACCCCCACAAACAATAATCTAATGGAGAGAGGTCTGGAGACCTTGGTGGCCATTGAATGGGACCACCGCGGCCGATCCATCGACCAGGGAAAATTTGATTTAGGTATTGCATCACCAGACGGGTAGAATGTGGAGAAGCTCCGTCATGCTAAAAGTACATACCAGCGCGTGTAGCGAAAGGAACATCCTCCAATAGTCCTGGCAATTCATTTTGCAGAAGTTCTAGGTAACTTTGTCCTGTAAGACGATTTTCTAAAGTAACAGGGCCAATCAGGTGATCATCGATGATACCGCACCACACATTGGCAGAGAAGCGATGTTGAAAATTTGTTTCCACAGTGGCATTTGGATTTTCGTCTGACTACCGATGAGAGTTACGAGTGTTATTGATACCG
Organism: Bathynomus jamesi; assembly: GCA_023014485.1. Classification (NCBI taxonomy): domain Eukaryota; kingdom Metazoa; phylum Arthropoda; class Malacostraca; order Isopoda; family Cirolanidae; genus Bathynomus; species Bathynomus jamesi. The sequence goes on along the minus strand of JAJOZX010000428.1, from coordinate 66,985 downwards.
TCACGGGTGAAAGTAGCTTCATCGGTGAAAAGTATTGATCGAAGCAATCAGCGATTAACATTTACCCAATGACAAAATTCCAGTCGCATGGCAGCGTCTCATGGTTGAAGGTGTTGTACACACTGTACATGATATGGATACAAGCCTTCCTCACGTAATGTTCGCCATACTCATGTGTGTGGTACACCGAGACGTGTAGAAATTCTTCGCGAGCTAGTAATAGGACTACGCTCTACCAACTGAAGAATGTTTTCCACTTCATCCACATCTTGTTGACCTTCACGTTCAGATGAAACATGAGCGCTGGGAAGTGTACCAATCTCACGCAATGTGTTGAAAACCCTGGTAAACACTCTTTGATCCGGAATTCTGCGGTTCGGAAACCGTCGACGGTATTCTGCGACAGCAGCTGTTGCACTTCTATCGCAAAAACCGTAGACATACACCATATCTGCATATTCGGCATGTGTGAAGGTGTGTGGCATTCTTAACACTGCTTCAAACACCAAACAATGTCACTCACAACAGTCAGCTGTCGATTGGCTTATGTTACATACTTACATTACAGCTTACATGGCTCAAGATTATAGGGGAGGGAAGGGGGAGGAAGAGCTGTACGCGCATCAGATTCAAATAGCTCTATCTCCGTAACCATTCAGAATTAGACACATGTTCATATGAACTTTTTTTCTCACAATGACCGATACTATCACCTCCTGAAGTATTGACCTTTCCTCCTGAAACACCCTGTATATATGTATATATATATATGAATAGAAACGACATAAGTATTAAGGAACGTTTCTGCACACGAGGAGGAGAGATAACGAAATAATGAAAAATGAGGCGAACCGCCTGGGAATCGAACCCAGGGCCTTCCAATTGCCGGTCGGACGCTCTACCATTATGCTACGGACCTCACTCAATCACAAATCGAAATTCTCCCAAATAGGGCAGAAACCAATGCCCTCAAAGAGCACCCTCGCAAATCGTGAATATGCGCAAATAACTGCAATGACCACGCAGTATATAAATGAATAGAAACGACATAAGTATTAAGGAACGTTTCTGCACACGAGGAGGAGAGATAACGAAATAATGAAAAATGAGGCGAACCGCCTGGGAATCGAACCCAGGGCCTTCCAATTGCCGGTCGGACGCTCTACCATTATGCTACGGACCTCACTCAATCACAAATCGAAATTCTCCCAAATAGGGCAGAAACCAATGCCCTCAAAGAGCACCCTCGCAAATCGTGAATATGCGCAAATAACTGCAATGACCACGCAGTATATAAATGAATAGAAACGACATAAGTATTAAGGAACGTTTCTATGTCGTTTCTATTCATTTATATACTGCGTGGTCATTGCAGTTATTTGCATATATATATATATATAAAACTGGGCTGGTGGATCGTATAGGGAGAACTTTGGAAAAAGTAGATCCCATCTCAGTAAAGTCTGGCCACCCCTGGTATACTGTAGAGTGTAGATCAGGGGTGGCCAACCTATGGCGCATGCGCCAAAAGTGGCGCATTGGATGATTAGAAGTAGTCTCATTAAGGTAAGTAATGTTTACATTGTTTTTATATTAAATCATTATATCATGTAAAAATGCTAAATATATCTATATTAACATATTTTATACAAGAATTGAATGCGGGTACAAGAACTGAACTCATGCGTGAAAAAATTGGCGAATGAAATGTAAAAGGTTGGCCACCCCTGGACTGTAGATGCTCACATGTTTAATCATACAAAAGTAAAGATAGTTACTAAAGCAAATTCTCTCTTTGAAAACAGAAACCGAATGCAAATACAAATATAAAATTAAATCTGAATTTGTCAATAGGATTCCCCCAAAAAAATAATATAAATAGTACAAAGAAATTCTTAAAGAAATCTGAAAAAAAACTGGAATCGAAATTTAAATTTAATCGAACCGAAAAATATAAAACTTAAATCGAAAAATAAACTGAAATCGAAAAAAAAAATATAAAAAATCGAAACTGAAATCGAAAAATGGACTTAAAAATTTATCAGTTTCTCATCCTTGATATATTATTACTCTATTTAGTTGCATCAAGAGTTAATTCTGACTCCGTATTAAAATCACTGTCCGGTTGTTGTAGTTTTCTATAATCTAAATAGAGTATAAGAGGATGACAAAGTATAAAGTTGCATCGACGAAACGGAGTATATCGAGATGACCAAATGTAAGTTTGAATTAACCAAATAAAGCAGTGGTTCCCAATCTAGGGGTAAATTAGCTCACTAGGATAATGACGACTATTTTGTGGAGTAATGACACGCGATCCAGAAGTTATAATAAAAAATAATATCTAATGATTGGGGTAAATGAGCTGGATTAGAATTGGGTTTTGAATAACCATACAATAAAGGTTGGGAACCACTGAAATAGAGTATTGTATATGAAGACTGTAATGTATTGAATTGAAATATGAGAATTAATTTGAATATTTTAATGAAAAAAAATTGTTACTATATTCACGAAATTAAATTAATGATCCGAGCCAAAGATTTGTTAGGATTGTAAAATTGGAGTTTATTAATAAATACGAAATAATAAAATCTATGATACTTAAGTGGAAAAAAACGTTTAATAGTTACGTGATATAACGCCTTTGTCGTCCAATCATGTCATAAACAGATTATTTTTCGGGCAGTATCGAATACAGTCGGACCTGCTATAACGCGCGGGATGCGTTCCTGAAAAACAGCGCGTTATGCAAACGCGCGCAATGACATGCGCATTTACGCACAGGGACAATGTTATAAGTTGGGGATGCGTTCTTGCCACATTACTAGGGCCACTCAATATATTTTGCCCCACCCTTTTTTCTTAGCTAAATAACACTGCCCAACAAAAAAATATTTTTTGCTGCTGATTTAATTCTAAGACCTGTTTCTGGATAATATTGATGTGCTGATTTCAAAAATCACCTTAGATTTTGTCCATCACATCAGGTTTTCGTGCAATGCAATATGCCTATTTTGGGTGATCCATGAAGGGCGCTTATCAAAATTGATGATTTTCGAGACCTGTTAACAGCTGTTTTGCTGTTAAAATTTTATCTGTGGAATACGCAAATCTGTGCATTAAATCTAAAGGCCATGTACAACATATTAAAATCTTGGGTAGTGAAGAGCAAGGTGAAAGGTTCCACCAAGATATCAAAGTGATGGAAGAACGATACCAAGGAAGATGGGATACCCATATGATGGCTGACTACTGCTGGAGCCTGCAAAGAGATTGTCTTGACATCTCTCATTCTAGGAAGTCCTATAAGAGAAAATTTATCAGCACTGAAAAGTAAGAAAACAAGAAAAAGACAATGTTAAGAAAACTGGTCCCGTACTTGCTTTAATATGGATTCATTTTTTGCTTATTTAAACACTTTTAATCACTTTGTGTCAATATTACTATTGTATATTAAAGTTCACTCCCTGCACAATTGTTTACTTTTCCATGCTGATTCTGAGTATGTAAAACTTATTTTTTGAAAAGAAAAAAAATTGGGCATAACCCTGCCAAAATGCGATATATCCAAAATATCCGTATTTGATTGCTCGAAAACCTGACGTGATAGGCAAAAACTAAGGTGATTTTTGAAATCAGCACACCAAAGTTACCTAAAAACAGGTGTTAGAATTAAATCAGCAAAATTGGTGTTGGGCAGTGTAATAGACCATGGGGCTGAAATGTCTTTTGGGCCGTAAGTTTGAACTTTCTGCGCTTCACATAACCGGATTTTTCCAGTTTGAACCTCCCCTCCTTGTATAAAACCGCGTTTAAACGCCCTTATATAAAATCAATGGTTAATGTAGTTTCGAAAATGGCGTCTGACAGTGATGTGCGTCGTAAGAGAAGGAAACAGTTGGAAATATTCACAAACGTCTACAAAACGTTAACGAAGATACTGTTGTTGATCGAACACAGTTGACGTTGGTCTAACGTGTGAGATCATCAAAAGGGGGAGGGTCAGTCTTGATGATGAACCACGCAGCGGTCGCCCGGCATCGGCTGTCACATCTCACACTGTACAACGGTGCTAACAGCATCATTCGATCAAATCGACGCGTCACATACAAGGAGCCATCACTGGAGCTAGGAATTAGTGAAGGAAGTGTAAATACGATAATTCAGCAACTGGGCTACTCAAAAGTGTGTTCACGGTTTTGTTTCCTCGCAAACTGACTGAAGATACACAAAGCCCAAGAAAAGAAATTGCCTCTGAGTCGTTGGTTCGATACGAGACAGAAGGGGATGACTTTCTTTCACGAATTGTGACTGGGGATGAGACTTGGGTACACCACTTTGAACCTGAAACAAAACGCCAATCCATGGAGTGGCATCACGCAGACTCCCCACGCAAAGAAACGTTCAAAATGGCTCTCTCTGCAGGAAAGGTTATGGCCACATCTTGTGGGATATGAAAGGGGGGATTCTGGTGGAGATTATGAAGAAAGGACAAACAATCAACTCAGAGGCATATATGCACCCTACAGAGACTCCAGAGACGTATAAATCGAGTTCGACCGGAAACAAAACTGGAAGACGTCCTTTTTTTGCACGATAACGCAAGACCACACAACAGTTTGCAAACAAGAGAGGCCATCATAAAAATGCGCTTGACTGTGTTACCCCACCCTCCATACAGCCCGGATTGGCACCTTCAGACTCCCATTTGTTTGGGCCAATAAAAGATGCCATGGAAGAAAGTTTCAGAGTGACGATGAGGTTGTTGAGGAGGTTAAGAGGTGGCTGCAGTGGAACCCAGCGGACTTTTACCAGCAAGGAATAAAGGCCCTTGTTTCGAGGTGGAGGAAAGCCGTAGAAAAGGATGGAGACTATGTGGAAAAATAAAAAATTGTAAAAAAGATATGTAACTACCTCCTGTACAAAATTTCTGGAACTTACAAGGAAACTTGGAAAGACAAAAAAAGGGGGGAAAAATATATTGAGTGGCCCTCGTATTTTTCCCTTAAAGTCAATGTATTATTAATTGTTTAACACCTTTTACCATAATATATAATACGAAATGAAATGGATAAAAAACAAATATTACAAGCAAAAAATTTATTTAGTAACGTACATGAATATAAAATGCATAATTAAAAAATGTTAAAGTACATCGAGAGCATCTTCTTCTCCGTCACCTTGGTTGCAGCAGCAGCTGGCTTCTTAAAATACGCATCTAGACGTTGACTGTCGTGCCTCCTTCGTTTTCTCCCGATAAATTTACTTGTAGCATCGGAGAAGACCCTCTCATTTTCTGTTGAATGTGTGCTCCGTTCGATGTTGGGATCATTGTCAGCAAGATGGTGCAAGGATATCAGCCATAGAAAATGCTTCCGACAGTTTTGCTACTGTGAGTTGTTTTACCGTTGCCTCTTCTTCTGGTTCATCATCATTTTCCGAATCAACTCCTCTGCTGCTCTTTGTTCTTCAATCTCCATTAATTCATCGTTCATTAATTCCTGTGAATGTGCATATGTTTACGACAGTTTACGTACCATATTTTTATGGGTTTTTTTATTATTTAAAAACCGCGTAACTTAAAATTAAGCGTGTAATAACATTTTTATGGTGTTAAAAAATAAATCGCGTAACTCCGTAGGCGCGTTATAGCAGGTCCGATTGTATATATAATAAATGGATTTAATACGGTTAAGTAAGCTAAATAAATTTGTTAAATAATATAAAATGATTAGGAAATTATAAAAAAAATATTAAATTGATGTACTACTGTAATTAGTGTTTCTAGTTTTAGATTCAATGAAGGTTGAATAAAAGATCATGTGCAAAACGCGAAATAAAACAATGAAACCTTTCCTCTCGAAGACGAGACGGAGGGCACAAAATTTCTGGAAGTGAGTGGAGACGAGTTAGTTACAGAGAGAAGCCATACAGCAGTCAATTAGAAATTCCTGTTATTTTTATTATTTACTGTAATGTCCATCGTGCCCGTAGGAATTAGGGCCCACTTTTAAGATGAATTCATAACAGTAGACTAAATTCATTTCTCTTCATGGAAACTTTCCTTCAAGCCCTAGGTTTATTTTTGTCCCGCGCTAGGGCCATATTGAAAGGAAACGTTCCTTCAGGCCTAGGCTTACTTGTCTAGCGCTAGGCCATATTCTTCATTTCTTAGGCCTATTTGAATTCCAATGAAAACCTATTCCCCTTTATTAATTGTATAACGTTAGTAATTTAATATAACCTCTGTAATAACATAAGATTAAAAACTTTTTTTTTTAAATATAATATAACGATAAACAATGTTAGTTCCGCACTCGAAGAGTTCAAGTGAAAAACTAATAGGAAGAGACATCAACTGGGTTTACGTCACTACATCAAGTGAAAAACTCCCATCGCACACCCACCCACGAGCGGAGCAACGGAAGAATGGATCATTTTCATTCAGGGGGAATCACCCCGAGAATTCGCGACCCTTCAGATGTGCTTAAAATGGTAGATAGCAGGGCCACCAGCATGGACATTTTAAAAACGGTGGCCTTGTGAAGGCGTAGAAATGCCCAGAAGCCAGGTGTTGTGAGAAGTTGTGCTTGAATTGAATTGAATTGAATAGTATTGAGTTGGATCTTTATTAATAAAATAAATACATTGGTTTTACAATTTACAATGTCATAAATAACTGCGAAGCTGGATTATTTATTTTATTTGACCCTTAAGCTTGAGTTTTACTGGCTGTTTTTATAACGTAGAATTAAAGTGATTAGTTTTTAAAAGTTACAGTATCTTTCTCCCTGTTTCTGGTCTGGCGACCCTTGGGCCATACTCAGCCACACATAGAGTAAATGAGCTTCCTGAATGTATAGTAATGTGCATAACTGAATATATAGTAAGTAAGCTAGCAGTAACCAAGCAAAAAATGTTTTTTTAATACAGAAATTTTTTTTTTATTTGATCTGAAAGATTTATTTGTGAATATTTCAAATATAAGTTTTTACTCGGAACAAAAAAAAAAAACTTCACTTCCCAAAATGTTTCTACGTACTGTTAAAGCATTTTGAGCATTACTTACCTTAAGTAGTAAATACTGGAGTAAGTAACTCGGGAAAAGGATTAGGAAATTAATATGGAGCGTATATCGCATTGTATGCCAAAGGACTTATATAACTCCCAGTATGTTGATGATGTGACCACAGATGTACTTTACTTGAAAATAAACAAATACTCGCACCCAACACAACACAGACCCTAATAATAATTAATGGTTGAAGACTCGCAACTCTCCCTCGTTATCAACAAAATCTGACATGAAAATAATACACAGTAAAAAAAAAATAAATAATTATCTCTATCAACACAACATTTGTTTAAAAGATAAAGAGTGAAAAAATATTAAAATGTTAAATATCATAACAGGAGAAACAAAAACCATATCCAATATGAAACATTTAATTAAAACATGTCTTAAAGTCCTAAACTCTTAACAGCACAATCAAGAAAAGACAACTTCAAACTCGAATAAACACGCTCGCAGATGCATCCAAATCTTTACTCTTCGCTATTGCAGGGTTGCGCTGGAGGAAATTGCCCAAGATTGATGATGATCTACAGATCTACAGAAGCTAAGGCTAACAAAGACCTTAAGATCAACTCTAAGGCTAGCCCGAGAGAAAGGAAAGAGTAGGGGGTTAAGAGAAGAGAAGAGAATAAGGGGTTAAGTAAGGAGCAACACCTATCATTCGTGGGTTAACATTCATTCAGAAAAAGAGGAAAAAAGTCTCACCATCATCATCCGCCGGCCACTGCCGACAAGTCAGAAAAATAGTCGGAGAAAATAGGAGAGGGGTGAAAGATGAAAAGAAGTAAAATAAGAACGCTTACAAACCATGCAAACACAGTCTTAACTCACTGTCATACCATGCAAACTACAAACATGCAAGAAAAGAGTTACAGACATGCAAAGTAAGGAGAGATAAAAAAAAAAAAAAAGTAGGTAAAGTTAAACAAAAAGTGGGTTAGTTTACGCTACGAGCTACATCTACGTTCGTGTTAGTCTAATTTTTTTTTTTTTTTTATTGCTGGCATCACACGCTGGCATGTCACAAGCTGGCATTCATCGTCAACAGACTCATCCTCGAGCACCACCACCAGAGCTCCTGTTGTTAACTTTCTTTTAATTTTAAAAACGTTAATATTTTAAAATGTCTGTCAAGACGGTTCTTAAACATATTAACGCTGGTAGAATGAACGACTGACGCGGGAAGATTATTCCATTTATCAATTACTTTAAACGTAAAGAAGTTTTTAGCGATATTAGTAATGAAACGTCTGCCACGCAACTTAAATCCGTTATTGCGAGTATTACTATTATCGAAAGTGAACAATTTGTCAAAATTTACGTTATCGATGTTATTAACGATTTTGAAAACTTCAATAAGCTCCCCCCTTAATCTCCTAGTTTCGAGTGAATACAGGTCTAACTCTTTAATCCTATCTTCATAAGGCTTATTGCGCAATGACGGAATAAGTTTCGTGGCACGACGCTGAACCCTTTCTAACCTATCAATATCCTCACGCAAGTACGGGCACCAAAACTGAACGGCATATTCTAAATGAGGCCTGACTAGGGACTTGTAAAGGGGCAATATAATATCCTTCGATTTAAATTCGAAATTACGCGCTATGAAGCCTAACATCCTATTAGCTTTTGCGCAAGACTCCAGGCACTGGTTCCTAACCTTTAAATCTTAGATACGCGTACGCCTAAATCTACTTCCTCGTCAACGCTCGCTAACTCCCTATCATCCATCGTGTACGCGTAATTATTGTTGCGAGAACCTATATGCAAAACTTTACATTTATCTACGTTAAATTGCATCTGCCACTTATCCGTCCACTCCATAATCCTATTACATCGTCTTGGATCCTATTTCTATCGTCCTCGTTAACAACCTTACCGCCTATTTTAGTATCGTCCGCGAATTTTGACACGTTACTAGTCAATCCTACATCTATGTCGTTAATGTAAATTACGAATAGCAATGGGCCTAACACTGAACCCTGTGGGACACCGCTACCTACATCTAACCACCCCGATTCACTACCATTAACTACGACCCTCTGCCTCCTAGCACGAAGCCATTCTTCTAACCAGTTAGCTACCTGACCGCGTATACCGTGCGCTTTAACCTTCGCAATTAGTCTCCTATGCGGAACTGTATCGAACGCCTTTTTAAAATCTAAATAAATAACGTCAGCTGCCTATGCCTATCGTATTCGCGCACTATTTCGTTATAAAATTCTAACAAATTAGTTAAACAAGACCTATGGCGTCGAAACCCGTGCTGACTACTATTAATCAAATCTCTACTTTCTAAGTGATCGATAATACGATCCCTAACTACGGATTCCAAAAGTTTACCGACAATTGACGTTAAGCTAATGGGCCTATAATTGCTAGCTACCGCGCGGTCGCCTTTTTTAAAAATAGGCGTGACGTTAGCTAATTTGAAGTCTTCAGGAATAATCCCCGTTTCGAGTGACTGATTAAAAATCTTCGTTAAGGGGCCTACGATAACGTCTTTCAAATCTTTCAAATGTCTGGGATAAAAAGCGTCAGGGCCTGGAGCCTTGCTAACTTTTAGCCTATCGATATAATGCGCAATCTCAGCCTCGTAAACAGTTATTTCATCTAAAATAGTCTCGCTACTAAATGGAACGATATCGTCACGTCGGGGACATTATTTACGTCTTCTACGGTAAAAACTGTCGCAAAAAAGTTATTGAAAATACCCGCCATCGCCTGAGCGTCAGAAGCCAAAGCGCCATTACATCCACTAGAGGGCCTATGTTATCTTTTACCGGCTTACGATTATTACGTATTCAAAAAACTTTTTTGGATTATGTTTACTATCCGCAGCTATAAGTATCTCTAAATTACGCTTATTCCTAACTGATCTTTTAACCTGACGTCTAACTCTCGATATATCTATTAAAGTTAGCTGCCGTGCCATTGCGCTTACTAAGTCTATACGCTCTATTATAAACTCTCCTATTTCCCTACTTCACCACTTCGGCCTACCACGATTTCTAACGCGCTTGTGCCTACGAGGAATAAACTCCCTTTCAATATTCCTAAAACTTTCTTTAAACGCCACCCAACGCAAATTTGTGTCATTACCCATAAATAAGTTATCCCAGTCCACTACTCTCATCCTATCCGTAAAACTATCAAAATTAGCCCTACGAAAATCAGGGACTTCCACTACATTACAATCCTGAGTGTTATCTATCAATAACTTAAACCTAAGAATTTGATGATCGCTACATCCTAAACTCTCGCCTACTTCTAATATTCTCGCCGTTCGTCATCACTAAATCTAAGATATTATCACCGCGCGTTGGTTCGGTAACTATCTGTCGTAAAAAGTTATCGTCCATAAACTCAACCAGTCTCAAACCCTCTTCATTACCCGTAAAATTCTCGTAATTAACATTAGGGCAGTTAAAGTCTCAGACAATTATACTATTCCGATTGTCAATAAAATTACCAAGAAGTGAGTAAAATCTAGTATCTATATCGAGGGGTTGAACGGGAGGTCTATAAACAACAACAAAATTAAAACTAATACTACGCGCCCTAACTTCAACACAGATCGCATTAATTGCTGCCGGAAAATCTAACTTAACCTCGATAGCCCTAAGGGAATTACGAATGTACAGCAAAACGCCTCCTCCAAATCTATGTAACCAATCATTAGTAAAGAGTTTAAAACCCGGTATATCAAGTTCCCCCAAACAAGTCCCGAGTCACGGTATTTAACCAAGTTTCAGTGATAGCAACTATATCATAGTTGCCGGAATAAATTACCGCCTTAAATTCATTTAATTTATTTCTAATACTACGCGCGTTGCAATAAAAGACACAGTTATTTTTTACCACGTGCCTGCGTTTTAAACTATTTATCACGTCGGGCCCGCGTTTCCCGGACCCACAACGTTTAAAGAAGGCTTCGACCTATACAGCTTTCGAACGTTTTCGTCTATTAACCTACCTAGCCTAGCATTACCTATTTCATTAAAATGCACCCCATCTTTTATAAAAAGGCTAGGATCATTGAATTCGGACCACAGCTTTACGAAGGGTACACTTTCCTCAGCACAAATCTCTTCTAATTTGTTATTCAAAAATATTGTTTTGGACGTAATTCTAAGACCCATCCCGTGCCTAGGGGTAATACCTAGAACTAAAGACCTATCTGACCTCGCCTTCAGGGACCTAATTAACCCCCTATATCTCTCCAAAAGGTCAGGCACTCTCGTATCGGGCCTATACGAGTCGTTGCCTCCTACCATCGTCACCAACATTGAGTGACGGGAAGCAACGTCAACCCTATCCACTTCGTCTCTAACTCTGTCAACCCTTGCCCCTGGGAGACAGACCCTCCTCCTATTGGTTGGATTCCGTTTAACGAACTCTTTGTCCATGTGGCGCACTAAAGAGTCCCCAATTAAAATAGTTTCCCCCTCATTCACGTCCCTTTCCAAATGGGCGAAAGGGTTCGAAACCTCGATAGGGGGGGGATTCCTATCACCTAATGTACGCGGCCTAGCTCCACCCTTAACCTCTCTAAATCCCTCGCTATCTACTACTCTCGGACTAACCTTAACCTCTTCCTCAACTCTATCTAACCTTCCGACAAGCTACCTAAACTAGAAACTAAGTTACGCACCTCACCCTTCAAATTACTAACGTCTTCAACGTTAGTATTGGTTCGGCTTCCGTCAACCGTAGCCCTAACCCTGCCCTCATCAAGCGTTGCAAGTCTATCCGCTACCTCACGTACACTGCATTTTATGTCAACTAATTCCTCCATGAACTCGCAAAAGAAACAAACTGATCTATCGGTAATCGCCATTGGACCGCCGTTATAATCCTTAAATTCCGAATACTACCGGTTAACCCTACACCTAACACACGACGCTTTCTGCGACGGCATCGCGGAGTTAAAAATTTAAACCGTCACAGGTATAAGTTAAATTAAGCCGGCACGCTATGAAAACTTCTAAATCGCTAAAAACCACTAATTCAATTACTTAACTATAACAACGTAAATTTAAACGCAAGTATATAAAATTCAAAACTATCCAAAAGTAAAATTCTCAGCAATATATAAAAGTAGATGCAAAATCAGAGAGCTCAGGAAATGCGTCCGTTCAGTACAGAGTCTGGCTGATGATGATGGAGGTGATGATGATTATGATGATGACTTGGAGATTTTTAACCTTCGTAATGGCAAAGGTCACGTGATGGAGGTGATCTACAGTTTTACGTGAAACCCGAATCACGGGTCACTACATCATCTGGACACAAAGAACGGTCCCCCATCTAATTGCTATCCAGAATAAATATCCTTTACCTTCGAGTTGCCGAAGGAGGTGCGACAAATTTATTCAAGCTCAGCTTCAAAGTCACTCTCAGACGCATCTCTTCTTTTCATATTAAAAATGAAAGAAAGAGATGCGTTTGAGAATGACTTTGGATCTTCGTTTGCTTTTTTTTTTTAACAAATTAGGTGCCTTTATTAAACGCAAAATGTTTTGGGTTTTGAAGCCTTTTTCCGCAAGAATATTAGAATGTAAAGCATTTAAAATCCTTAAATTTAGGGCAGGTATTTATTCCCATGTCTATTTCTGGTAAATAAATAATATACACCTTTTATTTTCAAGAAGAGACTACTGAAAGTGTTCTATAAATGGTCGTTCATCACATCAGAATTGAGAATATACTATGTCTGATACCGAACAGTGTCTTTTTTTCAAAATGAATTTTTTTCTCTTATGTCTTTTATATTTCTTATATTTTCTTTTATATGTCTCTTATAATTTGACTCTCAGACTTTTCGATGTGTCCCGGTTTAGAATTACGTCGAAACCTTCTCTAGATCGTAGTCTTTACTGAATTAGAACGAATTTTGTGCAAAACGTTTTCATAATATTTTTAGGCCATTCCTTTATTAGACATGCTTTTTCCATCTCCAATTTGTCCTCTTTTCTTTTGTATATTTGTATTATTCAGTATCTCTTCAGTGACTCCTGATTTCTTTGTCCCCCCTTTATTATAAAAAAAACTTTTTCTTCTTTGTCTCCCCTTTTATTAGAGGAAAATATTTTCTTCTTTCCACTCACTTCATCTTTATGATCTCATTGTAGACATGATTCGCAATACCCTCACTGTCATTTTATTGAAAGTTATTTTATTCCTGTTTATGTTCCACTCATTTCGAGTGTGATTTTGTATTTTTATTTCTTCATTGTTATTATTTTCTCTTTGGTTGGGTTCGGAATTCCTGAACGGCCAAGCTCTGAATAGCTAACCTTAAATTATAGCCGAAGTTAAGTTAGGCTAAAACAGACTTTATGGAATTGAAGGTTCTATTTTGTCCTACCTCGAGGTTGTCGATTCCTCGCGGGTTTACTTTAGGCCTCAATTAGCATAATAAAAAAAGGGGGACGCTGTTTATGGCCTTCTTTCTAAACCTTGCAACCACAACAAAACTTGCACCATTGCACGGTGCAACAATCCTGTAGCCAGAATACCAAACTCGCAGATAGGAGGAGATTGTAGCCATCAATGGACCAGGGAAGTACTCCTGGGGGGAAACATTAGGCAGGATATAGAGAGTGCTGGAACTCCCGTTTCTCCTGTTACTGTCCTCTTTAGCTGATTTTTTTTCCGTGTCTCATCTACCATGTGAGCAGTCCAGCATGCTCTCAAACATACACTTCTTCCTCTATTCCTCACTACACACACACACACACACACACACACAAATATATATATATATATATATATATATATATATATATATAACTGCAAACACGCAGTACAATTAACGTAAAGAACGACGCTTGTATAGGAGATATTCCGCGCAAGATGAGAGAGAGAACGAAACAAATGAAAAAATGAGGTAACCACCCGGGAATCGAACCCAGGATCTTCCGATTGCCGGTCAGATATGATAACCATTACACCATGGGCCTCACTCATTCAAATGCCGTAATTCTTCTACATACGCGCAGAAACCAATGCCCCAAGGGGGCACCTCCCGCATGCCGTAACATTATATACATTTAACTGCAAACACGCAGTATAATTAACGTAAAGAACGACGCTTGTATAGGAGATATTCCGCGCAAGATGAGAGAGAGAGAACGAAACAAATGAAAAAATGAGGTAACCACCCGGGTTATGTAGAAGAATTGCGCGTATGTAGAAGAATTACGGCATTTGAATGAGTGAGGCCCATGGTGTAATGGTTATCATATCTGACCGGCAATTGGAAGATCCCGGGTTCGATTCCCGGGTGGTTACCTCATTTTTTCATTTGTTTCGTTCTCTCTCTCATATCTTGCGCGGAATATCTCCTACACAAGCGTCGTTCTTTACGTTAATTATACTGCGTGTTTGCAGTTAAATGTATATAATGTTACGGCATGTGGGAGGTGCCCCCTTAGGGCATTGGTTTCTGCGCGTATGTAGAAGAATTACGGCATTTGAATGAGTGAGGCCCATGGTGTAATGGTTATCATATCTGACCGGCAATCGGAAGATCCCGGGTTCGATTTCCGGGTGGTTACCTCATTTTTTCATTTGTTTCTTTCTCTCTCTCTCATCTTGCGCGGAATATCTCCTATACAAGCGTCGTTCTTTACGTTATATATATATATATATATATCTTACACATTGTATATTCTTTCCAAAATTTAAAAAAAGGCAGTTTTTAAAAGCTTCAGAGACCTTGATTTCGACTCTCTCCCTTTCCTTCTTTGGGGGGGCATTCTTGCGGGCATTCGCCTTTGACCCCTCTTTCTTGCATTAAAAAAAAAACTGAATTGCAAGCAAGCTCTCTATAAGACCACGTCCTATCAGTGTCATTCTTATACTTGATACAAGTATGAGTACAGTTTGTCTTCCTTTTCAGTCCTTACATTGAAAGTTTATATGTTGTATGTCTTTTTTTCTGTAGGACAATTAATGAAATAGTTTGTTAGCGCGCACATTCTTTAGAATAAAGATTTATTGCATTTATATTTGAACTCATTAACCGCTTATGCATTTGGGATGTTTCTCCATCTATTGAATTGTGTTTATTTTTCTCTCCTCTTATCTCCACTTGCAGAATGATGAAATCAATCCTGGGAAACGAAAAGCCAAAATTCTTACCTCGTATACGACTCCTTGGGGGTCTTCCTTTCTCTCCCAGCAAAATTTATGTAAAGTTCAAGTACGAAATATCTTTTCTAAAGACAGATTTGAGAGGATACTTATTTCTTTCGTTTTTCTGACACATATTTGAATCTTTATTAATTTCATTTTCATGATTGTCATGAATTTCTCACCATTCAATCAATCCTTTAAGACCCATTACTATTTTTTATCTCACGTCAACAATTTTCATCTTATCTGGTTCCAGCACCGGAACCATTTTACTTAATGAAAGATAACATTACCATTCATAGGAGTAACGTTGTGAGAGCGTGGTACGAAGATCACCCAGAGATTATTAATCTAATTCTGCCACCACGTTCTCCTGATTTGAATCCGATTGAAAACCTTTGGGCAATAATGATTAACGAATGGGAGCAGCGCAATGAAAGAACATTTGAAGCATTTTTAGCTCACACGAGGTATAGTTGGATGTTAAACCTATTCCATCTTATGAAAGTCATTAGTCTAAAGCAGTGGTATTCAAACTTTTTCCTTGGCGTACCCCTTTAGTTTGTTTTTTTTATTATGGCGTACCTCTTCCCCCTCAGTTTCCAAAATAAAAATGTTATTATACAATTTACACAGAATATGACGCTATCAAACGATCTTTATTTACGACCACCTAATTATTAGATGAATATATATATATATATATATATATAATATAATATATATATATATACCGGTATATATATATATATATATATATATATATATATATTAGGGTGATTCAAATATGGGGGTAAAAAAAAATTTGTTATATTTTAATGTGTTCAACCCTTTAAAAGGTTCATTTCAGCATAAAAATAACTATCCTAAAATATTTTAGCAAATTTTTAATTTTTAAGGGTTGCTACCAGCAATTAAAAATTGACAGAACGACTCAAATTGTCAAATTTTTCCACACCACCCAGGAGGTACAGTACAAGGCGCATTGCTTTTTTTTAATGTGGAAAGCTCCCCCGTAGGTCCTACCATAACCACAAACATGCATAATTAAACTACCATGATATTTGAGACATTAGCTGTCCTTACTTCATCAATGTTTCTTTTTTAATATCAGGGTAAACAGCCCTGTAGTTTTTCACTACTTGTAGCAAGAATTGTTTTTGATCTTCGTCATGTGTTAGTATTTTATGATATTCATCCATTAATTTTACTCCTCTTTCCGCTATATCATTCACGACTTTCCACTGTTTGATAGATTTCTTAGCGGAGTTAAACTCTTCATCATTATGCCATTCTTTAGCATCTTTGAGTAAAAATTTTGAACTAAATTCTGTTATTGTAAAGAATCTTTGAGTATTTGATGTGACAAAATCTTCTAATTTCTTCGTTAGAATAAGTGCAGGATCTAGAAAAGCCCGTTTTGCAGGAAGAGTTTCTTTTGTATTTTGCAAGGCCTTTACCATTTTGTTTGTTGTTTCAGTAGGCACTTCATCATCATAAAAGGCCAACGCTACCAGTTCTTCTGATAGGTACCAGAGGTGACCTAACAGTATTTTAATAGCAACAAATGCAATTGTGTCATTTATTTGTTTGTAGATTACAAGATTCTGTAATAATTCCAGATCAAGACGAGGAGCGCAAGATGGCACAGGAGCTGTAAACCATGCCTTTACATATAACCGAGTAGCAAATAGACAGATGTCTTTTAGTCCTTTTTTGTCTTTTACTGAAATTTTGAACTGAGATTTGAACAAAAAATTGTAATGAATATGTAATTTTGGCCATCCACCTAGCCCGATGAAGTCCCGCTGGATGTTTAAATTTGACTCCAACTTTTGGTTCACCTCCCAAAAAAATAATTGTTAACTGCAATAGTTCTAGGTAATCGTCTCTTGGTTGGAATGTGTCTAGTTTGATTTGCTGCAAATATAATTATGTCATCTTTGATGTCATGAATATTTTCATAGATATCTGGATCTGATAATACTGTTTCGTAGTCCTCCTTATTAATGTTTGACCATTTTTCTCTGAACTTCTTAAAAAGGACTATATCCGGGCCAGAAGATGGTGATAAAGACTTTGAAACAACAGCTTCCAGCATAATTTCAAATATGTGGTGTCGACATGCCAGCCACAATAAATCGTTGTCAAATTTTTGTTCTAGAAGAATAGCTGCACCATTTCTAGGACCATTATTGGCTGCCGTTGTATCGAAACACACGCATTTTATTTGTTCGCAGATGCCCCATTCAAGCGATGTCTGATTGTTGGCATTAAAACTAGAGACGCATTTCTGTCACTCAATTTTGCAACATCAAGACTTCCTAATAATTTATCATCAAACAATTTTCTACGTTTGCCTACCTTACTTTTCCATGTTGAAGGTTGTGCAGCACAGAAACCAGATTCATCACTTTTACTCTCCTCTGCTTCTGATTCTGATGATGTACTGGTGAGTATGACAGCCTCTTCATTCTTCTTTCTTTTGATCTCTTCTTCTGCTTTCCTCTTTTCATAATGTTGTTGCTTTTCTGCTGCTCTTTGCTCTTTTTTAGCAACAGCCTTATCAATGGTACCCATTTTTCCATGACGTCCTTTCTCACGTTGCATTTTCAAGAATTTCTTATCATCTTCTATTTTTATAAGCTGCATAGCATTCTCATGAGCAATGTCAAATAAGTTTTCCAGTTTATCTTTCCATTTTTCTTTATTATTTAAATTTTGTGATCTTTTCAATTTGTTTGCTTTGTTTTTCTTAAGCAGCTGCCATTCCTTCAGTATTCCTTGAATTTTATCTACTACATGTACTCTGTTTTGCTGGGATTCCTGTTTTTTTCCAAATTGCTAGCACATCATCCACAGCAGAGTAGCATGATTCTCTAATGCCTCGCTTTTTAATATTTCTGTAGTGCATGAAGAGGGCCATCATTTCCTTCTCTGATGGTAATACGGATGTTTTAGTACTGCAGAGGGCTGCCCAATTAGCCATACTTCAGTTTCTTTTCTCGTAGAACTTCTCCCAACTGAGAAACTAGGTGATGGTGAGTTAGGCCTAGCTTCCATAATCGATTAATTGGTATCAAAATTACGAGTGCCAAACATCAATTAAAAGCAAGCTAGTATATAAACCATTAATTAAAAATTCTGAAATTCAAACAATTAAACATAAACTCATAAGTTGTAAAAACAAACAAATTGAAAAAAAGGGAAACTTTGACGACTGGTAGCACATAGTAAATTTTATTTAAAATTCACCAAATTTGGCATACACTACTTTTTTGTCATAGGGAACAAAAATACAGGTTGAACAATTAAAAAAAAAAACTTTGATTTTTTTGAATCACCCTAATATATATATATATTCATCTAATAATTAGGTGGTCGTAAATGGAATGCCCTTGGGGCATTGGTTTCTGCGAGTATGTAGAAGAATTACGGCATTTGGAAGAGTGAGGCCCATGGTGTAATGGTATCGCATCTGACCGGCAATCGGAAGATCCCGGGTTCGATTCCCGGGTGGTTACCTCATTTTTTCATTTGTTTCGTTCTCTCTCTCTCGTCTTGCGCGGAATACCTCCTATACAAGCGTCGTTCTTTACGTTATTTATACTGCGTGTTCTTTGCAGTTGAATGTGTATATATATATATATATATATATATATCATAGCATTTTAATTATACAATTTACATTTTACACAACTCAAGCAATTTACACAAATTTTAACTCAGGCAAATATTAGAATTTAATACAGTTAATTAGAAATCGTCTGAGCTATTAAAATATATATATTTTAAATACTTACAAGTAATTAATGCGATGGTGGGACTGTTTGTCACTAGCAAGTTGTTCTATTCGCGGACGAACATTTGTGAGTGCCATTATGAGGCAAGCTTCTGGATGTAGGCGGTTTCTTTCTTTCGACTTGATAGCTGTCAGTGCCGAAAATCCCTTTTCACATAAATAGGTGGACGGAATGGAAGTAGTTTGTTGATAGCAAATTCACTTAAATTCTTTGTATTCAATATGGGCCAATTTCCAAAACTCGGAGACAGAAAAGTCGTTGAATTTATGTTTAAGTGAGCTGTCAGCTGCCAATTCAATCAATTGTTCTTTTAAACGAGCGGGAAGCTCCGCATTAGACACAGCAAGGTTCGAAAACGGATTCATTATCCATTCACTTTGTGGGGAATCTCTATTAATACATGGAAAGTAATGCAAAAATGATTCACGAAGGCTCACTAAATGCTGCTTTATAATATTCATAACTGAGTCACTGACAAGAAACTCGTTTTCGTGACAGAATTCGCTGAATATTTGGAAAGGTGTGGTATTATTGTTTTCTATGCACTTTATCCAGTATAAAACTTTCCCCAAAAATCCCTTGACTTTTTCTTGTGCCTGCAATATATTTTTGTCATACCCCTGAAGTTGAAGATTAAGTTCGTTTAATTTGGTGAATATATCTGCCAAATAACTCAGTTTACAAAGCCACTCCTCATTTTCTATAAATTTTAATAAGTCTGAATTTCGGCTGTTAAGTAAACTTCTCACTTCATTCCAAGTTCAAAAAGTCGTGTTAATACCTTTCCTCGTGAGAGCCAGCGCACTTCAGTGTGCAAAAGCAACTGAGTATGATTTTTGCCCATCTCCTCACAAAGAATTTTAAAGAGGTGTGAATTCACTGCTCGAGACTTGATATAATTTACTTTTTACAGCATCGTACGATTCGTACCAATTTGTACCAATATCGGGTAATTCAATAATAATTTAAATAAAATATTAAAATATAAAAATATAAAATAATTAATATTAAATAAATTAATAATAACTTCTACCAATGTTGAGTTAAATTTATAATTAAATATTAATATTATAAATAATGATTATAATATATATTTTCAAAAAAATTTAAATGATAGATGATAATTATAATTGTATAAATTCATTTTATAATTGATTAACTAACTTGCTTGTTTTTGCAGCAGAGCTTACGTACCCTCAGGAAACCCCTCGCGTACCCTGGTTTGACTACCACTGGTCTAAAGCAAGACTGGTGGGCCGTGAATCAGAGAAATTTGCATTTGATTTGTTCATCGTAGTTATTACGTAATATAGTATACTGTATATAGTAGTATATAAGAGTTTATTGGTAGCATATCATATGACAATTCCCATAAACATGTGATGACCTCGATGTTGCCAGTTTTTATTTTTTTCCTGAAACTATTACCTTCTCATAGTTTGTTTCAACAATGCATATATTATCATCTCCACGAGCGTAGACATTGCAAGAAAAGGTTCTAACTAAGGATAAGTAAAGTTCTTTCATGGTCACAATATATACTTTTACAGATGTCAAACATGAAAATATAATAAAATTCTATATTAACATAAATATATATTCGATACACATTTACGTCATGGCTTTAACATCAGTATTTCGTATAGCTTCCACCAGCATCAATAATTTCTTGCAATCGTTGCGGCATATAGTTCGTTTAATAGGTTACCACTTAAAACAATGGATAAACTATCTATTAGTGAGACGACCGTGACTTCCTCGAAATGCGAACGCGTGAGAGGTTCACTGAGGAATTTGGTCATTAGATTCTTCGCGTAGGATATATATCACAAACAACAATATTGACAACAATTCCCAACAATTACTTAATATCAGTAATTGCATTTGAGCAAATAATTTAGACCTACGTCAAAATAACTTAGGTATCATGCCATGATTTGGGATATTTGCCGAATTAGTCGTTCTCTATAGTCTACACTCTACACTCTACAGTATATATTGAGACGGTATAATGTAATGCCCAGCTAATATTATGATGACTAGGATTGCTCCATAACCATCCCAACATCCCGAAACTTGCTCCATTCTGCTTCTTAATCATTTGTATTTTAAACACTAAAATGTAGCAGAAGTGAAGTAATAATGGACTTCATTGATTGTGTTAGAGCAGTTATGTGCACCAATCCGAACACACCTCCGCTGCCATAAGGACCGCCCATTTTATACCTAACAGACTAGCTTGGGACGAGACAGAAGCGTGAGACTTCTTGTAAGCACTGTACATCCCAAACTCTCACCTACTTCTAAACCTTCGACTATATTTTCGCCGTTCTTCATCACCACGTCTAAAATATTGTCAGCGCGCGTTTGTTCGGTAACCATTTGTCCTAAGAAATTATCTTCCATGAACTCAATCAATCTCAAACCTTCATCATTACCAGTGTAGTGAATACTCTTATTTTAGTTTCAAGATAAATGTTAATTTTACCGTCTTGAATTTCGGAATAGCTATAAATTCATTTTAAATTAGTTACCCATCATAATTCAATTGTGAACCACATTAATACTAATTTTATGTATACTATATTATTTTATTGTATGTAAACATAATTAATTATATATCACAATTGTCAGTTAATTATTTATATTCAAATATTTATTTTAATCTAATACCATGTCCATTTTACAAATAAATAATAGAAATCCAAGGGTTATATTTTCCACCTTTGGTACTGTCGCAGTTTCGCCTAACGGACTCAATACGGCTAGTGAGATAATCACTGGTTGGCACTTAACTAGCGGCAGTGCTTATGGCTACATCATCCAGGTTAACCTATACCGGATAGATGCGCTACGGTCCCAAGCCGTAGCTTGCCTAGGCCGACGACGACGACGTAAACCAACAATTGGTGACTCCGGAGTTGGATTCCCCCCTTTTACCCGAACGACTAGGATTAGACTGTAATGTCGTTCGTGGCCATCACCCCCTTCACCCGAGCGACTAGGACTAGACTGTAACGTCGTTCGTGCCCATCACCCCCTTCACCCGAGCGACTAGGACCAGACTGTAATGTCGCTCGTGCCCTCTGCCCCTCACCCCTGCCCGTGCGCTCTGTGCCTGCGCTCGTCTCAACCTCCACTCCTTCGTTGGTAACTTGTCGTCTTGCTTGTACGTCAGCAAGCATAGGAGAAGATGCCTGACGACGCTGGTGCCATCTCCCACTTGAGCGTAAAGCTCCCCGTCTTCTGGCCGGGTGATCCATTTATTTGGTTCCACCAAGTGGAATCACAATTCAACTTGGGAAGGATCACCGCTAGCAGGACGAAATACGATCATGTTTTGTCTTCTCTACCAGCGAGCATCATCTCTGAAGTCCGTGACGTCATCGTGTCTACTTCCACGAGTGAGGACCCATACAACGATCTGAAGTCTGCCATCCTGTGCCGCACCACTGTCTCCGAGCGTGAGAAACTACATCAGTTAATCTCAAAAGAAGAACTTGGAGACCGTAAGCCCACTCAAATGCTGAGGGCTATGCAGTGCGCTCTAGGCGAACGCGCACAAACCTTCGATAAGGACATCTTTAGACAGTTGTTCTTGCAGAAACTTCCTCCATCAGCTCAGCGTGTCTTGGCCACTATGGATCCTGCTACTCCAGTTGATAAACTAGCAGAAACTGCCGACAAAGTAGTGGAGATTGACACAGCTCCGGTCAACAACGTGAACACACAATCGGAACTGGAGTTGAAAGTGAAAGAGTTAAGTCAACGACTCAACCACGTTTGTTCTCTGCTACAAAATCAACGGCAAAGAAGCCATTCTCGGTCAAGATTTACGAAGAGGCATCGTTCGAGTTCCGGGAAGATCTGCTTCTACCACTCGAAATTTGGAAAGAAGGCTAGGAAGTGCATCTCCCCTTGCAATTTTTCGTCGGAAAACCCCAGCAGCGAGTCCTAATGGCGTCTAGTACTCGCACTGCCAACCTGTTATTCATAAAGGACAGGAACTCTGGTGTCAATTTCTTGGTCGATACCGGAGCGTCAGTCAGTGTATTCCCTCAAAAATCTGGTCATAAGCACTCGGAATCTCCGCCTCTATACGCTGCTAACGGTTCACGCATACCCACGTACGGTACTCAGTCGCGTGAACTAAACTTGGGCCTTCACCGATCCTTCAAGTGGATTTTCATCTGTGCTCAAGTGCAGCATCCCATAATCGGCGCTGACTTCCTCCAGCATTTCAAACTCCTGGTGGATCTTGACAAGCGACGCTTATGCGACCAGGCCACACTGCTTTCTGTTCTTGCCAAACAGGTTGCCCTTCCGGACGCCTCGAACTCTGCACTTTCCCTCGTTCCCCTAATTCCATGTACCAGTGCCTTTTCCAGCGATATCCAGGAATTCTTCAACCGATGCAGATGGGTGATACCATTAAGCACACCATTACCCATCACATTACAACAAAAGGTCCCCCTGTGTTTGCAAAACCCAGACGTCTTGCCCCGGACAAACTGAAAGCTGCCAAATCGGAATTCCAGCTTATGATAGATCTTGGGATAATAAGACCTTCCAAAAGCAGTTGGTCCTCTCCCCTACACCTGGTCCAGAAGAAGTCAGGAGACTGGAGACCATGTGGGGATTACCGGTTTTTGAATTCGACAACCATCCCGGACCGATATCCGGTACCAAATGTCCAAGACTTTACTTCTCTTCTCCACGGCAAATCTATCTTCAGTAAAATAGACCTCGTTAAGGCTTTCCACCACATTCCCGTAGAGCCTTCGGATATTCCCAAGACTGCAGTTTGTACACCATTTGGGTTATTCGAATTTGTGAAGATGCCGTTCGGGCTACGGAATGCTGCGCAAACCTTTCAGAGGTTTATAGATGAGGTCACCAGAGGCTTAGACTTTGTTTATGCCTACATCGATGATTTGCTTGTGGCCAGCTCAACGGAAGAGGAACATAAGGAACATCTTTCACTCCTCTTTCAACGCTTAGAACAATACGGTGTTACTATTAATGCATCTAAGTGTGTGTTTGCACAGCCAACCTTGGAATTTCTTGGTCACACGATTTCGCAGCACGGAATTACCCCCCTTCAGGACAAGTGTGAAGTGATAAAAAATTACCCTATGCCAAATAATCAGCGTGAGTTACGTCGGTTTCTAGGTTTGGTAAATTATTACCACAAGTTCATTAAAAACTGTGCCAGTGTTCTTGCTCCTCTACACGCTATGATCACACACAAACGCAAGGTAACGAAATTGGTATGGTGTAGCGATAGTTTACAGGCGTTCGACAATGCCAAAAATGCTATCAATAGTGCATTGTCTTTGTCATTTCCTATCAGTGATGCCCCCCTAACTCTGACGGTCGATGCATCAGATGTTGCGATCGGTGGAGTGTTGGAACAAACCATTAACGGTCAACAAGCACCCATCGCGTTTTACTCGAAAAAGCTGCAGCCAGCCCAAACGCGTTATAGTGCTTTCGGACGTGAACTTCTTGCTATTTACTTAAACGTGAAGCATTTTCAACATTTCCTTGAAGGCCGAGAGTTTTGTGTTTTTACCGACCACAAACCTTTGGTCACTGTCTTCAATAAAAACAGCTGTAACCACTCTCCCAGAGTCATCAGGCAACTCGATTATATCTCGCAATTTACCACAGATATCCGCCACATCAAAGGTGTCTTGAACACTCCAGCGGATGCACTTTCAAGAATAGAGATTACTTCTGTTACCCTCAGCTCTACACTGTGGAATGCTATTGCACAGGATCAAGATAAGGATATGGAACTACAAGACCTGCTCAGAGAAGACTCCACTCACTCACTTTCCCTCAAGAAAATGAGTATGCCAGGATTGTCTGTGCCCCTCTATTGCGACGTATCAACAGCTGCTATTCGCCCTTATGTCCCTCCATGTCACAGACAAGCAGTCTTCACGGATCTTCATAACCCCTCCCATCCTGGTATCCGTGCTTCGCAACACCTGGTTACCTCTCGCTTTGTTTGGTCCTCGATGCGGAAGGATGTCAAACATTGGACCAAAACGTGCCTTGCCTGCCAGCGTGCCAAAGTCCAAAGGCACACCAGGTCCCCCTTTGACGCATTTCCGCCCCCATCCCAGCGATTTGAGGTAATTCATATAGACATTGTTGGCCCTCTTCCAGTGATTCAAGGCCAACGTTATCTGCTCACCTGTCTCGACCGCTTTTCCAGATGGCCTGAAGCCATCCCACTTCCTGATATCCAAGCGGACACTGTTGCAAGAGCCTTTCTTCATGGATGGGTATCAAGATTTGGATTGCCGACAAAAGTCATCACTGACCAAGGTCGCCAATTTGAGTCTTCGCTTTGGAAGAAGTTTACCAGCTTGTTGGGTACAGTACATGCGCATACCTGTGCGTATCATCCGCAAGCTAACGGCCTCGTCGAACGCTTCCATCGCCAGCTGAAGTCATCCCTTATGTGTCACGAAGACTCCATTGGATGGATAAGCTTCCACTCGTTTTGCTTGGTATTCGCTCTGCATTTAAGAGTGATCTGAAGACTACAGCGGCTGAACTAGTCTATGGAACAACACTGCGGCTACCAGGTGGCTACTTCACTGCAGGGGATAAGTCATGTGATCCTACGGAATTCGCTCAAACACTTTCCTCTCACATGCAGTCCCTTCAGCCTGTTCCCCCTCGATTGACTAGCCAACAGAACATCTTTGTTTCCCCAGCCTCCAGTCTTGCACCCACGTTTTCGTTCGTGTACCTGTCCCAAAACGGCCTCTCCAATGTCCATATGACGGACCCTATGAAGTTCTCCGACGTACGCGCAAATCATTTCTCATCCAGCGCGGTTCCAAGGTCGACAAGGTTTCTATCGATCGTCTTAAGCCTGCGTTTTTGGAATCAACCTTAAGTGAGGTACAAGTAGCTACCAAAAAGGTTCAGCGGAAATCTGTGTCGTTCGGAACTCTTGAACTTCCTCTCTGGTGGGGGAGTGTGTAGTGAATACTCTTATTTTAGTTTCAAGATAAATGTTAATTTTACCGTCTTGAATTTCGGAATAGCTATAAATTCATTTTAAATTAGTTACCCATCATAATTCAATTGTGAACCACATTAATACTAATTTTATGTATACTATATTATTTTATTGTATGTAAACATAATTAATTATATATCACAATTGTCAGTTAATTATTTATATGCAAATATTTATTTTAATCTAATACCATGTCCATTTTACAAATAAATAATAGAAATCCAAGGGTTATATTTTCCACCTTTGGTACTGTCGCAGTTTCGCCTAACGGACTCAATACGGCTAGTGAGATAATCACTGGTTGGCACTTAACTAGCGGCAGTGCTTATGGCTACATCATCCAGGTTAACCTATACCGGATAGATGCGCTACGGTCCCAAGCCGTAGCTTGCCTAGGCCGACGACGACGACGTAAACCAACACCAGTAAAAGTCTCGTAATTAACGTTAGGGCAGTTAAAGTCTCCGACAATTATACTATCCCGATTATTAATAAAGTTACCAAGAAGTGTGTAAAATCTAGTATCAGTATCGAGGGGTTGAACGGGAGGTCTATAAACAACAAAATTGAAGCTAATACTACGCACCCTAACTTCAACGCATATCGCATTAATTGCTGCCGGAAAATCTATCTTAACCTCGATAGCCCTAAGGGAATTACGAATGTACAGCAAAACACCAATCCTATATAACCTATCATTAGTAAAAAGTTTAAAACCCGCTATATCAAGTTCCCCCAACAAGTCCCGAATCACGGTATTTAACCACGTTTCGGTGATAGCAACTATATCGTAGTTCCCGAAATAAATTATCGCCTTAAATTCGTTCAATATATTTCTAATGGTTTTAGGCGAATTTGTCTACAACAATTTGTCTAAAGATACAATTCATCTCCAACAATTTGTCTACAACAATTTATCTACAACAATTAGTCTACAGATACAATTTATCTACAATAATTTGTCTACAGATACAATTTGTCTAGGGAAACTATTACTAATATTGGACCTAGTATATTTCATGGACTGCTCTCGATTTTCCTACGAAATTGAAAACAAGGGCAGTCGATGACCCTGATTTTGTTTCTGCAATCGGTTTTCTTGAGAAACCTAACCTAACCTAACCTAACCTGACCTAACCTGACCTGACCTGACCTGACCTAACCTGACCTAATCGAGTTTCTTATACTATTGTTTTTTGCAAGATATCGCACTAATTCTTGTCATTTTTTGTGAATTTGTATGGCGTAAGCTCCACACCAGCTCGGACTTATTCAAAAAGATGTTGGAGTGTATTGCGTCGTTTCAGTAAATAAATTTATTCAATATCCAATAACATTTTTCTTTATCATTTCTTAAGAAAACCGATTGCAGAAACAAATTTTTCATTTTTTTGAAAAAATTAATAATAATTAACATCAAATAGCTTTCATTTTTCCTCTCTAGACAAATTGTATCTGTAGACAAATTATTGTAGATAAATTGTATCTGTAGACTAATTGTTGTAGATAAATTGTTGTAGACAAATTGTTGTAGATGAATTGTATCTTTAGACAAATTGTTGAAGACAAATTCGCTGGACACCATTTCTAATACTACGCGCGTTACAATAAAAGCCGTTTAAATTATTTTTTACCACGGATCAGCGTGTTAAACTATTTTTCACGTCGGGCCGGCGTTTCCCGGACCCACAACGTTTAAAGAAGGTTTCGACCTATACAGCTTTCGAACGTTCTCATCGATTAACCTACCTAGCCTAGCATTCCCTATTTCATTGAAATGCACCCCCATCTTTTATAAAAGGGCTAGGATCACTAAATTCTGACCACAGCTTTACGAAGGGTACATTTTCCTCAGCACAAATCTCTTGTAGTTTAGTATTAAAAAATAATGTTTCTGACGTAATCCTAAGACCCAAACCGTGCCTAGGGGTAATACCTAGAACTAAAGATCTATCTAACTTTGCCTTCATGGACCTAATTAACCCCTATATCTCTCCAAAAGGTCAGGCACTCTCGTATCGGGCCTATGCGAGTCGTTGCCCCCTACCATCGTCACCAACATCGAGTGACGGGAGGCAACATCAATCCTGTCTATTTCGTCTCAAATTCTGTCAACCCTGACCCCTGGTAAACAGATCCTCCTCCTCTTGGTTGGATTCCGTTCAACGAACTCTTTATCCATATGGCGCACTAAGGCGTCCCCAATTAAAATAGTTTCCCCCTCGTTCACATCCCTATCCAACTGGGCGAAAGGGTTCGAAACCTCGATAGGGGGAGGGATTCCTATTACTTAACCTACGTGGCCTAGCTCCACCCTTAGCTTTTCTAAATCCCTCCCCGTCTACTAATCTCGGACCAACCTTAACCCCTTCTTCAACTCTGTCTAACCTTCCCGATAAACTACCTATACTAGAAACTATGTTCCTCACATCACCCTTCAAATTACTATATAGGTTCGGCCTTGGTCAACTGTATCCCTACCCCTGTCCTCATCAAGCGTTGCAAGTCTTTCCGTCACCTCGCGTACACTACGTTTTATATCAACTATCTCTTCCCTTAAATCACAAAAGAAACAAACCGATCTCTCGGTAATCGCCATAGGACCGCCGTTAGAATCGTTAAAATCCGTATACCACCGATTAACCCGACACCTAACACACGACGCTTTCTGCGACGGCATCGCGCAAGTTAAAGTAGTTAACGTTTATAACCGTTACAAGTTTAAGTTAAATTAAGCCGGCACGCTATGAAAACTTCTAAATCGCTAAAAACCAGTAATATTCAGTTACTTAATTATAACAATGTGAATATAAACGCAAGTATATAGAAGTCAAAACTTTCCAAAAGTAAATTAATCGGCAATATCCAAAAGTAGAAACAATATCAGAGAGCCCAGGGAATGCGTCCACTCAGTAAGGAGTCTGGCTGACGAATGTATCGAAATAGATGTATAACACTAGGCAACAAATTTCAACTTTTTTTTTGTTACAGACACGTGAACTACTGATTCCTACTAAAGCGCTGATGCTGATTTCAGATCTGATATCAAAATTTCTCTATCACGTCCAGATTTTGTGTAACCGAAAACCCCTATTTTTCATTTTTTTCTCACCCGCTTCTATTACGAAAGCCGTCTAAGCTACTTTTCCGTGCCACGTTTTATGTTAAGCATACTTAAATAATTAGTGAACAGGGATGTCTTTCCTCCTTTATTCTGGCTTAAGACAGACAGCGGAATTCCGCTGGCGGAGTTACCACCCCTGCGCCCAACCATCCACCCAAAGCGCGTTAGTATTTTGTTGTTACTACTGAAAGGCAAATTCCTGTTCTTAAGTGAAACTTTGGTGTGTCCTCTTCCTTTGTCGCTTGTAGGATGACGAGCTCTCCTTCTGCAGGAACCAACAATAATCTCCCATCATATTTGGGTTGAAATTACCTTGGTATTTGTTTTCCATAACTGAGATCTGTTGGTGGAAGCGCTCACCATGCTCGTCACTTACAGCCCCAAGGTTGGCCGGGAAGAAGTCAAGATGAGAATGTAAAAATGAATTTTCAAAGACATTCTGCATCCCATTATTTCATAAGATTTAAACATGTTTTCTACGAGTTTACGGTGGTTTTCAGCTTTGTGGTTTCCAAGAAAATTTTTGACAACTTCAACGAAAGATGTCCATGCTCCTAGTTCATTCTCATTTAGGTTAGATGGAAACGATGAGTCGTGGATGACACTGCGGATCTGTGGTCCAGTGAAAACTCCAGCTTCTAGCTTAGCATCTGTCAATATTCCTTTGAATTTATCCTTTAAATATTGGAAACCACTACCTTGATGATCCATACCCTTCACGAAATTTTTCATAAGGCCAAGTTTAATGTGAAGTGGTGGAAGATGTACTTTCTGAGGGTCAATAAGTGCTGGGTGTTTCACATTGTATTTACCAACATGATGTTCAGTTCTAGATGGCCAATCATGTTTTTTGTAGTGGTTCTTGTCATCTCTGCTGTTCCATAGACACAAAAAGCACATATGCTTTGTGTAGCCCAACTGTAACCCAAGAAGTAATGATACAACTTTAAGGTCGCCACAAATATTCTATGTGTGGTCCTTATATTTGATGAGTCTTAGCAGCAGTTTCATCGATTCATAAGTCTCATTAAGGCCAGTGGCATGTGCTACAGGTATTGAAGGTTTTTCATTGCCGTTGTGCAGTAATACAGCTTTAAGGCTAGCTTTACTAGAGTCAATGAACAGTCTCCATTCTTTTGAATCATAGCGACAGCCAATCCCTTGCATCAGACCACTGATATCGTGGCAGAAACAAACGTTTTCTTCCTGTAAGTAAAATGATGAAAACTGCAAATGGCGATGGCGGAAATGGGAAACTTTGGTGTTTGGTTGGAGAAGATTAAATTCTTGAAGTCTTGAACCAAGCAACTCTGCCTTTTCTTTTGGTAATTCCAAATCGCGCACTAAGTCATTTAACTCCGCTTGACTTAACAAATGTGGGGAAATATTTGCATCTGGAACATATATGCCATCTTTCCCTGTTTCTATATCACTAGCAGAATCTTCAGATGAACTGCTGTCTGTTATCGTTGCTGGTGGAACTGGTGGTGGATTTGTTTCATCATGTGGTACTGGTTTCATTGCTGATTCGCAGTTTGGGTACGTGATCTTTGATTTGTTTTTCTTTGTGAAACCAGCAATCTTTGTCAAACAAAAATAACAATCATTGAAGTGATTTTTCGGCTCACGCCAAACCATGGGGACTGAGAACGGCATAGCTTTTCTTTTACCATTCATCCAAGCTATTAACATTGCATTGCACTGTGCACAGCAAATATGTGGTGCCCAGTCCCTCTGTTGGTCTCCTAACTTAGTCAAAATAACACTTGTAGGCAAGTTTAATCTTTGTTGTTATGTTTCTACGTTGTGGCTTAGGTGTATATTGTTCGAATTTGTATATAGTTGGCAAAAAAAATTGCTTTAACCTTGAAAAGCAAGTTTCATATTACTGGCATTAAGCCGATTAAAACCAAAATCTGGACGTGGTAGAAAATTTTACTAAAAGTGATTTGCATTTTACACAAAATCTAGACGTGATAGAAAAAATCTAATTATAGATTTGAAATCAGCATACCGAAATTAGCTAGGAGCACCTATTTGGTCTTCTGTAACAAAATCTTTGTTGCCTAGTGATAATCAACACTTAGTTATACAATGCTTATATTTCTAGAAGCTGCATTTTAAAATTTTGAATGGTTTACAAATCCGTAATCATTATTACCCAATGTTTAGTTGAATACAGGATTCCTTTGGGATACAGGAACACAGACAAGCCATCCTTATCTCAGGCAGTCCAGACCATGTAAATGGAAAACTTCTTTCAATAAATATACTTCAGGATGGGACTGGCAAATCGCAGGCACGTGCAACCATAGATGCTCCAGAAGACTGGAATATAGATGAACGTGTCGTTGGACTTTGCTACGACACAACTGCTAGTAACACAGGAAGAATTCAGGGAGCAGTAGTCAGGCTTCAAAGCATGTTAGGAAGAAGGTTACTCCATCTAGAATGTCGCCATTATGTTTTCGAATTGGTAGTAGGGTCAGTATCGGCTAAACTATTTGGAAAAACAAGTGCTCCATCTGAACCAAAATTTCTCAAATTACAGGACAAGTAAGATATCTTGCTACATCATGTTTTAGAAAATACTGAATATGAAACAATATGAAAAAATTATAATTTAAACTACAGATAGTTTAATAAAAAAATATGTACTTATCATGCTTGAACAAAGATAATTTATACGGCAAACATGAAGCGTTATATTTTGTATGCAGATGGCTAGATATAGATCTAACAACCTTCAAAAATGGCCGATTCTGCCGGTAACAATGCCGATTAATCGGTACACCACTAATTTAAAGTATTCTAATCTGAATATGTCGTTAAGGCATGGAACCTTTTTTGGTAGAATAATGGGATTCAGTTAATTTATTACAGAGGTTAAGTGAAATGGCAAGTAATAATAGCAATAATAATAATAGTAAAATAATAATAATAATAATAAACAAAAGGTGAAAATTAACAGAAATAACTGGGCATATTTTTGATTATTTAACCCGTTTTATTACGATTATAGTTATTACATGATACATTATTCATTTTGGTACTTGTGGGTTATCTGTCGCCACTTTTTAATATTTTTTTATTTATTTATTTTTATATATTAAGAGAAGAGGATTCTTTATACTGTACGGCATTGACGAATGGTTAGGTTAAGTCGTGCTAGTTTGGTTAAATAAAAAACTTTTTAATATTTTTTTTATTTAGTTATTTTTATATATTAAGAGAAGAGGATTCTTTATACTGTACGGCATTGACGATTGGTTAGGTTAAGTCGTGCTAGTTTGGTTAAATAAAACGGTATTTAACCAAACTAGCACGACTTAACCTAACCAATCGTCAATGCCGTACAGTATAAAGAATCCTCTTCTCTTAATATATAAAAATAAATAAATAAAAAAAATATTAAAAAGTGGCGACAGATAACCCACAAGTACCTTAATTTTAAATAAAACGATCAGTTGTATAGTTACTAGAAAATAAATGGTTAATGAAAAATTAATATGAAAATAGGAGTTCAATAAAAAAGTAGATAAATTATGGGAAGTTGAAATGGAATATACTTTTCTGAGAACCATAGTTTAGATAATTATAAAACAGAAACTTAGTAACTATAGGAATAATAATAGTGGTAAAAACTTTTACATCGGTACAAGCTAGTGAAGTATTTCTTTAGTGATTCGTGAAATACATTTAATGATGAAGCCTGTCTGATATTACTGGAATCGCATTCCATACATCTGCTCTTTTGAAAGGAACTGCATTTCTTGTAGTTTCCTTTATATAGTTCATTATATAGTTTGGTTTGTGTATAAAATCTCCAAGATTCTAGTGTTATAATTATGACATGATCAGGGACGTATCCAAGGGGGAGGCGAAGGAGGCGGTCGCCCCCTTCCCCCTTGGACTAGAAAACATATTGTATGCAAAATATTAATTGTATGTAAATATTAAATAGGTAATCATTATAACTGCATTTGATCAAATTACAGATTTGTTCGATTGTCCGGTTTAGAAAACATCATCAATTAAAAATTGTAAAAAAAAAAATCGTTAGAAAGTCCGCAATTAGCTTGACTCTTAACATGTAAACTTCATCATCAAACGTTTCATTTCATTATAAGAAAACTTATACTATTCTAATTTAAGATAAAAAAACAATTTATATAGCTATTTCCATGCTGATTTTTCTGACATAAATATCACCAAGTTATTTTATTATTTTATTAATGCATAAAATGGCTCTACGGCAATATTTTAAGCGAAAAGGTGATAATACTTGCGCAGAGGAAGAAAATGCAGTTCATCTCCCCAAGGCTGCCAGGATGGTTGGAGAAACAAGTCAGCTAAATTCACCTAGCCAGCCGCTTGTAGACAATGGAAAACCAGGTGTTTCAGGATCAGTTGATTCAGAACCAGCTAATTCAACGAAAGGTAAGCTTTTTTGATTTGAACTTATTGGGGTTCTGACAGAATCTTTTCATTTAAACTGAAAATTTAATTTGCTATCATGGCTATCATCAAATTCATCATAGCACTTCATGCCGCGGCTGTCGTCACTTCTAAGATCCGGCTACTTGCTCTCAAACTACAAGCTACTAACCAAGTAAACTATTTTTTTTATTTCTGTAGATTTATTTTCTTTATTTCATTACATTTTTACTATTTCACTATTTCATTATTTTCATCCCAGCCATAATGATGTTTGATTGTTATGAGAGTAGGCACACTTTTACTGTGATTATAATGTTTTATTTTTGTTTGTTAGAATCAATCTTGTTACCTCTTTGCATTTTGTCTTCTGTATATAGGATTTGCTCGGAGCCATAGAACTGGTGTCACTCAAACGCTACAAACTTGTCGACAAAATGCCTCGGATGTGTTCAAACGTGAAGTCTTGGACCGATCTTCCAGGTGGTGTGATACGAATGCTACACCAAGGAGTTGTGGGAGACAGCAGAATCGAGCCAATGTCTTAACCAATAGCTCTGAGGATTTTTACAGGATCTCAATATTTCTGCCATTTCTCGATACCATACAAAATTTGCAGCAACGTTTTTCATCACATAATGCTAAAGTGATGCGTTTGAGCCTTCTAATCCCATCTAGTATGGACTTTGAAAAAGCGTCAAATATTCATCATGAGAAAATATCAGAAGCTATTGTATTCTGGAAAGATGTGCTACCTCACGATGTTGTCGTTAATGAACAGCTGGCTATCGGTGAGTGGGAAGTCTGGCATAAGGTGTGGCAAGACTATCCTGCTTCTGAAAGACCTCAGAAGCTATGACAGCCATCGAAAAGTGCGACAGTAAGGCTTTTCCTATAATATATCGACTGCTGCAAATACTTGCCATTCAGCCGGTGTCAACAGCGACACCAGAGAGGTCATTCTCTAATCTCCGGAGGTTAAAAACGTGGCTGCGTAACAGGATGGGTGAGAAACGTCTGACTGGACTGGCCCTGATAGCAATGTCCCGAGACAATTTACGCTTAAGCGATGCAGACGAAGTTTTGGACAGATTTGCTCGTAAAAAAGCGAGACGATTGAACATGATGCTGGAATAACACTAGAAACCAAAGAAATTATCGCACAACAATCGCTGCACTAGTTTTGTGATCAAAAAGTGTGTCCGTAACGTCACAACTCCCGGTTCTACTTTGGCTGTTGATTTATTGGTCAAATGATCTAATACTCTCTTATGGGGTAGTTTTGTGTCTACCTGACTGTATACACTTGAGCAATTGAGTATGTATATCTGTAGTGTGTAATCATTTCCCTGTATATAAACTTGCCAGGCCGTTAGATTACGTAACTTATAAATATTGATTTCGCTGTCAAATTTAATAAAAATTAATTCCAATTGCAATAAATCTGTATGTTTACCTGTCCTTTGATCGTACTGAGCTAGTATGAACTATTTGAAAACGTACATAGTGTAACCCGTTTATATCACATCGCTTTGGATCATAACTCGGTTGATATTATTATATTTGATAAACCACGTACGACCATATTCAACACATGGAAAATGCCTTGCTTAATATCACTAAAGAAACTGCTTATTACCACGTTTTGGTTTTTCTAATAATCAATTGTTGTTACATCGGTGGAAAAACAATGGCATATGCAAGTTTTCAAATAATAAAACATGTTAACATGCTAAAAAGCACTAATGCAAAAGACGTTCATTATCATTTCATCCTACACCGAGAACGTGATATTGAGCATGTTACATTGTAGTAGTATAATTGAATGATGAAACGTAGGTATAACCTACAGTGTGTCCGTAAAGTCATGGTGGGATTTTAAATATCTATATTATTGCAACGAAACATGATAATGAGATGAAACAATGCCAAATTTAAGAACAACTCTCAAAGTTGTATCTTGTAGTTAGTCTAGGCTAAGCTTAACCTTTATCTCGTAGTTAGTCTAGGCTGTCCACGTGCCTATGTTGAACATGAGCGTAATAGCCCGAAAGTTAATGTGTGGTGTGCTCTAGCACGAGATCGAGTGATTGGCCCATTTTCTTGGCGGAACCCACTGTGACGTCACACAACTACCTCGCTATGTTGGAACATTTTGCAGTACCCCAATTTATTGACAATAATGTCATCTTTCAGCAAGATGGTGCTCCTCCGCACTATGCCAACGTTGTGCGAGAATTCCTTAATGAGAAATTTCCACAGAGATGGATAGGAAGAGGAGGATGGAAGCCATGGCCTCCACGCTCTCCGGACCTGACACCTTTGGACTTTTATTTGTGGGGTTACGTCAAGCAAAGCGTGTACAGTGTACCCATTAGGGATATTCATCACTTGCACGAGCGAATCACGGAAGCTATCGCATCCGTCACTCCTGATGTTCTTGGGCGTGTGTGGCTGGAATTGAATCACCGCCTAGATGTCTGCAGGGCTACCAGAGGAGCCCATATCGAACTACGTTAAATAAAGTTATTCTTTTAGAGTTGTTCTTCAATTTGCCTTTTTTTCATCTCATTATCATGTTTCGTTGCAATAATATAGCTATTTAAATCCCACCATGACTTTACGGACACACTGTACAATGTTCCCTTCGCCCCCTCCCCCTTGAGCAAATCCTGGATACGTGCCTGGACATGATAACGTCGAAAACAATGCCAGGTACTTTAACTTCATTTGCCGTTGCAAGAATGGTATTGCCACTTATAATTTGATAGCTTGTATTTTTATGTTTTGTAGTAATAATCATATGAGATGACTTTTTCAGGTTCAGTAAAAATTTATTAGAACTCATCCATTTATAATCATGCTCTAATTGCCTATTCGTTTCATTTATCAAAAGGTCTAAATTATGATGGGAAGAAGTAAGTGTGGTATCATCTGCATATTGTACGCAATTTAATGTAGTTGAGCATAGCCAGACTCCAGCCCCACACACCGAGATTGATGTGACCACTACGTTTTCTCGGGAAAACATTTCCTTCTTCATAGCGTTTTCCGCGCTGCTTCCAACAATGCAGGGAACCATGACTATCTGTTGAAAATGTTTTTTCGTCACAGTACACAACTTTTCTCCAGAATTCTTTCTCCTGCGGCAAGTATTGCAAGGCAAAGCCCATCCGCGCCTCTTTAGGCTCAATCGTCAATGCAGGTTTTATAGCTGGACGGCGAGAAAAATACCCTGCCTCGTGAAGTCTGTTGTTCACTGTATTTGCGCTACAACGAAGGTTCAGATGTCTGTAAATATGCGTCGCTGGAACAAACGATGCTCTCTGGCATGATTAACAATTGCAGCATCTTCCTCTTGAGATGTTGAACGCGGAGGACCAGACCTCGGCAAAGTCGCGATTGAGTTTTCTGCTTCATACCGATGAATCCACCATTCCACAGTGCTTCGATGAACGTCTAGTCGTCTTGATATTTCTCTTATTGGCACACCATATTCATGCAATGTCACCATTGCTCCCGCATTACTGGGTCGTCTCGTGGTGCACAGACGGCCTTTCCAGCTTTGTGTAAATGGCTTATGTGAAGCGTGCTGGGACGATAACGGAAATGAGGATACCATGCACCCTTCTGAAATTGATTTCGGTTGTGAAGGGTACCAACCCTTCGAATGGTAATAATAATCAGCCAATTTCCTATTTTGTTGAACATATGCATAAAAAATTCGTCTTAAAAGCCAAGGATCCAAAGATTGTCAGCGATAGTTTATATCCCAACTGAATATAGTCAGCCATCAACAGTATAATCATATTTTATTTCCATAACTACTCATGACTACTCTGTCATAGTAAATAACCTTATTATGACTTAGGTAGTAGTAGTAATTCTGAGTGGCGGCCTCTAGCCAGATACGTTAAACTTATCAGTGCGTCTAAGACCAGACTCTTCTGTTTCTGTCAATTCATTGTTAGTTTAAGGTATTTTGCTCTTTGTATTTCTAGGTCTAGGGCATTAAAATAAATATTTGAGTTTGTGTTTAGCATTTCCTCCTCCCTTCGTAATTCCCCACCCAACCTCGTTTCCTTCGACATAGCAACGCTTACCTCCATCCTCATTCCACTTCCTTCATTAAACCTATTATCGCTTTTACTGTCCCTTCCTTCCATCCTTCAATGCCAGCGTTCTTAAACCTAGCACATAAATTATATAATATGGAATTTAACACCTTAGATCTCTAAGCATTCATGTTATTTGAAGACGCCTGTGTCTTAGGGGAATCTAAGTGTTGAGAGTGGGCTTGAGGGGTAGTCTATAGATTATTACAGATGACCTTGAACGCTCCAACTATTTAAAAATGATTATTTATTACGCACATCATATGGCATAATACACACATGAATTTAAGTATCTCTTACACCGTTAGAGCAATTATGTGCACCAATCCGAACACACCTCCGCTGCCATAAGGACTGCCCATTTTATACCTAACAGACTAGCTTGGGACGAGACAGAGGCGCGAGACTTCTTGTAAGCACTGTACATCTAGTGAGCACCAAATTATTAGGTTTAAGCTATTGATAGAAAACACTAAGGATTGTAACGTAATAGAAGTCCCTGATTTTCGTCTGGCCAGTTATTATAGTTTTGCAGATAGGATGAGAGTAGTGGACTGGGATTATTTATGGGTAATGACGCAAATTTTCATTCGGAGGCGTTTAAAGAAAGTTTTAGGAATATCGAAAGGGAGTTTATTCCTCGTAGGCCCAAGCGCGCTAGAAATCATGGTAGGCACAAGTGGTGGACTAGGAAAATAAGCAACGAGCGTAACAGAGCGTATAGACTTAATAAGCGCAATGGCACGGTAGCTAACTTTAGTAGATGTATCGAGCTTAGACGTCAGGTTAAAAGATCAGTTAGGAATGCTAAGCGTAATTTAGAGATATTTATAGCTGCGGATAGTAAACATAAACCTAAAAAGTTTTTTGACTACGTGAATAATCGTAAGCCGAAAAAAGATAATATAGGCCCTCGAGTGGACGCTAACGGCGCTTTGGCTTCCGACGCTCAGGCGATGGCGGGTATTTTTAATAACTTTTTTGCGACAGTTTTTACCGCAGAAGACGTCAATAATGTCCCCGATGTGGACAATATCGTTCCATTTAGTAGCGAGACTATTTTGGATGAAATAACTGTTTACGAGGGTGAGATTGCGCATTATATCGATAAGCTAAAAGTTAGTAAAGCTCCAGGCCCTGACGCGTTTTATCCTAGACATCTGAAAGATTTGAAAGACGTTATCGTAGGCCCCTTAACGAAGATTTTTAATCAGTCACTGGAAGCGGGGATTATTATTATTCCTGAAGACTTCAAATTAGCTAACGTTCCGCCCATTTTTAAAAAAGGCGACTGCACAGTAACTAGTAATTATAGGCTTATTAGCTTAACGTCAATTGTCGGTAAACGTTTGGACTCTGTAGTTAGGGATCGTATCATCGATCACTTAGAAAGTCGCGATTTGATTAATAGTAGTCAGCATGGGTTTCGACGCCATAAATCTTGTTTAACTAATTTGTTAGAATTTTATAACGAAATAATGCGCGCATACGATAGGCACAGAGCCGCTGACGTTATTTATTTAGACTTTAAAAAAGCGTTCGATACGGTTCCGCATAGAAGATTAATTGCGAAGGTTAAAGCGCACGGTATACGCGGTCAGGTAGCTAACTGGTTAGAGGAATGGATTCGTGCCAGGAAACAGAGGGTCGCTGTTAATGGTAATGAATCGGGGTGGTTGGATGTAGGTAGCGGTGTCCCTCAGGGTTCAGTGTTAGGCCCATTGCTATTCGTAATCTACACTGACGACATAGATGTCGGCTTGACTAGTAACGTGTCAAAATTCGCGGACGATACTAAAATAGGCCGTAAAGTTGTTAACATGGACGATAGAAATAGGCTTCAAGACGATATAAATAGAATTATGGAGTGGACGGATAAGTGGCAGATGCAATTTACGTACACAAATGTAAAGTTTTGCATATAGGTTCTCGTAACAACAATTACACGTACACGATGGACGATAGAGAGTTAGCAAGCGTGGACGAGGAAGTAGATTTAGGCGTACGCGTATCTAAGGATTTAAAAGTTAGGAACCAGTGCCTGGAGTCTTGCGCAAAAGCTAATAGGATGTTAGGCTTCATAGCGCGTAATTTCGAATTTAAATCGAAGAATATTGCCCCTTTACAAGTCCCTAGTCAGGCCTCATTTAGAATATGCCGTTCAGTTTTGGCGTCGCGCCACGAAACTAATTCCGTCATTGCGCAACCAGTCTAACGAAGATAGGATTAAAGAGTTAGACTTGCATTCACTCGAAACTAGGAGATTAAGCGGGGAGCTTATTGAAGTTTTCAAAATCGTTAATAAAATCGGTAACGTAAATTTTGACAAACTATTCACTTTCGGTAATAGCAATACTCGTAATAACGGATTTAATTTGTGTGGCAGACGTTTCATTCTAACATCGCTAAAAACTGTTTTACATTTAAAGTAATTGATAAATGGAATACTCTTCCCGCGTCCGTCGTGAACTCTACCAGCGTTAATATGTTTAAAAACCGTTTAGATAGGCATTTTAAAAATATTAACGTTGTTTAAAATAAAACAATTAGCAACAGGAGCTCTGGGAGTACTGGTCGAGGATGAGTCTGTTGACGATTAATGCCAGCTTGTGACATGCCAGCGTGTGATATGCCAGCAATAAAATTATTATTATTAAAAAAAAAAATTAGACTAACACGAACGTAGATGTAGCTCGTAACGTAAACTAACCCACTTTTTGTTATACTCTTCCTACTTTTTTTCTCCTCCTCTCTTTACTTGCATGTCTGTAGTTTGCATGGTATGACAGTGTGTTTGAGTTAAGACTGTGTTTGCATGGTTTGTAAGCGTTCTTATTTTACTCCTTTTCATCTTTCACCCCTTTCCTATTCTCTTCGACTATTTTTCAGACTTGTTGGAGTGGCCGACGGATGATGATGGTGAGTCTTTCTTTCTCCTTTTCTGAATGAATGTTAACCCACGAATAATAGGTTTCGCTACTTACTTAACCCCTTATTCTTCTCTTTTAATCCCTACTCTTTCCTTTCTCTCAGGCTAACCTTAGAGTGGATCTTAGGGTTTTTGTTAGCCTTAGCTTCTGTAGATCTTCTGTAGATCTTTCCATCCCAGTGTACTACAACATATTTTGGAGGGACAAATTTACTCTTAACATCTTGTGCCACTTCACGTCGATGTAATGCTCTCTGCCTCACTGTAGTTGTCTTGGAGATGTTAAATTGGTCAAGATACACCGGTGGAACTGCTGATTGCACGACTGCACTGACAACTCCAGCGACCTAATAAAAATAAGATACACAACATTTTTAAGAGAAGTAATTGTACAAACAAAGCCAACTCATGTAAATTAATTGTACTGATATATATACGAGTATATGTTATACGAAAGTAGATCAACCGGTAAACAAACCTGATTGTTGGACAGTCGGAATCGATCGGCCATCTCAATAATGGGAGTACATCTCAGAAGCTTACGATGCAGATTGACAGAAACTGTCTTGAATATATCGTTTTGTGGGTGCAACGAATTGACCATCCGAACCATTGATCCTTTCAGAATTACCATTACTCTCAGAGTCATCGGAGTTCTCAGACCCATTATGTCTTCTACCCCGTTAAAACCTGATTGTTACTCATTCCTCCCGAGGTATCTACCCCTCTTCAACAGTGGTACAGCGGTGCGTAGTATGGTTGATAAAATGGATCCAAGCCCACTCCCACGTGATATCTCACCCCTCGATAGACTGTGAAAGGCCTTTGGGTCATTATAACTGAAAGCGACGAAAGTGTAGCTTCACTGTTAAGCTCCCATCATCGAATGGGAAATTTTTTCCCTCAGTCGTTCTTATATATATCGAGATATTTGGTTAATAGATTAGTCGCAACATTCACATAATGGGGCTTATCATATGTAATGCTCAAACTTTTCCCTCTATGGTTGGGGATGTGTGCAATGCGCAGCAGGCGCGCCTGGGTGTCCCCAACAAATTGATGCTCTACGATATTGCTGTAAATTTAGCACATGTCTG
This sequence comes from Bathynomus jamesi, assembly GCA_023014485.1. Classification (NCBI taxonomy): domain Eukaryota; kingdom Metazoa; phylum Arthropoda; class Malacostraca; order Isopoda; family Cirolanidae; genus Bathynomus; species Bathynomus jamesi. The sequence goes on along the minus strand of JAJOZX010000428.1, from coordinate 25,215 downwards.
GGGATGGGCAGCTTTCACCCAATTTCTCCATCTTCAACTGATACATTAAGCTGGACAAGTCATGCTCTGCCACGTGAAAGGTATCTCTTTGGAGAGCTGCACTATATCGGCCCTCGGCCACAATTGTGAACAGCTCTTTATCTTTAATATTTCTACTAAGCGTTGATTTTAACTTCAACGTGCGTGCAGGCGTGTCTCTGTTTACGACTTCAAAAGGTAAATCGTTTGTCAGGTACGACTTTACAAGACTCTTGTTTAACCCCGTCATAATGTCCATGGCTGTGTCATAATGACCGATTCCTAGTGTTACATTTGTACTATAGTACTGTACCTCACCGAACAGGACTGATCGCATAGTATTGTCTAAGGTTATGCCTATTTTTTCACACTCATCGACTCTTCTAAGGACCAGAAATATGATCTGATCATTTTCAAGAGTTATAAATTTGGTGGCTAACTGGAGTTCACATAAACCCACCTCATACGAATCACGCTCCAATTCAATGGGTCCGTGGAGTTCTGTCACAAAGTTGGCAGAAGAAGAGGACGGGAGTGTGACATAGAAGTGGTTAGGCGCCATGTTGCATACTGTTTAAGCTTCATTATTGCAGCAGCTTTTATTTGGTGTTGAAGCTTTCTGGGTAACCCAGCCATTTCACCAGGTACATTTTTCTCTTTCCTGAACCTTTGCTGCCTAAAATTTTTTCAATTTTAAACACACTTTTTCCTAAATTAAATGTCACTTTCTGCAACTCCTCGCGGTAAAAGCCTCCTGCGATTTCTTCCCCATTTAAATCTCCAAGGTAATACATCATTATCTCGCCTTTAGGTTTCATAATACTGACTTTAAAAATCTCACGTGTCCATCCTTGCTCAAATCCCTACGCGAATTTATTTCCCGAACGTGATAGCCTTACATAATCATTGATTTTGAAATGCGTAGAATGTGGTGGCGGTGCTCCATCTCTTCTCACCTCTGGGCGCGTACCTCTTTCTAAAACGTCGTTAGGTGTTGTGTCATTCGTACGGTGGTATGAACGGTTGTATGACGAAGCCAATGACCCCAGAATGTTTATATATCTGCATGTGTTTTTGTGTAAAATAGCGATGCATGCGTTCCTTTATGGTACGTTGAACTCTTTTAGCTAAAGACGCGTTATGTATAGAACTGCTAGTGTAGTAACTGATATTAAACTCTGTCAGCATATTCTGAAAAGCGCGACCTATAAATTCCTTCCCCATATCCGTACAAAAATAGCCAGGAACCCTATCTTCTTTTAACATCAACGTTTTTGTCGCTTTAGCAACTGTTTCAGGCGATTTATTTTTCAGAGGAATTAGCCACAGATATCTAGAGAATACGTCTATTATGAATAGGATGTAGCGGTAGCCGTCATTATACACTGAATATCTTTGCATGTCTGTTAAATCCGCTTGCCAAATAGCGTCAATCGAGGCCGCTGTTGTCTTGGCCGTTTTAAACCTTTTTCTCACCGGCTTATGAAGTGTATAAACATCCTGCTTCCGCAAAAACCTCTCAACATCTTTTTCCCCTACTCTGTAAACACCGCTGTACGGTCTATTAACGCCTCCATAGGAGGCGTGGTTAGAAATATCATAATAGCGTTCACTTAATATGTTGGCCATTTGCGTATTTTAGAGACACGTGGATAAAGTTCGCTGTTTGTTCTTTTCTTTCTCCTCTTCAGAACGCTACTGCTGGGGGCGATGGCATACTCAGTTGTGACACATGCGAGACTTGATCCAAGTCTTTTAACCTATTCAGATTACCTATCAATGTTTTGGGGACATTTATTTGTTGTAGTCTTGCTTTAATATGCTTCCATCCTGTTGGTGAGGGCCTGTCCCACTTTCTCACCAGATCATGGACAATGTCAACGATATTGGATCCCTGTACCCTTGTTACTTCAACAATGACCTCGCCTGTATCGGCCCAATGTATGATGGGGTCCTCACTCAATAGATTATAAAGACTTAAGCCTTTATTCCTCAATGCATGTGGAAGACTACTTTTTAATACATGTTCGATGTGTTGCGTTCCATTATTCTTTGATTGGTCATCTCTAACGTCGGGCCCAGGTCCTATGTCGCCATGCTCAGCGTTGCTCGTGCTGTGCCTAATAACCACGGGGAGCTCTGTCGGATTCTTATATTCTTCGTACTCATGAAGAAATTTCTGCAAAGCCTCTTGGTACAAGATCCTTTTCTCATCAGGTGACTTTTCACTGTTTAAGAGGGCTAGCAACTCGCTTTCCATTCTTTTAAGCCTGCTTTTACAGGGTTCTAGAGCCCTGTCTGGAATCCTTGAACTTTGCAATGAAGCTTACACCTCGTGCGGAATCACTACCATTTTCTTCATTATATTAATCTAGTCAGTAAAGGTCCCAAAACTGAAAATAAGATGGGGAGGAATGATCCCGCTCTTTGTACAATAATTCGCTTTTTCTTCCCCACAGTTTGACCTTTAAGAGCGAGCGCACGTATTATGTTCTTGTAACGACGTAAGCGAGCCTTCTGAGGGGTTTCATTGGCACATTACATTTTATAACATTAAGACAGATTTCACAGATGCATTTTAAAAAGTCCGAGTCGATATTTTTAACAAACATCTGTTGCAGTGCCCGGGGCAATCGTTGATAGATTTTTATTAATTCACGATATTTCTTCAGCCTATTTGTCATTAGGGAATATACACCGTTTCAGGATCGTTTGGGAATATATTCATTCTTAGAAGCACCCTAAACGTGTTTCGCGAGTGAAGGTCACAAAGCAAATATCCGTAACGCTGACTTGTGGCTTCTTTATAAACTTCCAAAAACTCCTTACGCTGATTCGGGAACATTTGATTGGCTAATATCCCAATTTGTGACACATCTCTACGTTGTACGAATAAGACTAGATATTGTGTATTTAATACACATCGCGCATGTATCTATTTTTGAAAAATAGATTCTGTTTCATGAAGAATACGCTTATGTTAAGATGGTGGGAAAACACTGTAAATGTCTTGGCAAACGTTTCATCCATTTCCAACATGAGATCGTCAATTACAATGACTGTATGCTCATTACCCTTCAACGAATTAACCTCATATACACCTTTGTAGAACAAAATTTCATCTTGGTACTCGTTGAACACTGCCTGATACGTCGAATAGAACCATATTACTTTATGCACAAATTTTGAGAACATCTCCCCCCCTCTTTAATGATTTTAAGCATAAACACAGTTTTACCACGTCCTGTAGGGCCAGATATAATACATGTGGAGGGGCTTGTGAACCTGAATTTTTCTACAGATTCCATCTCTAACACGTCACACCCCTCAGTGGAGCATTTACAAAAATAACAAAATTTAAGTGCTGCTCCTTATATTCTTGTTTTCTTCTTCCACAGAACCCTGAATGACGGCGATGTACAGCCCCCCCCCCATTATCGATATTACAGATGACCCCGATGACCGTGTAGCGACAGACTCCATCCCCGCTGACGAACCCTCACCAGCGATACGTGTAGCACGCGGCAATTCAAAGCGGAAGCATGATGAAGCGCCCTCCACGTCAGGTATAAAGCATACCAGGATTGTCCGGGTTGTTAGGCCCCAGTAATAGAACCCCAACCTTCTACGTCTTACGACACAACCCCCACAATAGTACCTTCCTCAAATATACCCCCTTATTCCTGTTCAGTTCCGGGTACTTCATCCACACCAGCAGCTTCTCATGCTATGGAGGAAGGTATAACATTCGAGTTGGTGCGCACCGCTACCCCCACCCCTGCCCTGACTAGAAATCGGTACGTGGTCAGGGTTGACCCTGGAACCATGTATAGCAACGGAGTTGGACTGCAACACGTAATTGAACGTATTGTGGAGTTTGCCCTTCAGAACCGCGACGAACGTGGAGTCCGGACGAGGTTGTCCTTCAGGTTCGGGTCAGATGACGGGGACGTAGATGATTTTTGGGTAGTAATACCGTTCAGACGCTTGGCATCTGTAGACATAGAATATATCTTGGGCCGTATAATGCAGGCCTCTCAAAGTAGTAATGCCTTCAATATGGACAACTTCATGGTAAATACTGACAGAGTATTCCGAGTAGCGGGTCATAGCGCCACACCTTATACTCAATTCTCAGACTATTTACAGAAAGCATATAAACGATCGTGGTTGCGGCCTTATAGCAATAGTCGTAGCTCATATGTTCACTGTACTAAATACAATCGCGTATAATATCTGGCTACCACTACCCCGACTTATGAGCGCAGGACAAATGAGCGCCGACAAATGAGCGCCGACAATTGAGCGCCAAGACAGTTAAGCGCAAGACAAATGAGCGCAAGACAAATGAGCGCAAGACAATAGAGCGCAAAACAATAACCTAACCTAACCTAACCTAACTACATTATTTTTAACATCCTTAATAAATATTGTTTTTTTAACATCCTTAATAAATATTTGTTGAAGCTTATTTCGTTTCTTTTATCCAATTTTTATTTGCTTGCTCTTGCTCAATTGTTTTGCGCTCTTTTGTTTTTGCGCAAAACAATAACCTAACCTAACCTAACCTAACCTAACCTTTTATCCAGTTTTTATTTGCTTGCTCTCGCCTCAATTGTTTTTGCGCAAAACAATAACCTAACCTAACCTCACCTAACGTCCCTGATATACAGGGTGCGGCATAAGTCGCTTTACCGAGAATAATGAAATCACCTTGCGAAGAATAATATTTATTATTTATTACAGAAATTGTTCAAAGTGTCCTCCATTATGTTCAATACACACGTTGCATCATTGAACCCCTGAACATCAAATAGCGCGCCACAGTTCTTTGTTATTATTTAACGTCTCGAACTCTTGACGTATCAAAGTCTTCATGTGAGCGAAGTCCCGCGGTTTCTGGCAGTAGACTCTATCTTTGATTATACCCCACATTGAATAATCACATCACATTAATTAGTGAATGTGGGGTAAAATCAAAGATAGATGATGGAGGACACTGAACAATTTCTGTAATAAATAATAAATATTATTCTTCGCAAGGTGATTTCATTATTCTCGGTAAAGCGGCTTATGCCGCACCCTGTATATATATATATATATATATATATATATATATATATATATATATATATATATATACATACAGGTTGGGAGAAAAGTCTTTAATGATTTTATACATACAACTATTTAGTTAACAACATTATAAAAATAAGTGTTCATATGATGAAACAAACCAAACAAAAAGTCTGTAAGAATTTTATTCATACAAATATTTTGTGAAATTGTAATTTAATCTTCAAAAGGTTCTCCATCTACTATAATACATTTGTGGATTCTCTCTGTGAAACTCTTCATTGTTCTTCTGAACATACTGAGTGGGATCCTTTGCAGCTGTTCAGCTATTCTTACGGCCGGAAGCATTCACATTTGGATAGTGTATAGTTTGTCACGCAAGTAAGTCCAAAGCCAGGAATCACCCCATAGCCAGGAATCACATGGGGTGATTAGGTGATCTGATTGGCCACTCGATTGGGCCTCGTCGTCCAAGCCATCTTCCTTCAAGGTTGGTATCCAGAATCTCACGGGCAGCTGCAGAGTAATGTGGCGGCTCTCCATCATGCTGATAAAGCCGATTCCTGCGAACGCCATTAGTAAACTGTGACAAAACGTTGTCTCTCAATATCTGGCAATAACGTTTTCCATCCATCGTATCTCTCGATATGTCAAAGGAAACGAGTCCCGAACAACCAATGCATGCCCAGTTTAAACTGTAGTGTAGCCGTTTTAACGGGTTTACCCAATCGTATTTTGGGATTTTTTTTCGCCCAGTAGTGAACGTTGTGTCTGTTTCCTTTACTCGTCAAACCGAAGACACATTCATCTGAAGATTTGATCTTTCGAAGCAAATCTGGATCACTATTGAACTTTGGTCTCATTGTTTCAACAAACTGCAGCCATCTATCAGAATCACCGTAGTATATGAGATGAGCGTAAAGGGGTTTGTAATCGTGGTACCCCTGTGATTTCAATATTTTTGATACTGAAAATTTGGAAATACTGTACCCACTTTCTGTACGACTTTTCTCGTTGAAGTTGTTGGATCGACTTGAAAACTGTCGAGGACATTTCCTTTGTTGTTGTCTCCTGTCGGCGTTACTGGCCTTCCGCTTCTTGGACGATCTTTTACCAGGCTCCCTGTTTCCAAAAGTTTGAGCTTCCAGTATCGAAGAGTAGTTGCATTTGGTGGTGGTTTATTATACCTCGTTTTTTACTTGAAATAAACACAAACTTTCTCCACAATTACTATAACTTTATGAGACATAGCCCACGATAAAAGATACACTTTTTCTTCATTGCTCTATTCCATCCTTACTGACATGGCGCTGACTGGAGCTGGAGCCTAGGGCCTTCCTGTTCTAGCCTAGGGTCATTCCTGGCCTTTATAGTTTCTTTGAAAAATATCGCATACACTGCAGTGATATTATTGGAATTTATTTATTATCAACAAATTCTTGTTGATAATTCCTTAAAGACTTTTCTCCCACCCTGTAGTATACTCGTACATGGGTAAAGTCAAAGGGAGGTGAACGTCAGTGGTCAAAATTTAATTTTATAATCGAGCTTTTCTTTATGCTTCAGACAAATTGCTATGTTTCTAGTTTCTGAAACTATTTTGATTTTGATTCTATCATGTTTAATTCCAAAGTTACAGTCTCCAGTAATGTGCTAGCTGCTCATCGTGATTTCATATCTTAGAGCAGAGCTTTCCAAACTGGTGTCGCGACACATTAGTGTTTTTTGTATTTTGAAAATTTTGATTTTTCTATCAACAAAATCGGCTACAAGATAAACCACCTACTGAAAAATTATCTGATATTTGATATTTGATAACAAAAATTAATTAATGTGTCGTGAAAATTGTTATGCTTAAATAGTTTGTCGCCAACGTTAAAAGTTTGGAAAGCTCTGTCTTAGAGATATAAGACAGGCTAGTTCTCAATACATTTATTTTTTTAAGTAGAGAGCAATGAATAGAAAACAAACTATATTAACACAAACTACTGGGATATATTTACCATATAAATTTTGAAAATACACCTGAAAACTATTTTATATTCTTTTTAATTAATCATTTGTTTTCATAAATTGTCACTCCGTTACCAAAAAATAAGATATTTCTTATTTTCTGAAATATATGATTGCAGTACAATCTTTATACTTGTTGAAAGCAAGTACATTTCAACCCTATGTAACACGCAATGAACATTTTTGCATTACTGGGTTATTAATGGTTACTATGGGAACTCAAATATGTGTCACTCCTTTACCAGTAACGGAGTGACAAATGTTCAGTCTCAGTGCCGTGCAGAGAACATTTAAGGAACAGGGGCTCAAGGCCAAAAAAGGGCACCCCTTTGGGGGTCCGGAATAATTTCACAGCCAGGTCGTACATTGTGGTGTGTCTGGAGAGAGGAGGTTTAACGTAGAACTAGTAATTTTATTATGTTTTTTTTAGATTTTTCACATTACAGATTAGTTATACAAGTTACTCACTAAATATAGGGAACCTCTGGATTTCTTTAAGATGTTAGTTAAATGAATGTGCAATAAACAGTAAGAGTACAGTCATATTTTAATGACAAAAATTTTAACACAAAAACAGAATGATTACACTAGTCATCAAAGTTTTTGTCACAGAGATATTTTTACTTGAACTATATGTAATTTTTTACGTTGATTACGGAAATGAAAACAGAATTTTTCTATCACCAATTTTTAGAGTGACACACGAATTTACTTACTTAGGATTGAGTCAGAATAGGAAGGGCGGGGTCTGCCCTTGCTCCTCCTCTGCTTATAAGTTGCTGCACGTCACTGTTGACTTTCATTTGTCAGTTACTCACGTGACATTTAGCTCAATAAACATTTTAGGCGAGTTTAATATGCATTTTCTACTTTGATATTGTTATTTTGTCTATAAATTAGTCCATTTCATTTCCGATTTCTCAGTATTGGTGGGTGATAGATAAATTTTGAGGTAATTTTTTAACTCAGCGATAAAAACCTATAAGATCCACCCATTTTTGTTCATGTGACAAAAAAAAGTTATTTTTTGTCATCTAGTGAATTATTGCTTACTAAAGTGCAGAGTGTTTCTGCTTTTAACAAATCACAATACAAAAACATGAATGATAAGTGATTCAAGCAACATTGAACATGTATATTAAGAGGTAAGCAATACTCTTCTTCCATAAACACTTAAAGCTTTGTACAGATTTTTTGCTGACTCCCTCCTCATCTCTAGCACTGTATCTCTCTCACCCTTCCTCCTCGCTGTAGCTCTCCATTTCATTGTATTAATTCCTGCAATCCTGTGTTACAGAAACAGAAAAAAAAACAGCATAATTTCATTGAACAAATTTTTTAACAAATAACTCAGTACAGTTATGCCATGTGCGTGAATACTTACATCTCAGCATTATATAGTAAAAATAATTTGCAAGACTGAATTCCATTGTTTCAAACTTGGAAGAGTGCTGGACACCAGGGATTTCAAATACTGTTTTAATTTTCTGTAGAGATAAAAGATACACTCGCTAGAATTTTTGCAACAATAACTTCCTTTGGGTCATGCTCTTAAAGATGTTAATAACCTCATTACGGTTAATTATGGTTTCGCACCACTGTCTCTGGAAAGACCGTCCTTGTGCATTTTTTGGGTACCTCATGATTGGTTGGCATTGGTGAAGCTAAAGACACTCTCTTTCGTACTTTCTGCAGTAATATATACGGACAGCAACCCTGGGTGAATTATAAAAATGGTTCTGACAGAACCCTAAATTTTTTATATTCCTACATAAATTACCCCTGAGGTGCTCAGCTTCGTAAATGTTTGCTACACGCAATGTCCCAATCTTCCCGGAGGTAACAAGACGTGCTGAATACAGTCTAATGCCAAGAATTAAAAAATCAACCAACCCGATTATCCAAGCTATTCGTGAGTCCTGCCATATGTCTTTATAAAACATATGGCAGGACATATGGCATATGTCTTTAGAAGATATATGGCAGGACATATGGCATATGTCTTTAGAAGATATATGGCAGGACATATGGCATATGTCTTTAGAAGATATATGGCAGGACATATGGCATATGTCTTTAGAAGACATATAGTCCGGTAGCACAGACCCTGATTTTACTGGAATCCTGCATTGTTTGTTATAAAGCAAATTTTTACATATTTTGAAAGCTTATACCACCCCATTCAAGAATCCATCGGGTGTACACCTGACCCCGCTTGGCTTTTTCAATATGGCCGCCATTTTCCAAGATGGCCGGCGAAACTGAAAAATCCCATATCCTGGTCAATACTTGATGGATTTTGATGATCTTGGTGTCATTTCTAGGGTTTTTAGGATGATGAGTCGATCTGGAGGGGTTGCAGATACTTTGGGAGTCGTTTTGACCCACATTCGTCAATACTCAAGGTCATTGGAGGTCAAACGCCCCCCGAAATAAGGAATATCCCATATCCCGGGCAGTCGTGGAGATATTTTGGTGATCTTACTGTCGTTTTTATGGTTTTGGGCGAGACTGAGTAGTTCTATAGGGTTTAAAATGAAATCAGGGATTATTTTCCCCATGGTAAGGTGAATTCCAATATGTCTAATTATTCCTCTTATTTTTTTCAGGTTGTTGAGATTATTGCTGATGGTGCTGCCCACCTGGTGGTTTGATGACGTCTTGGTTGTGCTGATTCCAAAATTGTTTTTTTGCTGAATATGGAGAATATACCAGGTGAGCATTGTTTAGTTTTCATTTGCTGAGGATAAATTATTTCAATGCGATTTGTACTCTGAAGAATGGGTAAACAAAATTCTTATTTTTCAGGTTCTACAAAAGCTGCAGACGAATGTTTCTTCAAGGATTTCCTGCGTAGCTGTCCTGGAGGTCAGAAAGGTCTTTCAAATTGTGGGAGGATTCAGAAAATCATAGAGAGCAGCGACATCAGAGGGCAGCCAGATGTTCGAGCGAGACTAGAGCCTCTCTTGGAAGATGGAGCAAAAATCCTTTGTTGTCACAAGAACTGTGTTTCCACTTATGTGTCCAAGCGGAATTTATCAGCATTCATGAAAAGAGAGAATGTGATACCCCTACAGTGGAGCCAAAAAGACTACGTAGTGCTGTTCTCAGTGAAGGCCCAGTATATGACCCTAAAAAACACTGTCTCTTTTGTTTGAAAGTCAGTGAGTGTATATTACCCGAGAAATATGACATCAAAGTTCCGGTGCAATACCGCATTCCAGCATCTAGGTTTATGACCGATAAGCTTGGTGATAAAAAACAAATTACAAAGATGTGTTGATAGAAAAGTGTAAACTGAAAAATGATGAGCAGGGACAAGTTGTACTCAGTAGGTTGTTGGGCATGAAAGGAGATTTACCGGCTGAAGAAGCCCGATACCATAAAGATTGTATGTCTACCTTTCATGTTGAGAGAGCTTGCCAGAATAAGTCAAGGGTTGAACCTGAAGACCGCCCCTTCATTGCTTTGTGTGTAGAATTGTCGAAGGACAAAATGAAACCATGGAATTCAATTGAAGTAGAGAAGCTTTACAAAGAGTTAGGTGGTGAGAAGTTGTCACGTAGGTCGCTCATTGTAAAAGTTAAAGATTACTTCAAAGACGAAATTGTAGACTTACCTGGGGATGGTATCGCTACATTGTTAGTTTTCAAAAACTATGCTGCCTCATACCTGAATATTGCAAAAGATTGTGAGGAATCTGTTGATATTGATGAGTGTGTGAAGAAGCTGGGCAAGCAAATCGCGAGTGAGTGCAAAAAAACAAGGAAGAATTCACTTCATATCGTACTCACATAGACAAATATATTGCTTCCGAATGTATGAATGATGTTCTTATGCAATTGCTTACTCGTGTAAGTTCGAAATTCTCTGACTCCCTGTAATCCATAATGGTTGGAAACATTGTATCAAGTGTTGTTACAAATGAGCCTACTCCACTCGAAATAGCACTGGGTGTTCTCATAGGTGACCATAAGCAAATCATTAAAGAGTTGTACAAGTACAATGTAACTTGTTCTTATGATGAAGTGCGGCGTTTTATGCGTTCAGCTGCTGTTATTGCAGCAAGAGATGCTGTGTGGTCGGGTTTGAATGATGCTGCACTTGCTGGTCTTGTGCAAGTTATAATTGACAACTTTGATGCAGTTATTCACTCCCAAAATTGTAGATTAAACTGTCACAACCTTGCAGCTATTGTAACACAGCCCAGATCACTTGAAAACGACAGTGCGAAGGTCATTCCTAGACTATCAAAACAAGAAATGTCAGTTCCCATAAATTGTGAGCTGGAAGTTGTGCCATACACTGGTCCGAAAAAACCTCCTATGCCCATGGAGGCAACCTGCTCATTTGAGCCTTCTGAGAAGCTTACAAGAGCAGCCGAAGTGTCACTTCACCGTGCAGAAGAGCTAGATCTGGAGTTCTTCAGACGGATACTGTTTGTCGCTGGCACCCCTGAGTACAATGGCTTCAACACCCGCCATTGTAGAGAGGCGGGAATGATGCCAGCTAAGAAGTCGGCCATCAAGTATATGCCACTCATTAATATGAAGCCAGCGGACCACAACACTGTCAACACTGCAATCAACAATGGCATTAAAGTGACGAGGGAGTCCAACCAAAGTGTTTTGGTCATCACAGCAGATCAACAGATCTACAAGGTTATAGTGGACATCCTGTTCCATACACGAAGTCTTCTGACTGATGTGGTTGCCATCCTTGGTGGAATGCACTTGGTGATGGACTTCATAGGTGCGATTGGCAGTCTAGCAGCGGGAAGTGGCCTGAAAGAAGTTCTCTGTGGCACATTCGGATCAGTGGATAAAATGCTAGAAGGAAAAAAGTACCCTCAAAATGCCCGTGCACTTCGCATGCTGACTGAAGAAGCTCTCAGACCTGTATTCTTGAAGTATGGTGAGCGTATCAATACCATGGCTGACTTGATGCAAGTCCTTGAAGAACTGGCCTCTGCTAGCAGAACAACTCGTATGTGGGTTGACATCATCATCAAGCCAACTTTTCTCATTATGAAATACACGCGCAGTACACATGAAGGTGATTATGCTCTGGCCATTCAAACAGCTGAAAATATGTTGCCATATTTCTTCGCTGCTGGGCATCACAACTACAGTAGATATGGCCTCTTCTTCGTTCGATCTATGACGTGGTTACCTGAAGAAGTCTTAGATGCATTTATGAGAGGAGAGGGTTCTATGCATCACATGGATGGACTCTGGAATGGGGTGCCAACCGACCAGTTCCTGGAGAGTACCTGGATGCGTCGTGGGAAGGGCCCTAGTGGTGTCATTGGTAACACCCAAAATCCACAAGTGATGGCCACGTGGGTATACAGCCTCAATGCTCGTGTGAGTCTGACTGCTGACCTCCTAGATATGAGTGAGCACCTAGAAACATTCCATCTGTACCACAAAGAGGAGGCAGGAGGTCGCATCAAACATGATGGAGAAGATCGCCAATCACTTCATGATTCCCTTTCTAAGTGCATGGACCCAATGGATCCAGAGTCACATCCAGGAGGCAACTTATACAATATTCAGACAGGGCAGCTTGCATCTCCAGATGCCAATGCCGATAGAGCTGTTAGTATTGGAAAGACGCAACTGGCACAGTACGAGTCATCATGGCCACAAGGCTTTTATGGCACCATTTCCAAACATGTCATCACCTTTGCAAGTAAAACGAAACATATCAAGGTGGGTGCCCACTTGGTTATGGACCAAGAAGCGATTTATGCACGCGTCATCGGTTTGCTGATGAGCGAACGCGAACTTGACTTGACCCATGTATTCTCAACAGAGCTTGCGGCATACCACCCGCACTGTTCCAACCAGATGGCTTAATGAGAACTGCAGCTAAGTCCGCATTGAAGCAGAACTTGGGAGTGGAAACATCCTCTCGAACATGGGGTCGACCAACAGTTGTTATCATGGATGTGTCAGCTGTTTTGTGGACAGTCGACTGGCCTGCCAGTGGCACAGTTGCTACATTTATCCAAACCTTCAAAGTATGGCTACCGAAACATCTTTCTCATACATCTGTAGTACTAGCTTTTGATCGCTACTATGATTTCTCTCCGAAATCAAGCACTCGGGCAATGAGAAGCAAGCAGGACCTCAACACCCCATTGCCTACAAGAGACGCTGTTCTCACGTGCACCACGAACAAGGAGCAACTAAACAGGCTGCTCTGTGAGCAAATCCTTGCTGACAGTGAGTATCTCGCAACTGTAACTCAAGACCATGAGCTAGTGCTTGCAGGAGGCAGGAGTCGAGCAGCATTGGAGCTCACATCATCTCATGAAGAGGCTGACGTGATAATAACACAACACGCTATCGCACAAGCTGAGAAAGATTCTGATGCCCGCATCTCCATCATTTGCGATGACACAGACGTGTTTGCCATACTGACTCACTTCTATGAATTTAAGAAACTAGGCTGTCCCATGATTATGGAGTCTCCAGTGCGTGGCAGAAAATCAGTGGACATCCGAGCAACTGTAACCCAGCACAAAGACATCATCCCACAAATCCTCAAACTACACGCTTTGAGTGGTTGTGACACAGTTGCAGCAATACATGGCATCGGCAAAGCCACTGCCATTGCCACAGCCAAGAAGGGTCGGAAGCTAGACAAGCTGGGGTCCCTTGATGCATGCTTTGACCATATCGAGAAAGAGGCAACAGCGTTCATTGTTGCATGCTATGGGGATAAGAAATCCTCATCTCTTACTGAGTGTCGTCAGCGAGTATGGGCTCAGAAGACAGGGAAGTCGGGAACTGCTGCACCCAAACTATGTTCTCTACCACCAACAACTGAAGCTTTCCATCAAAATGTGCTCAGAGCCCACTACACTGTGGCGAACTGGCTCGATGCACTAAAGTGTGACCCACCACCACTTGATCCTGTGCATTATGGGTGGGAGAGAGACGAAACAGAGTTCTCATCCCAAAAACAGCTGGTGAAGGACGTGGCCGGTAATTTCGTCCGGTGCAATTTCGTCCGGTGCAATTTCGTCCGGTGCTATTTCGTCCAATGCAATTTCGTCCCGTAAACAAAAACGAAAAAATTATTGTCGCTAAAATTTAACGAGCGGTTATGTTCGTCCGTACATGATCTAGGGACAAGCAGTTATGTTCGTCCGTACGTGATCTTGTAAAGAAAGCTGTATTGCTGATAAGAAAGTTTAGTTCAACTTAGTTCCTTTCGTACACTTATAAAGAAAGCAAGTTTAGTTCAACTTAGTTCCTTTCGTACACTTATAAAGAAAGCTTGAAGTTGAAACCCAAAAATGATATATACAATTAAAAGCAATCGTGGTGGCTCAAAGTTGGTAGATGATTTAAATTACATCTACCGCTTTCATGCAAAGAATAGTGACCGCAGCAAGACATATTGGCGATGTGAAGTGAAAAATTGCAGTGCTAGAGTCCATACTATGTCAGATGATCCGAATTTCACAATATGCAAGAAAACAGACGTACATGAACATTGCGCGTCTGCGGCGAAACCTACTGCACATAAGGTCATTAATGACATCAAAGAAAAGGCAATTACTTCTCAACAATCTTCAAGATCATTAATTGCTAATGCTTCCTCGAACCTGGATGACTTATCACGAGCAGAACTGCCATCAATTAAAAATCTTGGACGAAATATTAGAAACTGGAGGCAACAGAAGGAAAATGCACCACCAATCCCAAAGGAAAGGAACGGCTACAGTATACCAGAGTCTTTCACATTTTTAGAAAACGGAGAAAAATTTATTTTGTTCGATAGTGGTTCTAATGATGAAAATAGAATATTAATTTTCGCTACTGAAAAATGATTGGATGATTTGAAGTGCAATAAAAATTGGGCTTGTGATGGAACGTTTAAGTGTTGCTCTGATATCTATTATCAATTGTTTACGCTTCATGTTGTCATAGAAAAGAAAAGTGTACCAAGACTGTTTGCTTTGTTGCCGAATAAGACCGAAGATGCTTACGACCGGCTTTTTTCAACTTTGAAAAATCTCTATCCTGATTTGACTACAGAGTCATTGATGATAGATTTTGAAAAGGCTTCTTTAAAGGCATTTGAGAGTGTTTTTTCCGAATGCCGTAATTACTTGCTGTTTATTTCATCTGGCTAAAAATATATATAGAAAAATAGTCGATCTTGGATTAAAAGTCAGATATCATACAGATAATGAATTTTGTCTGAAAATAAAATGCTTTACAGCTTTAGCATTTCTACCAATATCCGACGTTATTGAAGGCTTCTTAAGTCTTATCGATGACGATGATCTGCCTCAAGAGTTTGTAAGTTATTTTGAAACCCACTACATTGGAGGACTAAGAGGACGAGGAGCTAGACAACGAAGACTCGCACCAACGTTCCCAATAGAAATCTAGAATGTCCACAATAGAACTTTACAAGGCTTACCACGTACCAATAATAGCATTGAATGCTTCCATAATGCATTGCAAAGTTCCATAACAAACAGTCATCCAAATATTTGGAAGATGCTAACGTCGGGTAAAAAATACCCGAAATTGAAAAATGAAAAAAAAATAGTTCCAATCAAAATTTATTAAATAACTAAAAATGCATGAAAAGTTTAAGTAATATGCTATGCTATCCCCCCTGTAAAACTTTAAAAAATAGTAGTAGTGAGCAGTGAGGAGGTACTAAAAAATATTGGACTTTCTTGGGCAAAAAACAAAGAACTTAATATTAAGTCCCTGAGCGTAAAGATGGCTACAGCTGAAGACTTGTCCTTGCTGTCACACACCCCCAAGACGTGTGAGCATCACCACAGAGACGCACAGCCTTGCAGCATCACCATATACTGTAGAGGAGATAAGACAAAAAGGGGCATTTATTGAGAAGCGTAAATGTTACGGTTGACAATATGTATTTTTTTTTACGGTTTCAGTCCGCCTGCAAACAAACAGTAAATGTTAATTATCCATTATTAGTCTCATAACTAAGGATGGCAGGCAAAAACAAAAAATTATAACTTACTTATGCATCACAGGCAGTCAATACAGGCAGCGTAGTAGTGCTGGGCGCACACGGCTCGGCCACAGAGACGGCATTTATGTTTGGTTTTCCGGTCGGACCCTTTGGGGCACTCCACACACCTCACCATGGGCCCAGTCGCATCTGCTACCACATAACTAGACGTGTTGACAGCAGCAGTAGGGGTTGGGAGGTCACACACTGAACATAAGGCATTCCTGAGTGGTCTTGATAGGGATGGGGATGTCAGCCTCTCTGTGGCCCATGGCTTGATAAGGGCCAGTGCCAACTCCTGCATGAAATGTCTCCTTTGAGGTGTCACTCCTCCCCTCTTCCTGGTTGTTTGACAGTGGATGATCCACGCGTTGAGGACAGAAGCATTGATCATCCCGTAAAACATACACAGTGGCCACCTCTTGGTTTTGCGACCACAGGAGTACTGTGCACACATTTGATCAAATGTGTCCACTCCTCCTTTTGTGCTGTTGTAGAATTCAATAACTTCTGGCTTCCCAGTGGTCCCTATGGTTGGCTGGGAGTGCATGGAGGAGAGGAGCATCACAATCTTCTTCTTGGTGGAAGTAGAAGGGAGGTATGACACCAAAGTTAGGCCCTTGGTGTGCAGGCATGCAGTAGAGCCTGGCGTCCTACCTTCCTTCGTGACCATCTCCCTCGGTATTTCTTTTTTGTTCCCCTTGATGGTCCCTACGATCGTCATTCCACAGTTGAGAAGGAGGTCAGCAGCAAGGGGCACATAGGTGAACCAGTTGTCCGTGGTCACGTTCCTGTTGGTGTGGTGGTACTCCTTCGTCAGTTCTTTGGTGAAGTAGTGTCCAAGTTGTAGGTTCTGCTGTGGTAGGGTGGCCTGTTTCCCCAAGTATGGAATGCCTGCTAGAAGGTATTTGTTATCGACGTCATTTGCAAGCACTAACTTGAGTCCATACTTTGCTGGTTTATTGGGGATGTACATCCGGAATGAGCACCTGCCCCTGAAGCCAAGCAGCTGCTCATCAACAGTGATGTTTTCCCCAGGCACATAATATTTTCTGCAATTAGCAATAAAAATGTCCCAGATGTGCCTGATGGGAGCAAACTTGTCACTAGCTTGCCTCTGCTGCCTTGTCTCATAATCGTCGAAGTGAAGGCAGGCAAGTAGGAACGCAAACCTGCCCTCCGACAAGGCAGCACGGTACATTGCAGGGCCCCAACTTGGATTCCACATCTCCTTAGTTGTGATATGGTTGTCTCTCTGAGCACCACTGAAGATGAGGACCCCCAGCAATGCTCGTACCTCTGCTGCAGAAGTCTTCTTCAGTGTTGCCGTCTTCCTTGTGTACTTTGCTGCCTCTATATCTATCTTCTTGTTGGTGCATTCCACAATCGCTAGAATTATCTGCTCCTCAAAGAACAGTGAAAAGCACTTCTCAGTGGTGTCAGCACCTGATGCATCCTGTGTTGGTCCTGGTGTAAAGGCAGGCATAATGTTTCTTGCTGGTGTTCTTCTGGTTGCTGGTGACTGAGGCCGACAACTCCACCTGAAACCAGCAGTACTGCTGATTATGCTGGTTGCAAAGTTGATCACAGGGGAGTCATCCTCGTCACGGCGACGGCGCCGCCCCTTTCCACTAGAAGGAGGTGCAGCACGGGCAGAAGCAGGCATGGAGGGAGGCACAGAAGAGGCAGGTACAGGAGGAGGCACAGGTGAGGGAGGAGGAGAAACAGAAGGCAAATGAGAGGCCACAGATGAGGTGTCAGGTCCTGGGGTGAGTGGAGAGGCAGCAGATGTGGCCACAGGTCAAGGTGTGGCCACGTGGCTGGTGGTAGGCCTAGCACGCCGCGGTCGCTTAGCCCGGCAGTGTGATGACCTGTGATCATCTATGTCACTATCACTACTCTCTTCACTTGGTTCCTGGACATAATCCTCATCAAGATCGCTGTCGTAAAGTACTTCTCCCTCAATTACGTCCTCGATCTCATCTCACTGCTTTCCATTAATTTCTCCTCAATCTCTTCCTGAGTGAAGGATTTCACTCTCTGAGCCATTTTTAAATATAATTATTATTAATTTCACTATGAAAATGAATAAACACACCCTGAAACACAAAAAAAGACATATATGGTATACACTATCACTAACCCTGGGTAATATTTACCCAGGGTATTGTTTGTACGTTATCACTAACCCCGGGTAAAATCTACCCAAACCCGCGTTTATGGAAAAACCCGGGTCGGGAGCGGAGTCACGCACCCTGCCTCTACGACGTCTGTGAGGGAACTGAAGGTATACTGGGTCCCGCACGTCTACCTCCCAGGGAACCGTACGAGATGCGCATGCGCTACCTCAATGTGGGTAAAATTTACCCAGGGTTAGCGTTCTAGGGTTAAATATGAGAGCGAATTCAAAATCCAATTTTTAAGACGAGTTGCAGTGGTTATGCACACCTTTTAATTTTTAAGTTGTTTTACTATCACTATTAATAAATACTTTATTTGAATTTGTCTCTATTTTTAAGTATGAGATTGAATTTTAAATACAATTTTTAGACGAATTGCAGTGATTATGCACAATTTTTAATTTTTAATTTTTTAACATTACTATTAATAAATACTTTGTTTGAAATTATCTCCTTTTTTAACCTTTAAATAAATTATATTGACTAAACGGACGAAATCGCACTGGACGAAATAGCACGGAACGAAATTGCATTGGACGAAATAGCACGGGACGAAATTGCACCGGACGAAATTGCACCGGTTGAAGTTCTGAAGCTAATCAGATGTGGGTGTGAATCACAATCCGCATGCAGGGGGAGTCGCTGCGGCTGCATGGGACGCGGAATCCCTTGCACAATGTTCTGTGCATGTGGCAGCGGCTTGGATTGCAACAATCCATTGACCCAAAACGCAAACGAATAGCAGACTGATGATCCTGACGATCCTGACACAACCATGTCTTTTGATATTTGCCCCCAATAAATGGTTACCTAATGTGAATAACTGCATCAAAGTTGTCAATGCCAATCCCCCAGCTAGGTGTGAGCTTTGTTTTGCTTACGAGGTCATATCTTGTAGCTTTGCAACCTTCCATAGAATGCATGTGCCCTGCACTTCAGCATAAATTGTGGTTTACAGTATATCCGAATATCCATATCCATATAATGTGAGGTATGTCATTTAAGCATTATGAGCTGGTTTTATCTGCAGAAAAGATGTTAAGTGCTCAGCATTTAGCTAGATTGTAGAAATTGTCACTGAAATAAAGCAAATACAGTGATGTCACCTGTGGCATTATCATATTTCAAGGCCAAACTTTAACCTCAGATGACCTTGACTTGACCCAAGGAGTTGCAAAATGATATCCTACTGTTATCATGTGCCTATAGAACTACTCAGTCTCGTCCAAAACCATAAAAACGACAGTAAGATCACCAAAATATCTCCACGACTGCCCGGGATATGGGATATTCCTTATTTCGGGGGGCGTTTGACCTCCAATGACCTTGAGTATTGACGAATGTGGATCAAAACGACTCCCAAAGTATCTGCAACCCCTCCAGATCGACTCATCATCCTAAAAAACCCTAGAAATGACACCAAGATCATCAAAACCCATCAAGTATTGACCAGGATATGGGATTTTTCATTTTCGCCGGCCATCTTGGAAAATGGCTGCCATATTGAAAAAGCCAAGCGGGCGTTAGGTGCACACCCGATGGATTCTTCAATGGGGTGGTATAAGCTTTCAAAATATGTCAAGATTTTCTTTATAACAAACAATGCAGGGTTCCTACCCCGTGCAACCGGACTAATATGGCAGGACTCACGAATAGCTTGGATAATCGGGTTGGTTGACTTTTTAATTATTTGCATTAAACTGTATTGAGCACATCTTGTTACCTATGGGAAGATCGGGACATTGTGTGTAGCAAACATTTGCGAAGCTGAGCACCTCGGGGGTAATTCCATGGAATTCATGGTAAGAAAACGTCTGTCTGTAGCTCCTCTTAACTTCGACATTACTGTATTATTTCTCATTAACTGTATATATGTTAATCCTTAGTATGTGAATTGTTATTGTATTATTAATATTTGTCATATGGACTATGGCAGGGGCGGATTTAGGTTTCCTGGCGCCAAGGGCCATACTGATTTAGCCACCCTTCCGACACTTACGAAGTTACCATTTAGCAATAAATAGTTATTTGATATAAGGGTTTTCAGTAAAATGCAGTCAAATAGTTTAGGCATTTACTCTAGCAAAATATGTTTTAACATACAAGATATTTTTATATCAATCATAATATATTATATATATTATGATATATATATATATATATATATATATATATATATATATATATATATATATGTGTGTATATATATATACAGGGTGGGGCACGGGAACCAAGTGTTTTTGGAATAATCAGGAAAATGATATTTATTTTTGTAAAGAAAATATATTGGTAGAACAACATTCGTAAGAACATAGCATTTCATGTCATAATATTCATGTACCGAAAATTATATCTGGCATATGATGTCCTTGGCCGTCGACGCATTGTTGAAGGCGTTTACGAAATTGGCCTCCACACTTCCCAGCAGGTCTCTGTTGATTTGGGTGATTTGTTGACGGATCGCTTCCTTCAATGCATCTAATGTACGGGGCTTGTCCTCGTAGACACGTGACTTGAGGTACCCCCATAGAAAGAAGTCACATGTGGACAAGTCAGGGGACCGAGGGGGCCATGCAATGTCACCAAATCTCGAAATGAGATGGTTGGAAACAGGGGGCGAAGAACAGCCATTGACGCTCTGGCGGTGTGTGGCGTGGCCCCATCTTGCTGAAACCACAAATGTCGACGAGCAATACGCCTTCTTCGTAACTCAGGGATGAAAAAGGTGTTCACCATCTCAATGTAACGCCCAGATGTTATGGTAACGGTAACCCCATTTTGTTCGAAGAAATAGGGACCGATGACGCCAAACTTTCCCACCGCGCACCAAACTGTAACCTTAGGGCTATGCAGCGGTTTTTCATGGAGTTGTCGCGGATTTTCAGCAGCCCAATACCGACAGTTTTGATTATTGACGGCCCCATTAAGGTGGAAATGGGCTTCATCACTCATTACCACCATCATGTTTTCATTCTGCTCATAAAGTGCAAGCATTTCCTGTGCAAAATTCAGTCGTTGGGGCAATCGTTTACATTCAATTCCTGCACCATCGCTAACTTGTATGGGTGAAAATGTAATTCTTCATGCAAAATCCGTCTAACAGTACGATTGCTGATTCCGAGTGCAGCTGAATGTCTCCGAGCAGAGCGGCCTGGGCTTTGCAACATCGCTTGTCTGACCCTTTCAACGTTCTCTGGAGTACGCACAGTGCGTTGCGGCCCCTTCGGTTTTGTTTTCATTATTGAGCCTCCTGTTCGAAGATTGTTAACCCAACGTAAGATTGTGTCACGAGCGGGAACAGAGTCATTTCGATGAATGTTGAATCTGCGGCGAAACGCACGCTGAACTGCTGTCACTGACTCGCCACTCCTAACAAAATGATCATACGCGAACATGCGGTGTTCTAACGTCCACTGCTCCATGATGGCACCTGAAAGATAAAGGTGAGTGTTAGTTAAAGTTAAATGCTATGAACCCAGGAATGGAATGCTACCTACCGCACGCCCCTCCCATTCCTAATGGCCGATTACTAGCTATTCAAAAAACACTTGATTCCCGTGCCCCACCCTGTATATATATATATCAGTGGCGATTTCTTAATGAATGCAACGCATGCAATGCATGCGTTAAATATGTTCTCTTTTCAGATCTAAGTAAGGATTATAATTGACAAAAATAATTTTCAGAAACTAAAAATAGGCTAAGGCTTCAATCACGCATGTACTGGCTATTGGGCGGTGTAAACAAAATTATGTCTTATTTCATTAGACAATTAAGAACATTTTTCTGTACACAGATCGAAATACTTGTAGCTAAAGCATTCACTAATTCAGTCTGGGTACAGAAAAATGTTCTTAATTGTCTAGTGAAATAAGACATGATTTTGTTTACACCGCCTTGCCTTGGGCAATTTTTTAAGGAGACTTCTCACTATCCATAGATATTTTTTTTGAGCCTCATAGCTAAATTCAAAAGGCAATATGTTTTAAAATATGCTTAGAAAATTTACTTAATATTTTTACTAAAAATAATTAAAAAGCTTTGTTCTGATTTTTTTTAATTAATGAAAATAATACGGCATGCATTCAGTTTTATAGGTGCATTCACCAAAAAGTAACATCTGGCAATTCTAACAAGGCTTCTTTCCAGTACCACAGCCGCAAGCACCCACTTGTGTTCGGTGTTCCCTTTTGTGCTTTAGTTATTTTGGATAATCAGTTAAATAAATTATAGCATTGTAGTGCCCATAATGACTGACGATGTGTTTAATCAATTGAAGACTAGAAGATTTTACTCACTCTCTTTTGATGAGAAAAAGCGCATATTGAATAATGGCAGACCGATTCCACATTTGAATTTAAGCAAAGAAATAAAGGCTTCACTAGGAAATTTAATCCTAAGCTGTATGATGATGTTCCCTGGTTATGTGGAAATATTTCAAATAACAAATTGTACTGTTGGTCGTGTTTCCTATTTTCAAGAGATAACTCTGTGTGGAATTCTGTTAGTCGTGGATACGACGATTTAAACAATTTACATACTGCAATTTCTCGCCATGAAAAATCTCTTGCTCACATAAATGCATTTGTTGATCTTAAAACATTTGGAAAGTCAGAAAGAATTGATTTAATACTCGACAAGCAGAAATCAGTTGCCATTTCCAGACATAACGAAGTTAATAAGAATCGAGAAATTTTGAAACGTTTCATTAGGATAACATGTTTTTTAGGTATGCAAGAATTAGCATTTCGCGGTCACAATGAAGAAGAAAACGCTGACAATAGGGGTAACTATATTGAATTGGTATTTTGTATGGGAGAATTCGATGAAAAGCTTCAAAACCATTTAAAAACTGCGACTGTTTTTAAGGGAACATCATCTGCTATTCAGAATGACATAATTCAATCTATTTGTGCAGTTATGTTAGAACAAATAAAACGTGAGCTTATCGACTGCATGTATGTGGCGATTTTATTAGATGAAACATCTGATGTCAGCTGTTTTTCTCAACTCTCTACTGTTGTTCGTTATGTTAATAAACATGGAGAGATTTGTGAACGATTTATAAAATTCAATGACGTCAGCAATGATAGAAGTGCAGGAGCGATTTCTGATTTATCTATAAGGCAACTAGGTGAACTGGGCTGTTTGAAAAAATTAGTTGCTCAAACCTACGACGGTGCTGCTGTTATGGGGAGCGATCTTAATGGAGTACAAACAAAGATTAGAGAAACTGTACCAGAGGCTATTTTTCTTCACTGCTACGCCCATAAACTTAACCTTGTTTTATCCCAAGCTGTCGCTGAAATTTCCGAATGTAATAATTTTTTTTCAGTATTAGGAAGTTTGTCATCATTTTTCAGCAGTTCAACTAAGCGAACTTCAATGCTTGACAAAGTTGTTGGAAAGCGTTTCCCTAAACTGGCTCCAACGCAGTGGAACTATTCATCTCGTCTAGTTGAAAGAGTTAAGGAAAATAAAGAAGATATAATAGATCTTTTAAAAAGCATTCTTGAAAACCCAAAGAAATTTGATGAAAAAACAAAAAATAGTGCACGCGGATTGCTTGCTGGTATCGATACTTCGATTTTAATTTTTTATTAGAAGTATTTTCTTCAATTTTTCCTTTTACTGAATATCTATTTAATGTGCTGCAAACAAAATCTATGGATATTGTGTATAGCTCAATCACCGTTGAAAGCACTATGAAAAAAATCAAAAAAATAGGGATACAAAATTTGCAGATATGTGGGACTTGATAACAGAAAGATGTGGTGAACCTGTATGTAAAAGGAAACAGAGTCTTTCTCCACAAGAGAAGTATAGTCAACTATTTCATGAAATATTCGATAATATACTTCTTCAAATGAAAGAGCGTTTCAGTTCAATGGAAAAATTGGAATTCATTGAGCTTTTAGATTGCAAAAAATTTGAGTTCTATGATGTTACTTTCCCAGAGAGAGCTTTTGAATCTTTGAAAAGAAGCTACAATTCATTTTTTGAGTTTCCTCGTCTTCGTTCTGAATTGTGTGTTTTATATTCGCACAAATCTTTTGCCAAAAAGAATGTTGCTGAGCTCCTAAAATATCTACTGGAAAGCGAAATGCACAAAGGTCTTAAGGAAATATATAAATTGACGAATTTGATTCTAACTATACCAATATCGACAGCAAGTGTTGAGCGATCATTTTCTGCGCTTAAAAGAATTAAAAGTTATTTACGGAGTTCCCAAAGTGAAGAAAGGCTATCTAATCTTGCCTTAATTTCAATTGAAAAAAATTTCCTCAAGAAGCTTATGGAGAATCGAGAGTACTTTTACAATTTGGTCATCGAAGAATTTTGCAGGAAAACTAGGAGAGCAGAATTTCAATTCAAATAATGCTTCACAATTATTTAAGGTAAATTTTAAATTTGTATCTTTTTCTTTAGATCAATTCGGTAACTACTATATATAAATATGTCTAATTTTTTGTTCGCATATTTAAGCCTAACATTAAATGAACTTTCCTTCAAAGAGGTCCCCAAAAGTTTGTAAAACACCTTTAACTTGCTAAGTTCTATGTAAACAATATGCAAAGTTTGGGCAAGAGGGTTAGGCGGATGTTTTTCTTCCATTCCATAACATTGCATGCCTGAACAAAAATGTCACGAGTCGCCACTGATATATATATATATATCAGTGGCGACTCGTGACAAAGGTCTTAAGGAAATATATAAATTGACGAATTTGATTCTAACTATACCAATATCGACAGCAAGTGTTGAGCGATCATTTTCTGCGCTTAAAGAATTAAAAGTTATTTACGGTTCCCAAAGTGAAGAAAGGCTTATATATATATATCAGTGGCGACTCGTGACATTTTTGTTCAGGCATGCAATGTTTATGGAATGAAGGAAAAACATCCGCCTA